>BSBK01000400.1:1897500-2497500 GCA_027943335.1 Chamaecyparis obtusa | reverse complement strand
TCAGAAGGAATGTTAAATCCCATGTTATCCATCTCCATATGTGGTGTAACATATTGCAATTCTTGGTCTGTCACAGCAGGGAGTCCTTCCCAAATAAGCATTTCACCCATATCTACTTCAGCTTGAGAATGTGTCCCAAACTCCGAGAAAACTCCATTGTCTGCCTTACCATAGAAGCTCAAATCTTGAGCTGAACTTTCCAAGAGACTCGGCTCAGTAGAATCATCTCTCTGCAGGAGTTCATCTACTGCTGCAGCTACATCAAAAGTCGACATACAATGAGAAGATTCAACGCAGGTGGTAATAAGCTTTGAGTTATTAACAGTTTCCATTAATGACGTATCTGATTCTGGGGCAAAATAAGTGCAGTTCTGGATGCCGTTCTCAGTGCTGAACTGCTTCCTGTAGGATGAATAAGCTTCACTGATCTGAAAAGAATTTGAGGAATCATTGGACAAGTGACTGTTGGGATCAATACCCATATGAATGAGTTTCTTCTTAATGCAAGAATTCCAGAAATTCTTGATCTCGTTGTCTGTTCGTCCTGGAAGTAGCTTGGCAATCATGGACCACCTGTTTGATTAAAATCTACTGCATTAAGTTCTCAAATATAGAATTTACTGATCACTAAGCTACAAACAAACAAAAATGGGCAAAATCTTTTTTTCTTAAAAGAATTTGAATTTTATGATATTCTTCAGGTCTTTGTCAAACATTATTAACAAGTTTTCTACTTCTGTGAATGTGAATGTGATAGTGATTATTCAGAATGTTGCTCAGCAATCATATACCGCCTGGTACTAATCATTCAGCTACAAGCAAAGAAAGATGGGCACAGTGTTCTTAGAAAGAACTTGAGGGTCTTCTGCAGAGTTTTGTCAAATATTATGAACATGTTTTCAACTATGTGAATGTGATTATTCAGAAGAAAGTTTGGCAATCATAAATCATCTGTTTGATTATAATATGTCACATTAATTTTTTAAATATAAAGTTTATTAGTCACTAAGCTAGAAATAAGATGGACAGACTGTTTTCAAATAAGATGACCATTTTCAAAAAACTTGACTATAGATCATTAAATTGTTTCAAAAACACTAAATGAAAAACATACACAATTTAATCTAAAAGAAAGTTATAATTCTAATAAACTTTAAAATATTTTTCATATTTCTGTCTAACATTATGAACAAGTTTTCAAACAAGATGGACACTGTTCTTAAAAAACTTGATGATAGATCATTGAATGGTTTCAAAAACATTAAACAAAAAACATACACAATTTAATTTAAAAGAAAGTTATAATTCTAATAAACTTAATAATATTTTTCATATTTCTGTCCAATATTATGAACAAGTTTTCAGAACACTGTATATAGTTTGGCAATCACGGACCATCTGTTTGATTATAATATATCACATTAATTTTTAAAATATAAAGTTTATTAATCACTAAGCTAAAAACAAGATGAACACTGTTCTTAAAAAACTTGATGATAGATCATTGAATGGTTTCAAAAACATTAAACAAAAAACATACACAATTTAATTTAAAAGAAAGTTATAATTCTAATAAACTTTATAATATTTTTCATATTTCTGTCCAACATTATGAACAAGTTTTCAGAACACCGTATATAGTTTGGCAATCATGGACCATCTGTTTGATTATAATATATCACATTAAATTTTTAAATATAAAATTTATTAATCACTAAGCTATAAACAAGATAGACTGTTTTTAAAAAACTGGATGATAGATCATTAAATGGTTTCAAAAACATTAAACAAAAAACATACACAATTTAATTTAAAAGAAAGTTATATTCCAATAAACTTTACAGTATTCTTCATATTTCTATCTAACATTATGGACAAGTTTTCAGAACACTGTATATAGTTTGGCAATCATGGACCATCTGTTTGATTATAATATATCGCATTAATTTTTTAAATATAAAGTTTATTAATCACTAAGCTACAAACAAGATGTACATAATGTTTTTAAAAAACTTGATGATAGATCATTAAATGATTTAAAAACATTAAATAAAAAATGTACACAATTAAATCTAAAAACTTATATCATATTCCAATGAACATTATGATATTCTTCCTATTCTTCTGTTTGTATCAAACATTATCAAGTTTTAGAAACCCATGATGATTCTCTAGTCATGATCATGATCTGATCGTGCATTCTATATAGTTTATAGGGCAGATTGCTCCAATATTAAAACCCTAAAGTCTAACAGATTAGAAAGTTTCATGTGATCGTGCACTCTATATAGTTTATAAGGTAGATTGCTCCAATATTAGAACCCTAAAGTCTAACAGATTAGAATGTTTCATGAAATATGAGTAATCTAGATTTCAAGTGTAAGAAATGACCTGTTTCCTAGGGCGGAGTGTGCTTCAATAATGAGCTTCTCTTCCAGAATGGAGAAAGCTCCTCTTTTCAGACCGGGTCTCAAGTAGTTTATCCATCTCAGCCTGCAACTTTTCCCACATCTGTCAAGGCCTGCAAGATGGCCAAGAATCACGTGTAATGATCATGGGAATGCAAGAAAATGTATGTAAAGTAAGGATGTTAAAGTAAGATGAGGAGGAGTACCGGCCAACATGGGTACAGTGCTCCAACAGCCATGTCCAAATTTGGAAATGTGAGCCATAAGTTTCTTGTCTTCCTCAGGAGACCAGAGTCCCTTTTTGTGCTTCTTATGTCGGCAACATGACCTGCAACCTGTCATCACTGATCACCACAAACTTTCTCTACAAAATTCTTTAATTCACAGACACATGGCTGCTAATGCTCTGCTAACATTGTTTAGGTTTAAACCCCATTTTAAAGTGAGGTGTTGGGGCATGGTTGCCGACTCACAGGCACCGGAATATTCTGTAAGTGGTACAATTTGGTGGATGTGGATGTGAAGAGGAAATTAAGATCCGTGTAGGCCCCCATTATGTTAAGGATGGATTTGACGCTGCACCATATTTTTCAATGCATCCCCACCTTGAATTAAAAAGAGAGTTTAACTTGTAGATTATTCCGTGTCTATCAAGTATCTTTTCTCACGTGTTCCCTGCTCTCTCCATGTGTTCTTCCCGTGAGTTAACTAGGTACAAGTAATGTGAACCAGCCTGTTTTCCCCTTCATTTGCGCTACAAGATCATGGATGTTGGAAATTTCTGGGCATAAGTGGATTGGAAAAGTAATAGGGTTGCAAATTTGGAATTCTGGGCATGTGTGGATTGGAAAAGTAATAGGGTTGCAAATTTGGAATGCAGGTAGCAGAGTTGGTTTGGGTCACGAGTTTTGATTGTTATTGGTTTCAGGTTTAATATTGATATTAAGATGTGAGCTTAATCAATGTATGTGGTTTGTGAGCTATTGTGTGCATTCTTAGAAGATTAGGCTCGCCTCAACTCACCCCTTCCTAAAGCCAACGTGGTATTATGAGTTAACAAAACTAATAAGTAATATTAGCTTGGTAGAATCAAGTAAGTACACAACATTGATTTGAGAGGGAGTACAAGATTCTTAAATTAATGATTGGAGTCTTGAGTATTAAATTATGGTTTAACAGAGGGTGTTAGGAAAAATAAGTTACATTTAAAATGGATTAAAAAAAAGTTTAATGGTAGAGCATCAAATCATACATATGAAATGTTCAAGGTTCACATTTGTATCTTGTCTATGAAAACTAATAATTGAATTCATTATTTTGAAGAGAAGGTAAACATGATCAATATGAAACATACAATTATTAGTGAACATGATATAGAGTTTGAGTATGCAATGAACACATTAAGGAGTAATATTGTCACATGCTAGATAGTTTACAACATAACATTCAATGTAATTGTATGCTTCAAAGAGATACAAGGGAACGCTTGTACATACTTTTGTTTTATAATTATTGTAGAATGAATTCTTATAAAGGAAAGTTTTTTTTTACATCTAAGTTTAGTTTAGGTAATCTTAGATAATGTATGTATATAATTATCCTAAATAGTTGTAGAGGTGATTATTGAAATATTCAATGTTATTATGAATTATTTATACAAAAGAGAAATGCACTTAGGTCTAATAAACAGATCTTCCTATTTGTAATTTGCATTGAAATCAAAATAGTATGTTAATTCTAATATGAATTGAATCTATTGATCTATGTCAAGTTTGCAAGCATGTATTTGATTAGTGGTCCATAGATCTAATCTTAGGTAGTGAACACCCTATCTTTTTAAATTTCGTAAATCATTTGTACTTCATTCAATGTCAAGATGATCTGAATTATGAATAAGATTACAATACCTGGTGTGAAACCTGCAGTATTGTGAAATTTGATCCCAAGGTTCACATGAATCCCTTGGAACCAAAATGAAGAGTCATCATAACGTTTATTACAAATAAACTATTAAAACTATCAAAATTTATCAAAAAACTATATATAAAATTTAGGTCCACTTGGAGAAGGCATAACTTTCTCATCCTAGCTTCAAATTGCAAATCGTTTGATGCATTGGAAAGGTATTCAAATAATCTTGAAACAAATGTGGGAACTAAAATCATTTTGTTGGTACTTTCGGGCACCCTCGAAACCCAGAAATGCACCAAAGACCCTCAAAATTGCAATTTACTAAAACATAGGAGTAAAATCTAGTACCTTGGTAGAATCAAGTAAGTACACTAAATTGGTTTCAGAGGGAGTAAAATATTCTTAAAATTAATGATTGGAGTGTTGAGTATTAAATTATGATTTAACAGAGGGTGTTAGGAAAAATAAGTTACATTTAAAATAGATAAAAAATAGTTTTTTGAGAATATAACTAAAAATTATTATTAATAGTTTAATGGTAGAGCATCAAATCATACATATGAAATGTTCAAGGTTCACATTTGTATCCTGTCTATGAAAAATAATAATTGACTTCATTATTTTGAAGAGAAGGTAAATATGATCAATATGAAACATACAACTATTAGTGAACATGATATAGAGTTTCATGAGTATGCAATGAAGATATTAAGGGGAAATATTATCACATGCTAGATAGTTTACAATATAACATTCAATGTAATTATATGCTTCAAAGAGATACAAGGGAAAGTTTGTACATAGTTTTGTTTTATAATTTTTGTAGAATGAATTCTTATAAAGGGGAGTTGTTTTTTACATCTAAGTTTAGTTTAGTTTTTAATCTAAGATAATGTATGTACATAAGCATAAATTAGCCTAAATAATTGTAGAGGTGATTATTGAAATATTAAATGTTATTATGAAATTATTTAAACAAAAGAGAAATGCATTTATCTCTAATAAACAGTTCTCCCTATATGTAATTTGCATTGGAATCAAAATAGTATGTTAATTCTAATATGAATTGAATCTACTAATCTATGTAAAATTTGCAATAATGGATTTGATTAGTGCTCCATAGATCTAATCTTAGGTAGTTAACACCTTATCTTTTTAAATTTTGTAAATTATTTGTACTTCATTGAATGTCAAGTATTATGAATGGTTAAACAAATCTTAGGGTAACAAACAAAACACAAGAGTTATGATCTCATATGGGGCATAACCATTGACAAAACTTATGTAATGGTCTTGGAAATGATTGAGGACAATAATCTCTTGACATCTAGATACTATATTATAATGATTATTTATATTATAATTCTATTTAGCACATCAATTTAATACGTGGATTGGAAAAGTAATAGAGTTGCAATTTAGGTAGCGGAGTTGGTTTGGGTCATGAGTTTATTCTTTATTGGTCCCTGGTTCAATATTGAGACGTGGGCTTAACCAATGCATGTGGTTTGCAAGCTATTGTGTGCATCCTTAGAAGACTAGTCTCGCCTTAGCTCACTCCTTCCTAAAGCCACCATGGTAATATGAGTTAACAAAAATAATAAATAATAGTAGATTGGTAGAATCAAGTAAGTACACTTAATTGGTTTGAGAGTGAGTAAAAGATTCTTAAATTTAATGATTGGAGTGTTGAGTATTAGATTATGGCTTAAGGGAGGGTCTTAGGAAAAATATGTTACATTTAAAATAGATTAAAAAAATAGTTTTTTTTTTAAAATATAAGTAAAAATGATTATTAATATAGTTTAATGGTAGAGCATGAAATCATACATATGAAATGTTCAAGGTTCACATTTGTATCTTGTCTATGAAAAATAATAATTAAATTCTTTATTTTGAAGAGAAGGTAAATATGATCAACATGAAACATACAATTATTAGTGAACATGATATAGAGTTTGAGTATGCAATGAACATATTAAGGAGAAATATTATCACATGCTAGATAGTTTAAAACATAACATTTAGTGGAATTGTATGCTTCAAAGAGATACAAGGGAAAGTTTGTACATAATTTTCTTTTATAATTTTTGTAGAATGAATTCTTATTAAGGGAAGTTGTTTTTTACATCTAAGTTTAGTTTAGGTTAATCTAAGATAATGTATGTACATAAGCATAAATTATCCTAAATAATTGTAGAGGTGATTATTGAAATATTCAATGTTATTATGAAATTATTTATACAAAAGAGAAATGCACTTAGCTCTAATAAACGGTTCTCCCTATTTGTAATTTGCATTGGAATCAAAATAGTATGTTAATTCTAATATGAATTGAATCTACTAATCTATGTCAAGTTTACAAGCATGGATGTGAGAGCTACCAGATAGTCATATTTATATTGCTTTATTTTCCATGCTTTCAGTACTTATTTCACAAACATACTTGACTATTTGAGACACTTATGCATTTAGGGATCTTTTGAATCCTATGCTATATGTTCGGTACTTGATTATGTAATCAGGGTACATTCAAGATACTATATGTTTTAATTCAGTTTCAGTTCTGATGATGCCACATATGATGTTATATATGATGTTTAAAATTGTTGCGATGGAAAGTTGGTTTAGGAAACCAAAGTTATGCTTATTTGATTGATTCATAGACATAGTTTTTAAACCATGCAGTATTGATGATGTATTATGTTTTATATCATGTTGATTGGACCTACTGATGTGTGCAATGAGTGTGTAGGATAAGTTGACCATGGATCTAAATGCGGGGATCTAGTATTGGAACCTATGTTTTATACCGTGCATTCCAAGGTCCTCTTTGTATAAAGAAACGTGGACCTTGTTGTATAGTCCTTATTTCGTGAATGTGGTTTGCGTGTGTGTTTAATTTAGTAAATGTATTTGTGACTTAACCATGTCATTTGTTTCAATTAATGAGCCAAATTTGGAAAATTGTGGCTTAAGTGTTGGCATGGTTAGTAATTTGTAATTAGTTGGGTCAAGGGTTTGACTAATGGATTACCTTATGGTAGAATCAACTTACCTTGGGTTGGGAAGTTTCTAGATAGTCAACCAAGACCTGAAATCCGTGTGTAAACTTTAGGTGTAGTTTAGGAGGGTCATTTGGGCTCCCATAGGTTAACTAAGGTTAATTTTAGCTACCCAGGTTGATACTTTAGGGGTTAGGGGTCTTTTTTAGCCCATTAAGAGCCTTAAAACTCATTTATGACTCCCCTAAAGTCAAGATTTCAAAGTTCGGCGGATTTGAAGAGTTGTGAGGTTTTGGTTAACCTCTCTCTTCTTCCCAAATTTGCTCTCAACTTCATTAATGAGAAGGAAGACAAGTGGGAAGAAGGGAATGAAAGTTTCTTCTTCTTTTCTGATTGGCTCGTAGATTTTAAGAGTTTGGCCTATTTAGGGAAATCTTGGAGAAGGATTTAGTTGTTCACCCACTCTCTAGATTTGGAGACCTTTTCAGTTTTGAAGGAGCTTAGGAAGGACTAGCTTGGATGGAGTTTTCTTTTTCAGTTTTCATCCTTTGCTTGGATCAAGGTAGGATATTTTGATATCTTTGGTTAATTTCTTTCATGAGTTGAGCTTGGAGCTCCATTAATGGAGTCCATGGCTTTTTTCAAGGTTTTTGGTTTGAAACTTAAGTTTTGTAAATATTTGTTTTCTCTTTTGTGTATTCAATTTGGGATGGGGTTCTTCAAGGCTACTTACCCTAGGGAGGGTGGAGAAATCTTGAAGGGGTAGTAGGAAGAAGACTAGGGTTGTGCAGAGTCTCCCATGTGTGGAGTGATAAACATGGGGTTTCATGATACCCATGATGCCAAGTATGGCCTACGAGCACCTCTGGGGCATAAGGAGATTAGACCACATCTTCTTGAAGATGGTCATCCCAAGTCCATGTGTGATTTGGGAAATTTGTATTGTACTATGGCTTCTCCACATGGTAGTCCATCTTTACCGTATTTCAGGGAGGCCTCTTGAAGGTCTTCCTCTTGTTAAACCATGTTGGGAAAATTTGTTGAAGTGTTTTCATGTTATCTATTTCCTTCATGTATGAGTTTTGTTTGTACCCCGTTCCAATTTGGATCCCCTAGCTCAGGGGTGGCCATGAAATGACCCAGGTTGGAAGGTGAGCCTCTGTGGTCAACCTCGCACTTGCAGGCACCCAGCTGGATGAAGGGCTTGTAGGGCTTGTGGACTTAGATAAATTTCAGTTGAAAAACTCGTTGTAATTTTACTTTCCAAAATATGTTGGAATTAGGAATCACAAATTCCTTTGTAAATTAATCATTTGATTTTTTGAAATACATTTGAGGAAATTTGTTATGGGAAAATCCAAAATTTTGTTAAAGTGGAATATTATGGAAAATGTAAATTTAAGGTTTCCATTTAAATTCATGGTGTAAGAGTTATTTGAAATTTTAGAAATTTAAATGTAAATTCAAACTTAGTTCTCTTTTTATATATATGTATTTTCATTTGAGAGTTTTCCATTGAAATGTTGTATGATTAAATTATATGGGGGGGGAGAGAATAATATTAATTGACATATTATGTAACGTTTCAAAAAAAGGAGAATATCAAAATTAAATTTTTACATACAAATATCTTGAGATTTAATTGAGATTTTATCTACTTGGGAAAATTATATTTTTTTTCATACTTAGAAAATTATCTGAAAATTTATCAAAAAAAAAAATGGTCCAAATTTAAATTTTTATTACTTCACAATGTTTAGCATCTTTTATCAATTGTGAATATGTAATTATTTTTCAAAAAAAAAAATTCTACCTACCCCCTGTTTCGCGGTACAGTACTTTTTTTTTCACAAGTAAAATTTTTTTTTCACAGTATGGTGGGCGGGAGTGGCGCTCAACGTCGTGCGCGCCCCCTCCCCTCGCCATCTCTCCTCCCCTACCTCCGCTTACCTCTGCCCACCTCCTCTCCCCTTTCCACTGCTGTCGTCGTGCTCTGTGCGCACGCAGCTCATCTTCTGCGTGGAGCGTGAAGAACAAAAAGGAATTTGGGGATGGGAATTGTTTTAAAAATTTATAAACTAGATTTTTATTTCAGTAGTTAAAGGGTAAAATAAATTAATTAGAATTTTTTTAAGTTGTTTATAGATTTAGTTTGTTTTTAATTTAACTTTTAAATAGTATAAAGTTGTTATTTTATTTGATTATAAGGTTGGTAATATTAATTTATTTTTTATTAAAGTTCAAATATTGAATAATAAGGGGTATGTTTTTGGAAATAATTTATTTAAAAAATATGAATATGTATAAATGGTTGCATTTGAAATTTTAGTTTTATTTAAAAATATATTTTGTATAAAATAAAGATTCCCTTTTGATGAAAATTTATATTGTTAATTTTATAGTTGTAATGCTAAGTAAATAGCATTATGTAATGTTTAAACAATATTTTAAATAAATTTATTTCTAAATCATTTAAATTGGTTCATTATTTGGGTATATTGATTAAAACATTTAATTATTAGCTTTTTAAAAAAAAATTAGATTTTATGTCAGTGTCAAGATGTATTCATTTACATTTTTACTATAGCGTTTATTTCTTATGTTAAGCATGGGTTATTCAAAATATTTTAAAATGTACTTTTTTTTAGATTAACTTGTTTTAATATAGTAGTTTTATTTTCATTAAAAGGTTATTTTATAAATTGTCGTATATTTTATTTTAATATTAACGATTCTTCTTATCTTTACCTGATGGTCACACCTTGGGTCATCATGACTGTTCAAGGCTTGTTGACCAATTTTGTGCATGGTTGACTTAGGGTCAACTATAGTCAAACCTTGGGTTTTCATCTCAGTTTGCATGCACAAACGCTCCATGTTATGTTGAAACACTTATTTGTGTTTATTAAGCCAAAGTTTATGCACAGTTCACTTTCTGGTCAACAATAGTCAAACCTTGGACATCACCTCGGTTTACATGCACAAACCCTACCCTGGCTTATTTTAGACTTAGTAGAACCTTGTTGGTCATGTTTGGGTACAGTTGACTCTTTGGTCAACCCTCGGTCAAACCTTGGTCAAATGCCTCAGTTTGCGTGCCCAAGTATTCATGGATGTGTTTTTAAACCCTTTTAGCTTGGTTGCACGTATTTCAATGCATGGTTGACTTTTGGTCAACTCTAGTTGACTTTTAATCAACTATCTCGATTTGTATGCCGGTCGAATATAGTAGTCTCAGGAACCCTGTAGTATTGTTAGGAGTTGTTGATGAACTTTGACGATTGGTCAAACATGGTCAAACATGGTCAACCTAGTATGGATTGACCCTTGGAGTGTTGCTAGACACTTCAATGTTTGCAATCATCTAGTTTCTCTCTGCACCATTTTGCGTACACATAGGGTCTTGTGCCAGATAGTGATTCACTTCCTAGTTGTGTTGGAGTGATTGTTTGTTCTTGGTTAGTAGGTTTTAGAAAAAATTTGTAGTTGTGTTTTGCTCACTTTTTGGGCATGACAATGGATTTGATTAGTGGTCCATAGATCTAATCTTAGGTAGTGAACACCTTATCTTTTTAAATTTCATAAATTATTTGTACTTCATTCAATGTCAAGTATTATGAATGTTTAAACATATCTTAGGGTAACAATCAAAACATAAGAGTTATGTTCTCATATAGGGCATAACCATTTAAAAAACTTATGTAATGGTCTTGGCAATGATTGAGGACAATAATCTCTTGACATCTAGATACTATATTATAATGATTATTTATATTATAATTCTACTTAGCACATCAATTTAATATGTGGATTGGAAAAGTAATAGGGTTGCAATTCAAGTAGAGGAGCTAGTTTGGGTCATGAGTGTGTGGTATAAAATTGGTATTCAATTGGAATTCAACCAACACTCAATAAACCATCAACTCAAGGATTTAGCTATTAGAGTCCATATCAAATGAACCAACTAAACCCTCAAAATATTCTTATTGCTTCCTAGTTTCAAAGCGAGATTAATCCTTTTTGTAATGCTCATCAGTTTGGCATGAAGGATTAGTGACTTGACTACTCCAAAATTGAAAATTCAAATGCAATGCAAATCTAGGATGAAACTAGAATGCAAGATTGATCTAACAATAATGATCTGCTACTATGAAAGAAAACTAGATAACAATGCAAGATTACTTCTAGAAAATGAACTCAGCTAAGAATGCAAGAGTGCTAAGAGAAACTAAGAACTAAGAATTCAAAATAGAAAGATTACTCTAGAATGCAAGAATGAAAGTATGAAAATGACCAAGATGGAACCCTTGAGCCAAGGAAGAGCTTTCCTTTCAAAGGAATTGCCTCGAGAATGAAGGGCGAAGATTAAGAGGCAAAATATGTTAGGTAGAGATGAGTGGTGGGAAAGATCAATCCATGTGAGAGGACTCAAGAATGTCAATTGGCCAAGATTTATTGGAGAATAATAAAAAATAACAAATGCCCTTTTAGTTATCATTTAATCAAGATTACGTTGCCCAAAGTTCTCTTTTTAATAAAAGTGCTAGGACTTTATATTAAAAGTAAGTTTGGACAATTAAATAAATTTTTATGTTTTAATAATGATTTAATTTAATTATGCAAGGGGGATTATCAAGGTTACTTACATAATTATGTCTAGTAAATTATGCCTTTGAGATTTAGAAATTTTCTTAAGGAAAATTGATCATATTTTAGGGTCTTAGGTTCTACTAGATAAATTTTAGGTGATTACATTCGGCCCTCTTTGAATCAATGTGCGAGAAGTACATTGATTCAAATAATAGATTGAAGTGAGATCAGAGAACAACCTGATGTGAAGTGACAAGACTATTTTTTGATAAGGAGAAACTGACTTCGAACTTGATTGAATGGAGATCAATTGAAAATTCGATCCAAACTTGATTGAGTGAAGACTGATGAGTGAGACTAGAGTATCCATCCTGATATGAAGTGATGAGACTAAATATATGTCCAAAGAGTTTGAGATAACTACTTCGACAAGGATTCTGAGGAAGCCAATCACCTGGTTAAGAGACAATACCAGATTCATAGGAGTCCTAATGAACCTCATATGCCCCAAGAATAATGTCAAATTGATATGGGTTTTGATGAACCTGACATGCCCCAAGAGGTCAAATAGATACATGTCCAAGTGACCTAATATGAAGCGATGAGATCACTCTTTCAGAGAGTTACAGATAGTGTCAACTTGATATGGTTTCCAATGAAGATGAGATGCCCAGAGCCATGAAGCTTGAATTGATTTGTTGATTAAGATTGATTGCAAGAGAAGATTTTATATGGTGTCATGCCCCCTCGGGATCTAAATCAAAATGAGTCAGTGATGCAAGGAGAGGTATGGAGGATGGAGCCAAAGGCACACTCAATTGCCAACCTCTCTTGCAAGTACACAGTTGAAAGCAAATACACAAGACAAGGAGAGAGAGAATGCAAAAAACTTAATTTATTATTCATTACAAAATCTTATACATGTCTCTCATTGTAAGTCCTTCTCGATTACGATCAATACAGTCATAATTCAATTATAAACAGTCCTCATACATGGGAGGATTCTTCTAGATTTTCTACTTTGACACAAGAGGGGGGGGGGGCAGGAGAGGCCAAGATATGGAACACCCTAACCTGAACCACCTTACTCAACAAACACATGAAAGAAACAACAAAATAATGGGAGAGAGAAAATGCAGGATCATTCATATATTATCTTCAAATTGATTCATACATGTCGGGCTGTAAGGCCTTCCCAATTTTGGCTAGATATTACAATGAATTACAAAAATCCTCAAACATGCGAGGATCTGCAAACAATCTCTAATCTTCTATCTTCTTACTTCTATCCAAACTTCTTCCTAAACTCTAACCAAACAACTACATTTATACAAGAGGCTACCGAACTGAGTCATCCTTTAGATCCATAATAAATGGTAGGAATGGTCAAATTTGGGACCACATGCTTCCCAATGATGGATACTAGCATTAAATCCATGACCCATAATCAATGCACAAGTCGGCCTCAATAGAGAATCAATAGAAACCCATTAGTAAGAAAAGCCAACTAAGCACCAGACAAGCATCACCGAGTGCCAGGGAAATTACTGAGCACCAAATAGATAACTGACCAACACTGATGAACAAAAGAAATCAAGCAACACCAAACCAACTCGGTCAAAGTAGGAACCGAGTAGCACAAACGAACTCAAATATGTTTTTGGTGACATAGGATTGCCAAGGACCCGAGATGCTCTTGCATTAGACACCTGGGGTTATTTGAAAATGACTCTCTGAATCATTTAGTAGGTATGATCTGAGTTGTATCCAACTCAAAATGTCAAATCCAAGAACTGTCTTCAATTGGTCTGTTCTTCCAATTTACCAGATACTCCATATATTGTTTTCCTCTTGTATTTCTGCCAATTCTCTGTTCCAAAATATGCTCAATCTCTTCATTCTATTTCTTAGGATAATATGTCAATACTACCATGTCTTCTTCAAATTCATGAAACTCATATATATCAGTAATGTTGAATATAGGTGAAATATCCATGTCATCAGGTAACTCAACTTCATATGCATTTCCACTGTCAAATTTTCTCAAAATCTTGCAAGGTCCAAACTTCTTCATCTTCAGCTTCCCATATGTTCCAATAGGAAATCTTCCTTTCTTCAATTGAACCATCACTTCATCACCAACATCAAAAGTCTTATGTCTTCTTGATCTATTAGCTCTGTCTTTGTATTTCTAATTACTCTTTTCCAATTTAAGCTTCACATCTTCATGCAATGTCTTCATGCACTCAGCAAATTTTTCTCCTTCATCACTTCTCTTTCTTTCATCATCAATGTCTCTCAAATTAGATATACCTCTCAGTTGTATGCCATTTATAATCTCAAATGGTGTTTTTCCAGTACTCCTATTCATTGAATTATTGTATGCAAATTCTGCTTGTGCCAACACAAAATACCAATTACCTGGTGTGTCTCCAACTAAACATCTCAAAAGATTACCCAAGCTTCTATTCACAACTTTTGTCTGTCCATTAGTTTGTCGGTGAAATGTAGAACTATATTTCAACTCGATACCCAACTTTCTCCAAAGAGTCTTCCAAAAGTATGCAACAAATTTACTATCTCGGTCAAAGATAATACTCCTTGGTAATCCATGCAATTTGACAATTTCCTTAAAGAAAAGATCTGCTACATGTACTGCATTTGATGTCTTTCTACAAGGTATAAAATATGCCATTTTAGAAAATATATTCACAACCACAAATATAGAATCATTACCTCTTATTGTCTTCGGTAAGCCAAGAACAAAATCCATAGTGATGTCAATCCAAGGTTTCTCGGGTACAGAAATCGATTTATACAATCTAATATTCTGACTTACTCCTTTTGCAACTTGACAAACTCCACAAATTTTCACAAATTTTTGAACATCTTTGTACAACTGTGGCCAAAATTATTTCTCCTTAAGCAAATTCAATGTCTTATCAACACCAAAATGTCCAACCAAACCACCACTATGTTTCTCTTTTATCAAATTAGTTCTCATAGGTCCTCTGGGTATACACAACTGAATACCTTTAAACAACATACCTCCTTGCATAAAATATTCATCCCATTTAGTACTCTGTTGATCTTGAATAAGTGCTTTGCACTTTCTCCATGGCTCAAAAAAATCAGGATCAAATTCATAAGAATATCTCTTGTCATCAAAAACTAGAATTCCAATTTTCATCTTAGTCATCAAAGATCTCCTTCTACTCAATGCATCAAAAACTCGGTTAGTGACTCCACTCTTATGCTTTATCACAAATGTATAACTCTGCAAATACTCAACCCATTTCATATGTGTCTGATTCAACTTATTCTGACTACCTAAATACTATAAAGCCTTATGATCGGTATACAACACAAATTCACTTGGCATCAAATAATGTCTCCATTTCTTTAGTGCTTGAACAATAGCATAGAATTCTTGATCATACACCTAATATTTCCTTTTCACATCATTCAACTTTTCACTAAAGAAAGCAACAGGTTTACCTTCTTGACTCAACACAACTCCAATTGCACTTCCACTTGCATCACATTCTACTTGAAATAACTTATTGAAATCAGGCAATGCCAAAACAGGTAATTCAACAACCTTCTGCTTCAGAGTCTCAAAATTTTTATCAACTTCATGTGTCCACTTGAATTCTCTTTTGTCTCCTCTCATAGTCTCAGTCATAGCATTACAAATTGAACTGAAATTTCTAATGAAATTTTGTTAAAAACTTGCCAAACCATGAAATGATCTTACCTCACTAGCATTCACAGGTGTAGGCCAATTCAAAATAGCTTCAACCTTTTCAGGATCCATTTTCAAAACATCAACTGAAATCACAAATCCCAAATAAACAATCTCCTCTTTCATGAATGAACACTTTTTTAGATTTATCAACAACTTTTCTTCTTTCAATCTTTGCAAAACTTGTCTAACATGCAACAAATATTCTTCTTTGGTCTTACTAAATATCAGAATATCATCAAGATATACAATCACAAACTTACCCAATAATTTCTTCAAAACTTTATTCATCAACCTCATAAAAGTACTCGGTGCATTAGTTAAACCAAAGGGCATAACCAACCACTCATACAAACCTTCTTTTGTCTTGAAAGTAGTCTTCCATTCATCACCTTCTCTAATTATGATCTAATGATGCCCACTTTTCAAATCAATCTTGGTAAAATACTTTTCTCTAGTCAAACTATCCATTATGTCATCCATTCTCGGTATAGGAAACCTATACTTCATTTTTATCTTGTTGATTTCTCTGGAATCAGTACACATTCACCATTCTCCATTCTTCTTAGGTGCCAATACCATAGGTACTACATAAGGACTCAAAATTTCTTTGATCAAACTTTTCTCCAACAACTCTTAAATCTATCAGTTCAATTCTCGATTCTCGGTAGGTGTCAACCGATGAGGTGCCTTATTTAGTAAACTAGCTCTCGGGATTAGATCCATGCAATGATCAATGCTTCTTTTCAGTGGAAAACCATTAGGTACATTATCAGAAATGATCTCACTATACTCAGTGAGTAACTTATCAATATCCTCATGGACATTACCTTCTGTTCTCTTACTCAGTTTGTTAGGAATCACAACAAAATATACATCATTTCTCTTTAAATCCTTAGCAAAATTTCTTCCTTCCATCAAGAAAAATTTCACAAATGTGCAAACATTACTAACAGGTTCTTCCATCAAAGGTAACAATATTTGTCTCTTTCCATCAGCCAAAATAGTATCCTTATGTAATCTCCCATCATATATAGCATGTCTATCATATTGCCAAGGTCTACCCAACAAAATATGACAACAATCCATAGGCATGATATCACACAATACCTTATCATAGTAATTTCCAATCTTCAAATTCACTTAACATTGTTCACTTACCAGGAGTGTATGCTTATCTTTGATCCATGAAATCTGATAGGGCTTCGGATGTTCCAACCTTTTTAACTATAACTTTGTAACCATTTCCTCAGATGCCAGATTCTCTGAGCTACCACTATCAATGATTACCTTCCATACTTTGTCAGAAAATCTACATCTGGTCTTGAACAAACTTTTCCTTGCTAAATCTTCCTTTTTACCTTCATTCCAAAGTGCTCTTCTTACTATCAAGTTATTTTTCTTCTCAGCTTCATTCGGTGACTCTTCTTGCACCAAAGCATTTCTACTGCTACTAGCCTTCTTACTTGCATGTGTACACTCAAATGATCTATGTCCTCCATAATTCTAACAAGTTCCTCAGAAACTTCCTCTGTTATAACCACCTCAGTAGTTACTGCCTTTGCCTCTAGATGAACTTTCACCTTTCCACTTGGTCTTGCCTTTATCTAGAGTTATCTTTTCTGGTTCAGATCTACTATTTTCATCATTGGATCTACCTCTTCCTCTAGGGAATCTACCACCTCTACCTCTTTGTCTTTTCTCATGTCTCTTGTTCAATTTCTCCTCAGCTTTCAATGAAAATTGAGAAGCCTCTGCAATGTTCTCCAATTTGGCCAAACTGATTTCTTCTTGGATGGAAACTCTCAAACCATTCAGGTATCTAGCAATTCTTTCCACATCATCTTCATCATGTCTAGATCTGATATCTAATCTATAGAATTCCTCAATATAATCCTTTACCGAACTACCTTTCTGACTCAAACTTTGCATTTACCTAACTAGGTTAATATGATAATCACAAGGTAAGAACTTTCCTTTCAATTTATTCACCATTTTACTCCATACATTGATTTTGTCTTTACCTTTCCTCTTTCTGTCCAACTGTAGATGTTCCCACCATAAGGATGCATGAATTTTCAACTTTGTGCTTGCAATTTTCAGTTTCTTGCCTTCAGGTACATTTTCATACTCAAAATACTTTTCCATCTCTGTGATCTAATCCACCAATTCATCAAAGTCCAACTTTCCACCATACTTAGGAGGATTAAAGTGTGGTGTAGACTTTAGACTTGTCAAAGCCTTCAAGAATCTTTCCTCACCCTGATCCATCATAGGTGTAGGTTCTACATCACCTTGTTCCACCTCAATTTGATCATCACTAATATCTTCAAGATGTCTTCCTCTTCTCTGGGCCATCTCAACAACTTCCAATCTAGCAGCAATTTGTCTCAACATGTCTGCCAATCCTGGATCCACATCTTTCATCCCATGAACCATCTTGAAAACCCTCTGCAATTGCAGGTCAGATCGCAATCTTCTACCCCGCAAAAAATTAACTAGGGCATCACAAGAAGGAACCTTCAAATCTAGATTCATAAACCTAGATCATATCTCACCTCATTCTGATACCACCTGACACAAGAGCGGGGGGGGCAGGAGTGGCCAAGATATGGCACACCCTAACCTAAACCACCCTACTCAACAAACACACGAAAGCAACAACAACACAATGGGAGAGAGAAAATGTAGGATCATTCATATATTATATTCAAATTGATTCATACATGTCAGGCTGTAAGGCCTTCCTGGTTTCAGCCAGATATTACAATGAATTATAGAAGTCCTCAAGCATGCGAGGATCTATAAACAATCTCTAATCTTCTATCTTCTCACTTCTATCCAAACTTCTGCCTAAACTCTAACCTAACAACTACATTTATACAAGAGGCTATCGAACTGATTCAGCCTTTAGATCCATAATCAATTGAAGGAATGGTAAGATTTGGGACCACACGCTTCCCAATGATAGATACCAGCATTAAATCCATGACCCATAATCAATGCAAAAGTCAACCACAATAGAAACTCAAAAGAAACCTGTCAATAAGCAAAGCCAACCAAGCACTAGACAAGCATCATGAGTGCTAGGGAAATTATTGAGCGCCAAAGAGATAACCAACCAACACTAGTGAACAAAAGAAACCGAGCAAAACTGAACCAGCTTGGTCAAAGTAGGAACTGAGTAACACAAACAAACTAAAATATGTTTTTGGTGACACAGGATTGCCAAGGACCCAAAGTGCTCCTGCATCATACTTAAACTCACTAACTGCCAAAATCTACAAACTACTAATCTATTTATACAAGAGGCCATTGAGCAGGTCAACCTTAAGATCCATTAGATCTAGCATTGGAGAAAGGGACAACTTGGATTTAGGTCCACATGCTTCCCAATGATCAATGTAACCATTAACTCGGCAACCAAAATCAAATGTGCAAGTCGGCCTCAACAAAGATCCAAAATAAACCACTCAGTAAGAAAGACTACTGAGACACCGAAACCGACTCAGAGAACAACTGAACCAACTCAGTGAACAATTGAACCAACTTAGTGAACAACCAAACTGAGCAGCAACCGAGCCCTATTAGTGAAAACAAGAATACTTCAAGCTACCAAGTACATCTATCAACTCTAACATGTTTTTGGTGATACAGGATTGCCAAGAACCCGAGATGCTCCTGCATCAGACACCCGAGGTTTTTTTGAAATGATTCTTTGAATCATGTAGTAGTTACAACTCAAGCTGTATCCAACTCAGATTGTGAAATCCATGAACTATCTTCAATTGGTCTGTTCTTCCACTTTACCAGATATTCCATGTACTCTTTTCCTCTTGTGCTTCTGCCAACTCTTTGTTCCAAAATCTTCTCAACTTCTTTTTTCTTCTTCTTAGGATAATCATTTTATAGTGTCATTTCTTCATCAGATTTATGATATTCATACAAATCTGCAATGTTGAATATAGGTGATATATCCATGTCATGAGGTAACTCAATATCATAAGCATTTCCACTGTCAAACTTTCTCAATATCTTATAGGGACCAAATTTCTTCATCTTCAATTTTCCATAGGTTCCAATAGGAAATCTACCTTTCTTCAAATGAACCATTACTTCATCACCAACTGCAAAAGTCTTATGTCTTATTAATCTATTTGCTTTGTCCTTTTATTTCTGATTACTATGTTCCAACTTATGTTTCACTTCCTCATGAAATGTTGTCATGAACTTAGAAAATTCTTCTCCTTTAGCACTTCTCTTTTCTTCACCAGAAATGCTCTTCAAATATGATATACCTCTCAATTGTGTGCCATTAAAAATTCTCAAAAGGTGTTTTTCCAGTACTCTTATTCACTGAATTATTATATGCAAATGCTTCTTGTGCCAACATAGAATGCCAATTAATCAGTTTGTCTCCAACTAATCATCTCAAAAGATTACCCAGACTTCTATTTACAACCTCTGTCTATCCATCAGTCTGTGGATGAAATGTAAAACTATACTTCAACTTGGCACCTAACTTTTTCCATAGAGTCTTCCAGAAATAACCAACAAACTTACTATCTTGGTCAGAGATGATACTCTTCGATAATCCATGCAATCTGATAATCTCCTTAAAGAAAAGATCTGTTATATGCACTAAATATGATGTTTTTCTACAGGGTATGAAATGTTCCATTTTAGAGAATCTATCCACAACAACAAATATAGAATCACTACCTCTTGCTATCCTTGGTAATCCAAGAACAAAATCCATACTGATATCACTCCAAGGTTTCTCAGGAATAGAAATTGGTGTATACAATCTAGTATTTTGACTTACTCCCTTTGCAACTTGACAAACTCCGCAAATTCTCACAAATTTCTGAACATCCTTATACAATGGTGGCCAAAAGTATCTCTCCTTAAGAAAATTCAATGTTTTATCAATGCCAAAATATCCAGCCAAACCACTACTATATTTCTCCTTTATCAAATTAGTTCTCATTGATCCTCTCGATGTACACAACTAAATACCTTTAAACAACATACCTTCTTGAATGAAATAGTCTTCCCATTTAGTACTTAGATGATCTTGAATAGGTTCTCTATAGTTTCTCCATGGCTCAGAAAAATGAGGGTCAATTTCATACAAATCCTTCATGTCATCAAAACCAAGAACTTCAATTCTTATTTTAGTCATCAAAGATGTTCTTCTACTCAATGCATCAACAACTCAGTTAGTTACCACTCTTATGTTTTTATCACAAATGTATATAACTCTTCAAATATTCAACCCATTTCATATGTCTCTAATTCAACTTATTCTAACTACCCAAATATTATAAATCCTTATGATCAACATACAACACAAATTCACTTGGTATCAAACAATGTCTCAATTTCTTTAGGGCTTGAGCAATAGCATAGAACTCTTGATCTTACATAGAATATTTCCTTTTTTCATCATTCAATTTCTCACTAAAAAAAGTAACAGGTTTACCTTCTTGACTCAAAACAACTCCTATTGCACTACCACTTGCATCACATTCAACTTGAAATACCTTATTGAAATCAAGTCAAGCTAACACAGGCAATTCGACAACCTTCTACTTCGAAGTCTCAAAAATTTTATTAGAATTCTCTTTTATCTCCTCTCATAGTCTCAGTCACAACATTACAAATTGCACTAAAATTTATGATGAACTTTCGGTAAAAAATTGCTAAACCATGAAATGATCTTACCTCACTAGCATTTTCAAGTGTAGGCCAATTCAAAATAGCTTCAATCTTCTTAGGATCCATCTTGAAACCATCAACTAAAATCACAAATCCTAAATATACAATCTCCTCTTTCATGAAGGAACACTTTTTCAAATTAATCAACAACTTTTCCTCTTTCAATCTATGCAATACCTGTTTGATGCATCAAAATGTCATCTAGGTATAAAATTACAAATTTACCCAAGAATTTCTTCAAAACCTCATTCATCAATTTCATAAAAGTACTTAGTGCATTAGTTAAACCAAAAGGCTCAATCAACCACTCATAAAAACCTTTTCTTGTCTTGAAAGAAGTCTTCCATTCATCACCTTCTCTGATTTTGGTCTGATGATATCCTCTCTTCAAATCAATTATAGTAAAATACTTTTCTCCACTCAAACTATCCATTATGTCATCCATTCTCAGTATAGAAAATTGATATTTTACTGTTATCTTGTTGATTGCTCTAGAATCAGTACACATTCACCATTATCCATTCTTTGTAGGTGCTAATACAACTGGTACTCCACATGGACTCAAAATTTCTGGAATCAAACCTTTCTGCAACAACTCTTGGATTTGTTGGTTAAGTTCCTCATTCTTGATAGGTATCAATCGATGTGGTTCTTTATTCGGTAAAATAGTTCCAAGAATTAGATCCATACAATGATCAATGCTTCTCTTCAGTGGTAAACCATCAAGTACATTATTAGAAATGGCCTTTTTGTACTCAATGAGTAATTTATCAATCTCTTTAGGGACACTATCCAATCTTTTCTCACTCAATTTGTTAGGAATTACAAAAAAAAACATACATCATTCTTATTCAAATCCTTAACAAACTTTCTTCCTTCCATCAAACAAACTTTTACAGATGTACAAACATCACCAACAGATTCTTCTATCAAATGTAACAAGATTTGTCTTCTCCCATAAGACCAAATAGTATATTTATGCAATCTCCCATCATATATAGCATATCTATCATATTACCAAGGTCTACTAAAAAAAATATGACAACAGTCCATAGGCATGATATCACATAACACCTTATCATAGTACTTTCCAATTTTCAAATTCACATAATATTGTTCACTTACCAATAGTATATGCTCATTCTTGATCCATGAAATTTGATGGGGTTTTAGGTGTTTCAACCTTTCCAACTTCAACTTTGCAACCATTTCCTCAGATGCTAGATTCTCTGAGCTTCGACTGTCAATTATTACCTTCCACACTCTATTAACAAACAATTCTTGAAATTTTTTTTCTTTACTGGATCTTCCTTATTACTTTCACTCCATGATGCTCTTATGACCATCAAGTTATTTTCCTTCTCTGGTTCATTCGGTGAGTCTTCTTGCACCAAGGCATTTTTACTTCTACCAAATTTTTTTCTTTCATGTGTACACTCAAATGATCTATGTCCTTCTCCTCCATAATTGTAACAATTTCCCTGAAATCCACCTCTTCCATAGCCACCTCCGTAGTTACTGCCTCTTCCTCTAGAAGAAATTTTACCTTTCCACTCGGTCTTGCCTTTATCTTGATTTGTTTTGTCTTGATCAGATCTATTGTTTTCACCATAAGATCTACCTCTTCCTCTAGGGAATCTACCACCTCTTTGTCTTTTCCCATGTCTCTTGTTTAATTTATCCTCATCTTTCAAGGAAAACTGATAAGCTTCTTCAATATTTTCCAAGTTAACCAAACTGATTTCCTCTTGGATAGAAACTCTTAACCCATTCAGGTATCGAGCAATTATTTCTACCTCATCCTCACTATATCCAGATCTGATGTTTAATCTATAGAATTCCTCAGTATAATATTTTACCGAGCTATCTTTCTCCCTCAAAATTTGCATTCTCCTAGCTAGGTTAATCTGATAATCATAAGGTAGAAAATTGCCTTTCAATTTATAAACCATCTTATTCCATACCTTGATTTTTTCTTTGCCTTTCCTCTTTCTGTCCAATTGTAGATGTTCCCACCATAAGGATGAATGAATTTTCAATTTTGTACTTGCAATTTTCACCTTCTTTTCCTCTGAAACATTTTCATATTCAAAATAATTATTTTCACGGGAATAGATCTACTAATTATATTTATCCTAAACTATTAACTAATAGATAGTTGGGATAGTTTCATCGGTTGATTTTCCCATGCAACTACTCCCTCCAATCTATTTACAGGAGAGATTCATGTGTGAGAGGGGAGTGGATATAGGAAATTGGATTTGAGGAGAGGCCTTATTTTTTGGATAGTATAAGAAAGCTATAGTTTTGAGAAGAGAGAATTTATTATTCTCTGAGAGGATCTTGAATTAGATTGCTTCCTAAAGAGGTTGGAGTTTGTTTGAAGAAGGAGTATGAAGAAGTGATTGAATTGGGCTGAGACCGCTTGGACCTTCCTCTCCCCAAAAAATTTTTCTTCATAGGACTCCATGTAGGATCTATCCTAGAGATGATCCTTCTATTTGTTTACTTGTTCGCATTGCTATTGTTGTCTTCTATGTGTTTTCTATCTAAAAGAGGAATTATGCTGTTATACTATGTGAGAAAGGATTTCTATCTTGATTTTGATAATTTAATAATTTGTCTATGTGTCTTATTGTTAATTTGTGTAATTTAATAATTTAATTTTATTGAACACTATTTCTTTATGTTTTAGATATTGTAATGAATTACCTTTCAAATTAAATAAGTGAGTTTTGTTGCAGAGAAATCTGCTCGCACTTGGTTATGATATTCTAAAAATTATTTCTAGATTTCTCTTTTTCACATTCTCCCCTTTCTGAAACATATTTAAGTTTTTAATTTGATTAACGTATGTGAAATTTGTAGCTATTTTAAGTCAGTGTTATTTTATTGAAATGTATAAGCAGCTAGATATTTATCTAGTAGAGTTTCAAATGTAGTTGTCCATAAATTGTTGGATATTTTTGGATTCTCATAACTAGGGCATCTTATAGATTTTCTTCCCCTCTAGAATCATATTAAAATCTTGAAGTTGGCTAAGGTTCATAGAAATTATACGTAATTAACTTTGTCAGTTAAAATTTTTAAAATTTAACAACTACCACAAATTTTAATAAAGTATGAATATTTAGAGACATGGTTATTTTGTTTAATATAAATTAACACTAGATAAAAAGAAATATTATCTTTTGGATACTTACAAATGACTTGGTATAATAAGAAGGTGCTGGAATATATATATATATATATATATATATATATATATATATATATATATATATATATATATATATATATATATATATATATATATATATATATATATATATATATATATATATCTGTGTGTGTGTGTGTGTGTGTGTGTGTGTGTGCATAATAGTGGTATTTGTTGATTTTGAGTTATATTTCTTTAAGTGAAATAAATATTTTTCTATTAATAAGAATTATAGATAGTTATAAAATTATTATTTTGAATATATGATCAATAATTTTCAAATCAAAACAATGAGGAAATCCTATGTCATGAGGCTTTGCTTATCTCATAAGTTTAGAAAGATAATCTTTTAAGTCATCTCTTAAAAATTTGAAAGTTATTGAAAGATAATCTCTTAGGTATTGACTTGTGCTAATAAATTGATTCCACCTTAAAATTATAAATTTTTAACTATTTTAATTTTGTAACTAATGTCCACACATTGGTTACTATATAGTTTAAAGAATATTCATTGCATGAATATGGTAATGAATAAGGTTAAATAGTAGTTCACCAAAATGAATGATGATAAAATATGGAATGTGTTAACCCTATTCAAATAAGAGGGAAATGTGAGATCAAATACTAAACCCAAATTCCCAAAGGAGAGATCCAAATTGATCAACCAAAAGGTCAATGCCAAATTGAATCAATCTATGGAGAATGTGAATGAACAAGAAGATCTTATATTTCCCTATGAAGAAATGTGTGTTTGAAATCTAAAATAATTGAAAGACAAGTACTAACCTTAAAATAAGGCAGATCTGGAAAATGTTGATTTCTGGTGTCTATGTGCAGTTTCGAGCAATTCTGCAACCTATTTCAGACTAGAAATACTGATGCGAAGAAAACCCAAAAAACTTTTATCTTTCTGACAGCAGGTAGTCTTTGACCATGATAAAAGGTCAAAGACTACTTCAGGATTTTGAAGGTTGACTTTAATTTTGTTCATAGATCCCATAAGTTCGCCAAAAAGGGTATCCAAATCCAAGCTCAGATCTGTAGTTCCGCACCTGTACCTACAATAAAAAGAGGGTTTTTGTTGTTTGTATGGGGGGTTTTCCTTGGTCAAAGCCCAATTTGTAATCAACCTTGAAATTGAATTGAATTTGTAGTATGCATAAACAAAGCAAATGGAACTTTTCACCTTGCTTATGTTGAAGTCCTTATAGAGGATTTGAATGTTAGAAAGTAAAGATCCCCAAGATAACTAAGAAGGGGGGGGGGGGGGGGGTGAATCAGTTATCAGATAATTTATCCATTCAACAGCTTTAAACAATATATTCAATGTACTGATCAACCATATAAAGATAACCATACACAATTGTACAATAACACAAGATATGTTAACTAGGGAACCTCTTGAAAAGAGTAAACCCCAGTGGAAATGATGCCCACAAAATGATGCACTAATATGAAAGTTCCTTGTTAGAGGATGGACCCTGTTAGGAGTCTTATGAAATACATTCAGTACATATAAATCTCTGTTAGGAGATTTTGAATCCCTGTTAAAAGATTCTAACCTGGTTAAGAGTTTATGGAAGACAGAAGGACCCACTACCCAAACAGCTTCAAGGCAAGATCTCTGAACCCACTGTCCAAAAGATCTTAGAATTATTCAATAGAATAATATAAAATATATTACCTCCTTCACACTGTGCCAAAACTGCACTCTCTGCTACACAAGATCACAATTCCAGATCTCTATACTCAAAAGTCTTCCTTCATCATTGAATTAGCTCTTTTCTTCACTTCATGCATATATTCGCACCACAATATTCATAGTACACATTACAATAAGGAAAAAATTCCTTCTTATATAACAAACTCAAATAATTACAAATGAGTCGGTCCTCAATTACAAAATAATAAATTCTACACACTACACACAAAATTCACATAAAACTGTCAGCTTCCAGTTACTGTAACTTTCTCCAAACATATCCTCAAAGTTTGTGCTATGAACCACATCATCATTAATGAGTCTCCAACATCCCTTTAACTGTGCAAAATTAGATTCCATCCCAGCTAAGAGATATCCTCCGATTTCCAAACATCGCTACACAGAAACATTGTCTAAACACTGCTTTCACCAAAATGCTCATAACTCTTACAAATTAATGAATTTATTTTTGCGCTATTAATCATAGGTTAATAACATACCAAAGAACATACCATCGACTGTGCAAAAGCCAATCTACAATACAACATGTGCGCAAAACAAAACTATACCTGCTTTCCTGCTAATATCCAGAATATCATTGTGTTGACATCAATGACAATCCAAGTCATGAATGCAACAACTGCTACAGAATGACTGCCAAAACACTTTTCATTCATTCCTAAAAATCTCCCCCATTGGCATTGATGGAAACATAGATGAAAAACATCCAATGTTCCAAAAATCCAATACTGCAACATCACTGCAAAATATCAAATCAAATCTTGCTTCATTTTCCTATTCAGCTCTCTCATACAATCCACAATGTTTTTCATGTATATCTCTCCCCCATTGACATCAATGATAGAAATTCTATCACTAAGTCAACAACAACTTAATGTCAAAAGACACTTTTCAAAAAAATACAATAACAAGAGTCCTCATGACTCAGCTCATAAACTCCCCCATAGAGGAAGTTCCAACATCCAATCCAGAAGAAAGATAAGGCTCATATACCATTGGATGAATGCAATCATCTGCATCAATTCTCAAAAATAGGTTGGGGCATAACCCCAAGCATACCTCTCAAATACACAAATGTATCCTTAGGTAAAGGCTTTGTAAATATATCTGCTATCTGCTCCTTTGTACTTATGTACTCCAATCTTATATTTTTTTCTGCAACTTTCTCTCTTACAACATGATACTTGATCTCAATATGTTTAGTCTTAGAATGTAAAACAAGATTTTTTGACATACTCATTGTACTGGTGTTATCACAATGTATAACAACACGTTCATCAAACTTTATTCCAATATCTTTCAACATCTGCTTCATCCAAATAATCTGATTACAATTATTTGCTGCTACAACATATTCTGCTTCTGCTGTGCTTTGTGAAGTACAATTTTGCTTCTTACTTAGGCAAGAGACCAATTTACCTCCAAGAAAAAAGGCTCCACCACTGGTGCTTTTCTTGTCATCAATGCTGCCTCCCCAATCTGCATCAGTATAGGCACATAAGGTAAAATCATCAAAATTCTCATACCATAATCCATAATCCATTGTTCCTTTCAGATATCTCAGTATCCTCTTTACTGCTGCATAATGTGATTCTCTAGGTTCTGCTTGAAATCTTGCTACAATCCCCACTAAATGTGCTATATCAGGTCTTGTATGTGTCAAGTACTACAATCCTCTAATCATAGATCTGTACTTTTTTTGCTCAACTGCCGGTGTCTCATCTTTGCTAGATAACTTATGTCTGGTTACCATAGGTGTTCCAACAAGTTTAGAATCTTCCATTCCAAATCTTTTCAATAATTCATTTAAATACTTAGTCTGACTTAAAAATATACCTTCCTTGCTTTGTGTTATCTGTAATCTCAAAAAGTATTTCATTTCTCCAATCATGCTCATCTCAAATTCAGTCTTCATTTCATCTGCAAATTTGTCACTAGCTTCATCTTCTCCTCCAAAGATAATATCATCAACAAATATAACTATAACCAACAAACCATTCTCAATTTCTTTTGTGTATAAGTTACTATCTACTATTCCTTTTATAAATCCCAATTTGAATAAATACTTATCCAATCTTGCATACCAGGTTCTAGGTGCTTGTTTTAATCCATATAAAGCTTTCTTTAACTTACATACCATATCTCCTTCTTGTGTCAAAGGAAAACCTTCAGGCTGCTCAATGTAGACTTCTTCTTCCAATTCACCATTCAAAAATGTTGACTTCACATCCATCTGATACACTCTGAATTTCTTGTCAGTTGCATATGCTAGAAACATTCTCATTGCTTCAAGTCTGGCCACAGGTGCAAAAGTTTCTTCATAGTCAATTCGTTCTTGTTGTGAATATCCTTTACATACCAATCTTGTTTTGTTTCTTATCACTTCTCCTTGTTCATTCATCTTGTTTCTGAATACCCACTTTGTTCCAATCACATTCTTGTCTTTAGGTCTAGGGACCAATTCCCATGTCTTGTTTTTTTCAATCTGCTCTAGTTCTTCTTTCGTAGCATTGATCCAATGTTCATCTTCACAAGCTTCATTAGTAGTCTTAGGTTCAATTTGAGAAATCAAACATAAATGTACCTTATTCCGAGTCAAAACTCCTCTATCTAAACTTCTAATAACTTTCTCAACAGGGTAATGTCTTGAAGTATACCTGTTAGGTGTCATAGTTACTGATCTTGTTTCGACTATAGATTCTTCTCTATTTTCTTCTCTATTTTCTTCTCTGTCTTCTTCAGTATGACTTTCATTTAGCAAATCACTGTTAGTTTCAAAAAATAATTCTGCATTTTCAATGTTAGGCTGAGGTTGTGCTTCTCCATCAAATTCATAATCAAGCATTCTTTCCTGAATTTTAAACTTCTCATCAACTTTTACATTTTCACTTTCAATAATAGTCTTAGTTCTTTTGTTATAACATCTATATGCTTTGCTTTTTAAAGAATATCTAGAAAATATTCCTTCATCACTTCTAGGATCAAACTTTCCTATGTCATCATCTCTCTTAATATAACATTTACTTCCAAAAATTCTAAAATACTTAACTGAGGGTGTATGTCCAAACCATAATTCATAAGGTGTCTTGTTTGTATCTGCTTTGATTTGTACTCTGTTCATAGTGTATACTGTTGTGTTCACTGCTTCTCTCCAAAAAGTTTTAGCCAAATCATTTTCAAACAACATAGCTCTTGCTGCTTCAGTTATTGACCTATTCCTTCTTTCTGCAATACCATTTTGTTCTGGTGTTCTAGGGGCTGAAAGTTGTCTCTTAATACCATTCATTTCACAAAAGGTGTTAAACTCTCTAGATGTAAATTCACCACCTCTATCAGATCTTAGGCACTTAATTTTCATTCCAGATTCATTCTCAATTTTGTTTTTCATGATCTTAAACTTATCAAATGCTTCAGATTTTTCTTTCAAAAATGCAATCCACATCATTCTTGTAAAATCATCAACAAGAATCATAAAATACCTTTCACCATAGAATCCTCTAGTCCTAGTAGGACCACTCAAGTCTGTATGAACAATCTCCAACTTCTCTGCCGATGTGAACTTCTTATTGGGAAATGAACTCCTTTTCTACTTTGCCATCATACATTCTTTGCAAATCATGTTAGTAGGTTTCATAATTCTAGGTAAATCTCTTACCGCAAGTGTAGTGCTCACCTTGACAATATTATCAAAGTTTATATGAAAAAACCTTTTATGCCATAACCAACTGTCATCAATCCTAGTTATCAAACATGTCATCTCAGTAGGATTCAACTGAAATACATTACCTCTGGTTCTGGATCCTTTTCCAATCAGATTTCCATCTTTATCTTTTATCACACAAGTTTTCTCAGAAAACCAAACTTGATAACCCTTATCAGCCAATTGTCCAACGCTTAGTAGATTATGTCTTAGTCCATCAACAAAGTAAACATCATCAGTGTTAGTCTTTCCATCAAGAGTAATAGATCCTATACCCTTAATCAAACAAGGTGCATTGTTACCAACCCTAACAATTCCTTCATCATAATTATCTAACTTAACAAACTTTCTTTTATCTCCAATCATATGATGTGAACAACCACTATCTATAATCCAATCAGATCTCTTTTCAACTTGTGAAACTAATGCTTTTTCTTCCCTTTTATTAGATTCAGAACTTCCTTCTTTAATTACTACAAATCCTATTTCCTCAAAGTTATCATTATCACTGTCACTTAAATGTTTTTCAATTCCTACTTCAAAATCTTCATCATTTGCATAATAACATTCTTTAGATCTCCTAGGTTTAAAGTTGCTTCTATACTTCTTAACTCTTTTAGGACATTTAGATGCAAAATGACCATATTCTTGACAAGTCCAACATTTAAAGATTTTCTTACCATCTGGTTCTCTTTTTACAAGTAATGCAATACCTTCTTCAATCTTCTTATCTTCCTCAGATCTTCTACTACTGGCATAATCTCCATTCACACTAGTACTTCTTGTAGGTCTAATGCTAAGAGCACTGAATGTTGTTTCCATTCTAGGTAGCTCTCCTGATAATCTCAAGTTCATCTCTACTATTTCTAATCTTCCAAGAAGAGTCTTTCTTGAAAAGTTTGATGTACAAGGTATCACTTGTTCAATCATCTGCGTTGTTTGCTTGAATACTGGTGTCAAAGTTCTCAGAATTTTCCATATCACTTCATTATCTGTCTTATCACCTCCACAAGACTTTATTCCTATCACAATCTCAGACATCCTACCAATATAACTTCTAATAGATTCATCTTCCATCATTCTGATATCTTCAAATGCACAAATCCAATTATGTAATCTAGCCTTCTTTGCATGTTCATCACCTTCAAAAGTAGAATGTAAAGCTTTCCAAATTGCATGAGATGTTTTCAAACATCTTACTTGACTATATTCATTCTCTGGTAGTGCTAATAAAAGTGCTTCTCTTGCAAGTATGTTACACATGAATAGATCTAGTTCATCTTTAGTTCCTGCCTCTAGATTGTCTTCCTCAATGATAGTCTTCTCATTCTTTGTAATCAACCAATAACTTGGTCCTAAACAAAATAGATGTGTCTTCATCTTTTCTTTCCAACTATCAAAATTTACTCCATCAAACTTAGGGCTTTCTTTTTTGAAATTCGCCATGGATCTCCTTAAGTTGTTAAACTTTTCTTTCAAAGACTTGCTGCTCTGATACCAATTGTTAGAAAGTAAAGATCCCCAAGATAATTGAGAGGGGGGGGGGGTGAATCAGTTATCAGATAATTTATCCATTCAACAGCTTTAAACAATGTAATAAATGTACTGATCAACCATAGAAAGATAACCATACACAATTGCACAATAACATAAGATATGTTAACTAGGGAACCTCTTGAAAAGAGTAAACCCCGGTGGGAATGATGCCCACAAAATGATGCACTAATATGAAAGTTCCTTGTTAGAGGATGGACCCTGTTAGGAGTCTTATGAAATACATTCAGTACATATAAATCTCTGTTAGGAGATTTTGAATCCCTGTTAAAAGATTCTAACCTGGTTAAGAGTTTATGGAAGACAGAAGGACCCACTGCCCAAACAGCTTCAAGGCAAGATCTCTGAACCCACTGTCCAAAAGATCTTAGAATTATTCAATAGAATAATATAAAATATATTACCTCCTTCACACTGTGCCAAAACTGCACTCTCTGCTACACAAGATCACAATTCCAGATCTCTGTACTCAGAAGTCTTCCTTCATCATTGAATTAGCTCTTTTCTTCACTTCATGCATATATTCGCATCACAATCTTCATAGTACACATTACAATAAGGAAAAAATTCCTTCTTATATACCAAACTCAGATAATTACAAATGAGTCGGTCCTCAATTACAAAATAATAAATTCTACACGCTACACACAGAATTCACATAAGATTGTTGGCTTCCAGTTATTGTAACTTTCTCCAAACATATCCTCAAATTTTGTGTTGTGAAACACATCATCATTAATGAGTCTCAACATCCCTTTAATTGTGCAAAATTAGATTCCATCCCAGCTAAGAGATATCCTCCGATTTCCAAACATCGCTACACAGAAACACTGTCTAAACATTACTTTCACCAAAATGCTCATAACTCTTACAAATGAATGAATTTATTTTTGCACTGTTAACCATAGGTTAATAACATACCAAAGAACATACCATCAACTACATAAAATTCAATCTGCAATACAACATGTGCGTAAAACAAAACTGTACCTACTTTCCTGCTAATATCCAAAATATCACTATGTTGACATCAATGACAATCCAAGTCATGAATGCAACAACGACTACTACATAATGACTGCCAAAATACTTTTCATTCATTCCTAACATTGAATACTCAAATCCACAAGTAGGGATGCTCCAATGAATGTAGAAGTATGTAGGATGTCTCAAATCAATGACATTTGATCTTCAACACCAATCTTGAATGGATCTTTGCATAGGAATAGACTTGGATGAATGTGGAAGGATGGATCTTCAAGGGAGCTCGAAAGAGATTGAATCCTTCAATGGCTAACAATGGATCTCCTTGATGAATGAATGCTTGAATGGATGCCTAGTCTTGAGGATGAATGAATGCTTTCTTGCTTTCCTTTTCCTTCTTTCTTGCTTGCACTTGAGAGCTTGATCATGAAATTGCTTGATTGTGGATGTGAATAATGGATGAGAAAATGAGAGACGAAGGCTTCCTTTATAATGAACTAGCACAAACCTCTAGAGAAGGCCAACATTGGGGAATTAAATCCCAATTAACCTTAACCCCTACAAATGGACCTATATTAAATGCAATTTAATGATTTACCATTCTGAAACCCGAAATGGCCGACTCGGAAGCGGGAAAACAAATATCTTTGAAACTCAACATCCAGAAATCATGGGATCCTAAAATTTGAACCCTGGGTCAAAGATGATGTAGAACTTGCCCTAGGTTAGGGTCAAGGTTTTTCTTGACCTAGGTCAGGGTCTAGGTCATCATTAACCCTCAAGGTCATCTTTGACCTTGAGGTCAAAAAACTGAGTACCTTAATCTAGAATGCTAGGAAATGCAAAAAAATAGGTGAGAACAAGAGCAGAGAACAACAGAATAGGGGGGAAAGCTAGATCCATGCAAAGAACTGATCAAGGTTCTTAACATGACCCTAGACCACTCAATTGGAGGGCTAAATGCTCTTAACATGGAAGTGCTTCCATTTTAAGATGATACATTAAGCCCCCACTTTAGCAAGAGTATGGACTCGATGCAAACTCTTGGTAAAGTAGATCAAAATGAAAAGATAATCTTAGTGTAATTAAAGGAGCAAAGAGAAATCTTAAGCCCCTAGGGACTCAGGTCTTCATTAACTCCAAGATCATAATAAGAGAGACATCTCTAGAGAGAGAGATGTTGGAAATATTCAGGAATTAACCGAGTTACTGAGAGGGGAGGGGTGAATCAGTAACTCCAAATTTTCTTATAATTTTAACATGTAATTTACTTTCTAACTTTTGCATACAGAAAGCATGAAACTTACAAACATTCACAATAATGACACATAGATTTGGTTACCCAGAAACCTTCCAAAAGAAAGTAAAACTGGGGTGGGGATGAAACCCACAAAGCTTTAATACTGCAGAATAAAGTTGGCCGGTTAAGGCTTACAATTTGATCACTTCTGATGATCTGCCCTGTTAGGAGCAATAAGGATTGCTAAATCCACCCTGTTAAAGGATTTACAAACATACAATGAAGTATGCACTCGGTAAAGAGATTATTACAAAAACTGTTAAGTCTACCCGGTTAAAGGATTTAGTACTGATTCACCTGTTAGAATGAAACAGTAGATCTCTGCTTTGCAACTGGATTGCTGATTGAGATTCGCTGATGTACTGATCACCTTTTGTGATGAATTTGTCTTTGCTGTACCTTATACTTCTGAAGCCTTCTATAATTCGCTTATCTCTGCCTTTCTTTCTCTTTCACATCTATTCTATATATTTCATTACATCTTTTATTTTTACAACATTGTTTATATACAAGTCTCAAACAATTAATTACAATTACAATTACACAGTCGGCTTGACAAATAAACATAAGTGCTACTAAGTCGGCCCAAGTATGGTTACTCGGTTCCTTCAAACTGACTCGGTGACTTTCTGATACTCGGCGTCCACTGCATTACTCGGCATCGTCATGCACTCGGTAGAAGTGAAGGCACGGTTCATACTGATCACTCGGTAGGTTTTGAACTCGGTAAGTACTGGTGACTCGGTAGACATGATGTTACTCGGTTTACATTGTCCTGATCGATTTGTACTAACTTGCTCGGTTTGCACTGTCTGCTCGGTTTGCACTGTCTACTGGGTTTGCACTGTCTGCTCAGTTTGCACTGTCTGCTCAGTTTGCACTGTCTGCTCGGTTTGCACTGTCTACTTGGTTTGCACTGTCTGCTCGGTTTGCACTGTCTGCTTGGTTTGCACTGTCTGCTTGGTTTGCACTGTCTACTCGGTTTGCATCCAGAATGCAAATAAGTGTTGTCACTAGTGGCAATTCTGCTTAATGCCAACAAGAGAGAGAGAGAGAGAGAGAGATTATCTCACCCAATGAGAACTTATGTCCCATTGTGAACCACACAAGGAAACAACACAATTAGAAAGATGGAATTGAACCACCTAGTGAATGTGGCTACTCACTAGTCAACCCATCAAGGATTCACCCTTAGGAATATTCTATTCCATAAGAGCAAAGAAAAAAGCAAAAGAGATCTAGTTTTAAGGACACCTTTGACCTTAAGGGATCAAAAAATAATTTGAAACTGGCAGGATCAAGAGATCCTAATATATAAATCCATGCTTTTAGGATTAGTCACTAATCCAAAAAGGGAGAAAAGGTATCTTGAAAATATATATGTATATTGAAAAGTGTGTGTGTGCAACAGGTGAGCAGAGCGTATGCCCCCATGTTAAAGTCATTACTAAAACTTTAACATGAGCAATGGCTTTAACGAAAACATAAACAACTCCACTGATTACGTTTCTACTATGAGATGCCCCTAGATGAAGACAAATCAAGGGAAATACCATATAAACATATAGAGAACATAGAAGGGATCTACTACCATGGGGTTAGTATGATGATAAGATAATATATATATGATATTATTGCAAATGAATTGACATCATTCCCCAAAGAAAGTAGAACTACAATCACAAAGGAGGAAATATCACATAAGATATACGGAGAAGAATCTTTTTGGACCATGACATGGAGACCAAAAAGAATCAATGCTACCACAAAGATTACACAAGGAAACATGGATGAACAATAGCACATTTACAACATAACATGAAACAACATATAGAAGAATAGAGATACATATAGAGGAATTTTACAACAGGTTCAATTCCTTTATTACATTACACCAACAAAGTACCAAGGGTCATATAAAAGAATCTAACAATATTTAGCAAACACATCAGAGGAGAAGCACAGTTTAACAGGCAAACACACAAAAAAGCTACCATGAAGGAAAAGCTGATCAAGCGTGCCGCCTACTCTCCCCATCTCATTGTATATTTAGGGAAGGTGGATAAATCGCAAGAGGGACTACATCCAACATAGTAGGAATGATATCCAGTTCCAAACAAGGATCCTCTTGAGAATCATCATATTCATTACTAGATGTAATAATCAATTGTGATGAAAGCATATTAGGTAAATCAATGTCAATGTCAATAGTCTCATATTTATCATTAACATCATTAGTATCATCAAGAGTATCTTCTTCATCTAAATTAATTGAAATAGGATCTAAGATATAGATAGAATCATCATAATCATGCATCTTAACATCATTATTAGTAACAACATCATGCATAGTCTTATCCGAAGAAGGTAGAGATCTTTGAAGAATAGAATTACAAGCTTTAGCATGAGCATGATGCTTCTTATGACATTCATTAGTAGATTGATTCCATTTTTATTTACTTGAAATAGGTTGAGAACTAGGAGGAACAACCACAGGATCCTTCACAGATTCTTTAGGAAGATTAATAGCATTATCAAGAATAGAAGGAACTTGATTAACAGAACTAGAAGCCATAGTTAAAGGGGGTATAGAAGGTGTAGGCAAAAGACCATGATTAAGATCCATAGGAGGTACACTTAATTTGAGAATCTTACGATGCTTATAAGCTTGATATGAATGAAAAATATTATCAGGTTGAGGAGGACATGAATTAGGTAATGAAGGCCAAAAGAAATTAAGAGCAGCATAATGTCTAGGCCTAGATGGTTGATATAAACTATGATTAACCATCTTCACTTAATCATCATAAACAAATTTAAGACATTTATGGATAGGTGAAGCAACAACATGCATGGAATTTAACCATGGAAAACCAAGCTTAACTTGAAATTGATCAAAAGTAGGAACAACAACAAAGGTAATGTTCATGATTTTTCCACAAAGTTCAACCGGAAAGTTAATAGAACCAAATGATGGATAAAGAAAACCATTACAAGTTTGAATCCACACATTTGATGTATCATAAGAATCACATTGCAAATTTTTCATAAAAATATTTTCTTTAGTAATAACATTGAATAAGGATGTAGGATCAAAAAGACAACCAAGATTAGGTATCCGGGAAATCCTAGCATAAATGTAAAGGGGACCATAAGGAGCTTAATAGTCTTAGAATCATCAAAGGTAATAAAAAATTCCCGAGGTCTTTTATGCTTAGGTTGTTGTCAAGGTTTAGGTTGAGTTTTCAATTTAGGCTTAGGTTTTGGTTGAAGTTGAGTTTGAACTTGAGGTTAAATATGAGATTGAGGTTGAGGTGGAGATACAAATTGACCAACATGCTCCACCTGATTAATAACATGATTAAAATCATCCATCTTTGAATCATACACAATTTCCATAGAAGATGGTTGAGCAATGGTATTAGTATCATGCATAGGTAAAGGATTCATATAGATTTGAAGGTTTTGATTAGGAGGAGAGACAAATTTGTTTCCACTACCATCAAGATTATCCATAGATAAGGCATTAGAATCAATTAAGTCTTGAACCTTATGTTTTAAAGAATAACACTTCTCAGTATCATGACCATTCTGATAGTGATATTGACGAAAGGCTTTAGGATCAAAAGATTTAGATGAAATCATAGTAGGTAAAAGAGGCTGAATAGGAGGTAAAGTAATCATATTTGCAGTTAACAACCTATTCATAATAGCATGTAAAGATTTAGAGAGAAGAGTAAATTTATGATTTAATCGAAAAGCAGTGGATGCAAGAGTGGCATTGTGAGATGCAACAACAACTTGATCAACAATTGCATTCACTTGTTTTTTTATCGTGACATAGTTGTTGAGCTTTTGAAATTTTTTTGGATTAGGAGCAACATCACTTTTATCAACTAGAACAGGAGCCATTGGAGTGGTGCTCTCAAATTGACTCACTTGTAATTGATAATGATGAAGCACTGCACAAAGTTGTTGAAAAGAGGTAAATTCAGTAAGCAAAATCTTATCTCTAATATCCTTTTGCAAATTTGAAATAAACATACATTGAATATCAATATCAGGAACAAGATAGGAAATCTAAGCATGCAAATGCTTAAATCTACCAATAAATTTAGTCCATTTTTCCTTAGCACTTTGTTTACAATGCATCAAATCAGTCAAAGACACTTGTAGGTGAATGTTGTTTTGAAATTGTTGAATAAAGGCATTGGAAAGTTTAGGAAAGGAATCAATAGAATAAGGAGGAAAGGAAAAATACCATTGTAAGGCCTTTTCATGGAAAGTTCTAGCAAACAGTTTGGCTAAAATCCTATGGTCATGAGCATAGTCACTACAAAGGATTTGGAATTTTTTAACATGATGAATGAGGTCTCATTTTCCGTTGTAATTCTCAAGATGAGGCATATCAAATTGCTGAGGAACACGAGTACAAATGATATCTAAGGAAAAAGGACTTCCCATGTTACATGTAGGAACACTAAACTTATTTTGAGTTAAGGACACAAGTTGTTGGTGTAAGGATGAAACAGTTTGAGCCAAATTGATGATTGTTGAATCATTAGAGGAAATAGGAGGAGTAGCAACATTAGAAACACTAGGTAAAGTGTAAGAAGCTATAGGAATAGAAGACACAACTGGAGGAACACTAGGAACTATAGTTGGAAGCATATTGGAATAAGTAAAAGGAACATTATGATAAGAAGGTTGTGACGTAGGAAGGGACACAGGAGGAACACTCATAGGAATAGAGAGAACCGTCATAGTCACCAAAGAAGGAGTATAGGTAGGAATAATAGGTAAAGGATTAGAAGAAGGTTCGACACTAGTAACAGGAGGAATCAACCCTAAATCTTGAGCTTCTTGAGCTAAAGGTTTGACATTTGAATGCACAAGGTGAGTAATACCACGAAAGAGGTTAATACCTTGATCACTATCATGAAGGAATTTCTTAAGAGCCTCTATGGCTTGAATAAAATCTTGATTATGGTTTTCTTGAAGAAGCCAATTACCCATTTTATCAAGTTTAGTGGAAAGTTTTTGGACTTGCTCAGGAGGAACACTTAAAGCGTCATCTTCATCATGAGATGAATGCAAAGAGTTATGCTCCATCAAAGGATTGGAATCATGAAGAATTAAATTATCATCCAGGATCCTAAGGAAAGGAGAAGAAGATTTAGGATCAAAGGCACCCATGATTCTACGACTTTGTTTAACTGGAATGCTATAAGTAGGACTAAAGGTAGTAAAGCTCATAAACCAATGCAATGCAAATGAACTAAACTAACATAAAATATTTTTATTTTATATGAGATGCAAACACATAAAAGGAATCTAATAAATGGAAGATCTAACACCATAAAACATAATCAAGCATCTAATTCCACAAAAGAAAGGAGAGTAAGTATGGCAGGTTCACCAAAATGAATAGGGTTAAATAGTAGTTCACCAAAATGAATGATGATAAAATATGGAATGTGTTAACCCTATTCAAATATGTGGGAAATGTGAGCTCAACTACTAAACCCAAATTCCCAAAGGAGAGATCCAAATTGATCAACCAAAAGGTCAATGCCCAATTGAATCAATCTATGGAGAATGTGAATGAAGGAGAAGATCTTATATTTCCCTGTGAAGAAATGTGTGTTTGAAATTTGAAAAAATTGAAAGACAAGTACTAACCTTAAAATAGGGTAGATCTAGAAAATGCTGATTTCTGGTGTCTGTGTGCAGTTTCAGGTAATTCTGCAACCTATTTGGGACTGGAAATGTCAAGGCGAAGAAAACCCAAAAAACTTTTATCTTTTTGATAGCAGGTAGTCTTTGACCCTGATAAAAGGTCAAAGACTACTTCGGGATTTTGAAGGTCGACTTTGATTTTGTTCACAAATCTTAGAATTTCACCGAAAAGGGTATCCAAATCCAAGCTCAAATACATAGTTCCACACCTATTGTTAGAATAACTAATAGGGGGGTGAATCAGTTATCCATAGTCCCAAATCAAAATGTATAATCCAAAAAAATTTACTTAAACTTCTGCAGCTCGGTAACATAAACTACTACATTGTCTATGCTTTTACCGATTACTAGTCAATAACATATAATGATTACCAATCAAATCCAACATGCAATATGTAAAGTATGATAAAAAACAATCACCACAATGAACACATAACACAAAAGATTTAATGTGAAAATCCTGTGAAGGGAAAAGCCACTTGGGACCGGCAACCCAAAATTTTTTTCACTCTTCTTAAGTGAGGTCAGTGAAGACCCAACCCTGTTAAAGGTTAAAAACACACTATGAGGTGTGACCTTCTTAGAGGATTTTAGACCAACCGTTATTGTCCAACCAACATTCACTATGGGGTTGACAGAATAACAATGTTCATTCTATGAATGATACATATAAGACTCCTAGTCCACTATGTTAAGTTATTTGTTTGTATACAATGGTTAAACTATAACAATAGGTGATCTGATTACAATACAACTTCAATTGTGGATTATCAGATCTATGTTAAGCTCATTCAAATCCTCTGATCAATATATCAATTTTGTATCAACAATAATCAAGGACTTACTATCACTCGGTAATAGCTTTCTGACACTCAGTAAACTCTGTAGTTTTGTTCTCCTTAACCAATTTGATCAGGCATACATGAAGCTTGTTCATGTGATAATTCTATAGTCTCCTTCTTCCGGCATGAGTTTCATAAAGAAACCCTAGTCTCTTAAATAGACAAGTAAACCATTTTCTTCTCCTCCACAATATTTTGCCGCTTATTCTCCTTCATCCATTTTTTCGCTTAAACCTTTCTCAGCTGATGTGCCAGTAACACATTTTAATTCCATCCTTTATATCTTCCTTGAATTATGCTAGTTGTTGATCTTCATAACAAACATTATCTCCATCTCTAATTTTGAGGTACTTTATAGCTCATCAATCCTTGTCAGCTAAACTAATCATTTAGTTCCTTTCTCCTGCTCGGTTAACAAAGAAATGTGTTGGTGAACACAAGCTTAGTTTATAATGTGCTCGGTATACACTACACTGCTCGGTGTATACTGTGATGCTTCATTAACCGACCACATTGCCTTGTGTCTTTCAGCTCTTTTCCTCATCATAGATGAATGAAACATAATCAATTCAATAACATAGGGTCATAGACTCATCAATAAGTTACCCAATGTATTCCTTATCCTCATCTGTCATATACATCTTCCTCATGTAGATATTTTTGTTCTTCATCTCTTTTATTCCTTTTCTATAGATGTTTAGGTATTGTAACTTATGAGATAAGTGTTGTCAAACTAGTTGACATCAATGACAACATATTACTGATTTAATCATATATCATATCTAAATAGCAGCTTGGTGATCTCTAATCATAAATCTTCAATTAGGTTCTAAATCAGTTGTAGTTCATCACTTGTACCTATAAGAAAAAGAGGGTTTTTGTTGTTTTTATGGGGGGTTTTCCTTGGTCAAACCCAAATTCGGAATCAACCTTGAAATTGAATTGAATTTGTAGTATGCATAAGCAAAGCAAATGGAACTTTTCACCTTGCTTATGTTGAAGTCCTTGTAGAGGATTCAAATCCTCAAATCCACAAGTAGGGATGCTCGAATGAATGTAGAAGTATGTAGGATGTCTCAAATCAATGACATTTGATCTTCAACACCAATCTTGAATGGATCTTTGCATAGGAATAGACTTGGATGAATGTGGAAGGATGGATCTTCAAGGGAGCTCCAAAGAGATTGAATCCTTCAATGGCTAACAATGGATCTCCTTGATGAATGAATGCTTGAATGGATGCCTAGGCTTGAGGATGAATGAATTCTTGATTTCTTTCCTTCTCCTTCTTGCTTTCTTGTACTTGAGAGCTTGATCATGAAATTGTTTGATTGTGGATGTGAATAATGGATGAGAAAATGAGAGAGGAAGGCTTCCTTTTATAGTGAACTAGGGCACAAACCTCTAGAGAAGGCCGACTTTGGGGAATTAAATCCAAATTAACCTTAAGCCCTAAAAATGGACCCATATTAAATGCAATTTAAGGATTTACCATTCTGAAACCTGAAATGGCTGACCCAGAAGCGGGAAAACAAATATCTCTAAAACCCGACATCCAAAAATCATGGGATCCTGAAATTTGAACCCTGGGTCAAAGATGAGGTAGACCCTACCCTAGATCAAGGTCGAGGTCATCCCTGACCTAGGTCAGGGTCTAGGTCATCATTGACCCTCAAGGTTGTCTTTGACCTTGAGGTAAAAAAACTAAGGACCTCAATCCAGAATGCTAGGAAATTCAAAAAAATAGGTGAAAACAAGAACATAGAATAGCATAACAGGGGGGAAAGCCAGATCCATGCAATGACCCAATCAAGGCACTTAACATGACCCCAGACCAGTCACTCGGAGGGCTAAACACTCTTAACATGGAAGCTCTTCCATTTTAAGATGATAAAGGTAAATAATCTATTTAGTACACTCACTTGTTATATTATAATGAAAATTTATTTTCCATTCATTTCTCAATGCGTTATAGAATAGTCATATTTATTGAATTATTATTTTGATAGGGTTGCTAAGTTCACACTACTATGAAAAAAAAAATTATTACCAGTGGTGAATCTTGTAAAGGTATTGATTTTATTTTTAATTATATAAGAAATGACTATTAGAATTATAAAAAAGGTTGGATAAACCTCCCTTATATCTTTCTTGTTCATCGTATAAGTTATGATTTAGGATTGGTACTTTATAAACTAGATACCTAATAAAAGAAAATGATATATTATTTTATAATAGTATGATTTTAACTCTACCTTGAGTTGTGGAATTAGTATTAGGTTATGGATTAAGTATAGGACTTTATTTAGGTTCCACCTAAGTGGGTGGTAGCTGATGGAAAAACTATCTAGGGAATAGGGCCCTAGAAAGGGTTGCGTACCCACTTTCTTGATTTTATAAATAGATAGTCTAGAATGGGGAGAGTCGAACTACGAAGTCTCTGAGCATGAACATAGACAAGGCCATCGATGATGAGCCCCTGAGGCCTAGGTCTAGTCCCTTAGGGTTTGTCTTTAAGTTTCTAATGTAATGATTTCACTTCTTAATAATGATTCTCATAGCTAAGCTATCAATAAATAATTTATTTAAGATGGAATTTATCTAATGTTTGCATCTAGATGTTTAGACATGTGTGTAGTTATAGGTGTTGGACATGGTGGTCATCATGTAAAAGAAATTTAGCGATATTCAGGTATGCAAGAATAATAATTTGTTAATTAAGCAGGACAAGTAGTAAGATCTCTTTATTCTCTTGACTTCTAGTAACATTAAATAAATCACATTAGATTATGTTCTACTACTTTATTAAAAAATATATATATTGTGTATGACTTAATGAGTATAATGTCCTTGAGCCAAGGGTTCCTTGGTGGGACATTATAGCGCACTAATAACATCACATTGCCAACAAATTCTAAATAGATTGGAGCTCATTTGAAGTTATTTCGAGGTCTTGTTGACTAGTTTTGACTGAAGTTTGACCAAGTTTAACCATGGTTGACTAGATTAGAATCACTTAAATTTAATGAATTTTCATGAGGTTGACCTCAGAGGATTGAAAAATTAAAGTGGAAGCGAGTAGGAAGTGTTGGCATCAGTGGTCAACTACATTTGACCGAGAAGGGCCTACTTTTCAATTTGACTAGGTAAACAATCTTAGATTTTTATTTCAATCCTAAAAATGGATTCATGACATCAAAATTAGTTTGGGGTGCAATATTCATGGGATTCCAAGTAATTTAAAAATTAGGTCAAAATTTATAAAAGGGGCCCGAAGGGGTCATTTTCAATTCATTTGCAATAGTTGACTTTTGAGAGCCCAGAGACCTCCAAAGCACTAAAGATGTTTATTCCAGTCTAAAATCACCGATTCAAGCTCCAGAGACACCACAACCGACCACAGGCGTATGGTGCACCAATAAGTAATCAATCTTTGCTTGTGATTTGATAGTTTTTAGTCATTTTTTGAGTATTTTTTTCATAGTTTTAGGTTTTACAATCTGGGTAATCATACGATGAAAAAAGCTCATCCCATGCCTCTTTTAGGTTCATTGTACAATAAACTAGTTTAAAAGTGTGCATCATTTGTAGTTAGGAGTTTTATTGTACGATGGGTACCCTTGTATCGTACAATACAAGGAACTTCATCATATTGAAAAATCATATTGTACCCTTAAGAAAGTTTCATCGTACAATAAATATGAGTCAGTTATTTCATTGCATGAGCCAAAATTCAAATTTTTTCTTTCATAGAAAAAGTTATATGTTTTGTAATAGCTTTGTAGCCTTTCACAAATACTTAGTGTTAGATTTCTAATATCTAGATTGATCATTTGGCTAATTACTGATGCATTTCCTTATGTTTTGTGCTATAGATATGACTTCTTGATCCTATCTTTTGATGTCCTTATCCTCAGACACTCCAATTAACACATCTTTTATCCCCTAAGGATCTAGAAGTTCTTGAGAATTGTGGGCTAGGGTCCTCACCATGTCGGATATTCATGTGAATCACAAATTACTCACAACACTAGTAAAGAGATTTCATTCTAAGAATAATACTTTTCATTTGTCAGTCGGTGAGATTACTATTACATGGAAGGATGTATATTGAATTATTTTCCTTCCAATAGCTGGTGAGTTAGTGTACTATGATCAAGATCTAGCAGAGGGGATCATGACACTGAGGCATATTTTTTCTAATGATACCATCATGGATAAACATATTAGCTAGGATTATATGATTAGGAAATATGGGTAGGACTATCCCATTCCATGTATTCTTGCCAAGTTGATTGGATGTGTGGCTCTATCTGATCATAGCTAGTAGGGCTTTCAGTGTGGATGGGGCTGCATATTATATGAGGTGTTGAACACTCCTCATAGATTTAGCTCAGGAGTCTTCATGCTCTACCATATGTATTGAGAGCTTCATGAGATTGTATATTGTTGGGGTAAGCACATGGAAAAAATAATGATTTTTTTGTAGATTTGGGCATGGGAGTACATTCCCATTGCTTGGTCAGTTACATAGGTAGCCTGAGGAGCGGGCATGGCTTACATTTTTAGATATAAATGTCATATTCATCAGCCCAATTTGGGCAATACTGCATTTTGGTAGTGGAAGTTGGACAATATGACAACATTTGTATGGTGACCATACCTTAATTATGAGAGATGGATGAACTCTTCCAGAGAGTACTCATTCATGTTATCAATAAGCCATTGATCGATAGGTAAGATCTTGTGATTTCAGAGATATTGTCAATATTGCATTTTTATCTTGATACATCCTTGTATGATGAGTTTTGACATGTATCATTTATGTTGCAGGAGTGTTCCCATAGTGGAGAAATTTTCTATTAGCTGAGTTTGGTGCTAGTTTGGGCGGTGTGAGGATATGCTTATAGAGTTCATTGCTTATGCCCGCTAGGTTGATAAGGACACTGAATGGAGGCCATGAAAAATTTATGATGTTGCATTCTAGGAGCTGAGAGACTTGGTTGGGGTAGATTGGGACTACCTGTAGTTTGCCATTACTGATGAGAAGATGACTCCAACGTATAGGAAACATCAGACAGATCACCCATTTCCTAAATTAATAGGTCCAGTTGAGCGGGTGCCCCAATTAGATGAGAAGAAGCCAACATAGGGGCCACCAAGAGGGGAAAAGGAGGTAGAGCATGGGTTTTTGTGGGGGCTAGCTCTAGCTGAGCACATGCAGCAAGGAAGAATAGGTCATGAGGAGAGAGAAGCTCACTGAGTACAATGGAAGTGGCAGTGGAAGTGGAGGAGGAGATGGAGGAGGAGGAGGGAGAGAGATTAGTGAGGAGGAAGGTGTTAATATGATTTAGAACAACAAAGAGGGGGGGGTGAATCAGTTGTTCTCAGGTCTTGATGTATAAAACAATCTCCAAAACTTATCCTTAAATCATATCCAAAACCAAAACAAACTCGGCCATCACTGATTCAATAATAGAAACATACAACAATGCAGTCCACTACCTAGCTATAACTTAACTTGTAAAACATAGCAATGTTCAGATCTAAACATTCACACAAGTATAAACACCAAGTTTTATATTAGAAACCCAATTTGGGAAAAACCACTTTGTAACATGCTACTATTATTTTCACTCTTCTGAAGTGAGCTCAGTAAAAAGCCAACCCTGTCAAAGGTTACAATACACACTATCAAATGTGACCTGGTTAAAGGATTTCAATCACCCTGTTAAAAGTGAGCCTAGTCATAGGACTTACATACACTCCATTAGAATGCAACCTTGTTCAAATGATTTAACATATGACTATTAAGTCAACCTCTGTTAAAAAGATTTTGACTGTTACAATGGTTAGAAAGTAGCAGCAATATTATCTGAAAAAGATACAACTCACTTTGCAAATATTAGATCCAATTCCGTACGCTATTGCTGGTTTACTGACTTTGAAACTTTGCCATTTCCATCTCTGATCTGCTCAGAACTTTTCTTCAAGCAATCACCACACTTCTCCTTCAGCCATTTTTGCTTATTTAGTCAGTAAAACTTTTCTCTTCCAGCATTCTCTATTCATCATGTGTATACATATCACAATGTTCAGGTTCCCTTATATTTTCCTCAATTAGGTTAACTCATCTTTTGCCGCTCAATCTCATTCATCAAGCTTAGGGTTAGGTCAGATTCATTGAATCTACCCGCTTTATGTTCTTTGGCTCCTTTTCTAGAATAATCTCAAATCTCTTAAAGGTTTACAATAAAACATTCTACAAAGCATTTAATGCTTCCAAACAATCAATAAATAAAGTCAACACATTTTACATAATCCAAGAATTCAACAATGTCAGCTCCAAAATTAAATTCTCTTCAAATATAAAATTGTTGATGCTCAGTCAATACTATGATTGTTCACTCAGTCTCCATGTAGAATGCTCGGTCAATACTAAAACTGTCTCCTCGGCTTGCACTGTCTTCCTCGGCAATTTACTAATGCTCGGTCGATACTATAATTTTTCTTGGCATATACTAACTCGGTCGACACTAACATCACTTGGCTTAAACATGATTTTTCATTCTTTGCTCAGTTAAGCCTACCAGTTTAGTCTTCAGTCTTACTAAGATAAATAATACATTATCTCATCATAGTGCAACATAGTGAAGTACACTTTGTAGTATCAAGATAACTCAACCTTTCCCTAGGTGCTATTGTTACCAACCTTGCTTATCCCCTTAGCAACACTCAAATAGATATAGTAATTTCCTAAGTAGCAATAGTCTTACCAATTAAGGTATGACATCAATGACAATACAACAATTGTTTTAATTCATGTTCCAACAATCTCCCTCTTTGGCATTGATAGCAACACCATATGATATCATCTGAATAACACATGGATTACCAACCAATCCAAAATCTTATCTGTCCATCAGAAACTTATTTATAATATCCTTAGCTTCATTCTGATTCAGAATCCTATAATCCTCACTCCTATGACCATCAGAAGTATTCAGATCTCCCTCTATCCTAATTCTTCATTTTAGTTCATCATCATCTTTTCTTTTAGTTCCATCAACTCATCAATTCTTAGTTTTTAGTATCATGTGTTATCATATCTCATGTGTTATATCATATCAGTATATTCTCCCTCTTTGAAAAAAATGCCAAAGTAGCAACTAAAACTTACATCCATTAGATGTAGATAATATCTATGCAACTTAGTGTTTCTCCCTCTGTCATCTTGCTTATGATTGATTCCTTTTCTTTGCTTCTCTTCACAACTCTAGGCCAGCCCTAAAGTGTGACAATCATCTCCATCAATTTGTCAAATGTTCTACTATAGCACATTTGATGTAGTGCTCCTAGCTTGTCTAGGCAGCCTCAGTTAGGGGAAGAACACCTAATTGACTTCTCAAATACTCATGATCTTCTCTAGGTAAAGCTTCAGTGAATATGTCTGCTAATTGTTCTTTTGTATTCACATATTCCATTCAGACTTCTTTGTCTTGTACTAATTCTCTCAAGTAGTGATACTTGATTGCAATGTGTTTGGGCTTAGTGTGCATCACTGGATTCTTAGAAATATTGATAGAACTTGTGTTTTCACAAAAAATAACAACAGGTTCACTGATTTCTTCTTTCATGCCCATCAAAAATTGTTTTATCCATACCAAGTTTGAACAGTTCACTACAGCAATAGCATACTCGTCCTTGATAGTAGATTGGGAAATGCAATTTTGTTTCTTGCTTGTCCAGTAGACTAATCTCTGTCCAAGAAAGAAAGCTCCACCACTTGTACTCTTTCTGTCATCTACATTTCTTTCCCAATCAACATCTGTATAAACTCGGAGTTCAAATTTGTCATCCTTCTTATAATATAGACCATAGTCAGCAGTTCCTTTCAAGTATCTCATAATTCTTTTCATGGCCATCATATGTGTTTCCTTAGGATTAGTAGAGAATCTTGCCACAATCCCAATAGCTAATGCAATATCTAGTCTCCTATGTACAACACACTACAATTTTCCAATCATAGATCTGTATAGAGTTTGATTCACTTCTGTAGCATCATCAATCTTAGATAACTTTTGTCCAATAACCATAGGAGTTCCTACTAGTTTAGCATCTTCCATCCCAAAAGTTTTCAATATTTCATTAACATACTTATATTGTGTAATGAAAATTCCATTCTTCCTCTGATATACTTGTAAATGAACAAAGAATTTGATCTCACCAAACATACTCATTTCAAATTTAGTTTGCATTTTGTTTGAGAAACTTTTACATAATGCATCTTGTCCACCAAAAATAATGTCATCAACAAAATTTTTTGGCAACAAGATACCTTTACCTTTTTCATCCTTCATGTACAGATTGCTTCTGTCAGTTGTTCTTGAAAATCCAATCTGTATTAAGTAGTTGTGCAACCTCTCATACCATGCTCTAGGTGCTTGCTTCAATCCATATAATGCTTTGTTTAGTTTGCACACCATGTGTCTTCTGTTTGGATCAATAAAACCTTCTAGTTGTTCTATGTAAACTTCTTCTTCTAGTATACCATTCAGAAATGCAGACTTGACATCCATTTGATATACCTTGAAATTTTTATAAGCAGCATATGCAAGCAGAGTTCTTACTCCTTCCAATCTAGCTATAGGGGCAAATGTCTCCCCATAATCTATTCCTTCTTCTTGTGTGTAGCCTTTACATACTAGCCTAGCTTTTTTCCTAGTGATTTCACCATTTTCATTCATTTTATTCTGAAATACCCACTTTGTTCCTATAACATTCTTGTTTTCAAGTCTCAACACTAGAGTCCAAGTATCATTCTTCTCAATCTGGTCAATTTCTTCATTCATTGCTTGTATCCAGTCTTCATTCTCCAATGCTTCTCTAGTTGTCTTCAGTTCAAATTCACATAGTAGACATGTTGGATCCTTAGTCTTACTTCTGGTTTGGATTCTAGTATCTTTGTCTCTAATTATCTATTCAGGCTTATGATGTCTTCTCACATATTTTGCCAAAATAGGTTCAGCTTTTCTCTCCTCTATTTCATAATGTTCCTCAACAACATTGTCAGATTCAACTTTAGAATTCTTGGCAACCTCTTCCTGATATTCAACAACATTTTCTTGTAGCTTGGCATGTTCTTGTTCTCTCTCGGCACTATTTTCCTGATGCAGGGCAGCTTCTCTCTGTCGTTCAGCATTGCTTACCTGAGACTCGGCATCAGGTGCAAGTCTATTACTTGCCTCTTCTTCTTCTTCAATATACACAAAAGATCTATAATCTTCTAGTTCTCTTTTACTGTCAGCTTCATTTCTTTCTACATACTCATCAATTTTGACATTCACACTTTCCACAATTTTGTTAGTGTTAGAGTTCAAACACTTATAAGCTTTACTTTTTGTGGAGTACCCTAGGAATATGCCTTCATCACTTTTAGCATCAAACTTTCCATTCTTAGTGTCTTTTAATATATAACAGTTACTTCCAAAGATTCTAAAGTATTTAACACTTGGTGCATTTTCATGCCATAATTCATAAGGTGTCAAATTTGTACCTTTCTTGATCTGTACTCAGTTGAGAGTGTAGACAACAATGCTTATAGCTTCTTTCCAGTATTTTTGTGCCACATTCTTTTCAATCAACAATGTCCTTGCACAATCCAAGATAGATCTATTTCTCCTTTCTGCTATACCATTCTATGGAGGTGTTCTAGGTGCAAACATCTATCTTTTAATTCCTCTATCATTGCAAAATAGATTAAATTCATTTGATGTAAATTCTCCACCTCGGTCAGATCTAAGACATTTCAGGTTCCTACCTATCTCCTTCTCAACCTTAGCCAAATACCACTTAAAGAATTGAAAAGCTTCAGATTTTTCTTTTAGAAACATTACATGCATCATTCTAGTATGATCATCAACAAACAAGACAAAGTATCTAGCACCACAGTAACTTTGTATAGCCATAGGTCCACAAAGGTCAGTATTTAACACTTGGTGTATTTAATATATAACACTTACTTCCAAAGATTCTAAAGTATTTAACACTTGGTGCATGTTCATACCATAATTCATAAGGTGTTAGATTTGTACCTTTCTTGATCTATACTCGGTTGAGAGTGTAGACAATAGTGCTTATAGCTTCTTTCCAATATTTTTGTGCCACATTGTTTTCAATCATCAATGTCCTTGCACATTCTAAGATAGATTTGTTTCTCCTTTCTACTATACCACTCTGTGGAGGTGTTCTAGGTGCAAACATCTGTCTTTTAATTCCTCTATCATTACAAAATACATTAAATTCATTTGATGTAAATTCTCCACCTTGGTCAGATCTAAGACATTTCAGGTTCCTACATATCTCCTTTTCAACCTTAGCTAAATACCACTTAAAATATTCAAAAGCTTCAGATTTTTCTTTTAGAAACATCACATGCATCATCCTAGTATGATCATCAATAAATAAGATAAAGTATCTAGCACCACAGTAACTTTGTACACCCATAGGTCCACAAAGGTCAGCATGAACCAAATCTAAAATGTTTTCAGAAGTAAAGGATTTTCTCTTGAAACTTGACTTTGTTATTTTTCCTAACTGACATTCCTTGCACATCAAATTCTTAGGTTTCTTCAATCTAGGTAGACCTCTTACCTTTTTCTTCCTACTTATCTCTACCAGATTGTCAAGTTAACATGACATAGCCTTTTATGCCATAACCAAATATCATCAAGTTGTGCAATTAAACATGTTTCTTTAGATAGGTCAAGATAGAACAAATTACCTCTAGTCTAATCTCCACTTCCAATCAGTTCTCCGGCAGAATTGAATATTTTAGCTTGCTTGTGATGAAATTCCACTTGGTAACAAGTTTTGTTAAGCTAAGCAACACTTAGCAAATTGTAATTAAGACCTTCAACCCAATATGCATTTTCAAAAGATATCTTATTAGTTAGTTTAATCAAACCTTTTCCTATAACAGGACATGGTGCATCATTACCAAATTTTACACTTTTACCTCTATAATGATGTAAAGTCTCAAACTTATTTTTGTCACCAGTCATGTGATGTGAACAGCCACTATCAATTATCCATTTATCATTCTTGTTCACATATGATATCAATGCAGTTTTCTCATCCTCATTAGATTCATCTTTCATTGCCACATAAACTACCTCAATTTCAAAATCATCACTATCAGTGTCAGTCTCTTTTTCAGCAATGTAACAAGATTTCTTACCTTTTCCCTTGTAGTCTTTGTTCCATCAGTAGCTTCTATCATATTTTTTGTGTTTGTGTTTTCTTTTCCTTTCATCATCTTTATCCTTCCTATCAGGACATCTAGCAGCTATATGACCAACTTTATTACATGCAAAACATATAATAGGGAGTTTACCTTTATACTTTCCTTTTCCCCTTCTCAGTCTTCTAGCCATAAGAGCTTCTAGATATTCTAGGTCTTCATTAGAAGTGTCACTGTCACTTTCACCATCACTTTCACTTTCACTTTCATTGATTCATCTTTCTTTTTCTTTCTTTGGCTTGTTCAGAACTAGCTGTGACTTAAAAGTAGATTCAACATTTCCAATGCTTCCAACAGTGAAATTATCATAATTAGAGAGTTCAAAAGCAGTTAGCTTACCAGCCAAACTTTTCAAAGTAAGCACATTAGTAGAGTTACATCTAGATTCCTGAATAGAAGAGATCTTAATAGCATATATAGGACGCAGGGTTCTTAATAATTTCCAAATTATAGTTTGATCATCAATAGTCCCATTTGCTCCTCTAATAGCATTCACAACTTCTTTTATTCTACTACAATATTGTGCAATGTTTTCTCCTTCTTGCATTCTCATTTCATCAAACTTACCTCTAAGACTCTTGGCCTTTGCTTTCAGCACATTCAAGTCACCACCATAGATCCTTGCAAGAGTATCCCACATATCCTTTGAATTTGTGCAGTCCTTAATGTCCTCAAATTCTTGATAGCCTAGGGCATATGCAATTTCCAACATTGCTTGATTATGTTCTTGCTTAGCTCTCATTTCTTCGGTAGTCAAAGGTGCAATAGGTGAGACATAGCTATTTTCAATGTAGTATTTTGTAGAATCACCAATACCAGCCAGATCCAGCTTCATTAGGCTTTGCCATGCAGGGAAATTTTTTTTGTTCAGTTTTGGTACCTCCTTATACATCTTGATCATTTGCTTCAAGCCCCTTTAAACTTGATATCTGTCAACACTAATAATAAGAAACTTAGCTCTGATACCAATTGTTAATATGATTTAGAACAACAAAGGGGGGGGGGGTGAATCAGTTATTCTTAGGTCCTGATGTATAAAAAAATCTCAAAAACTTATCTTTAAATCAGATCCAAAACCAAAACAAACTCGGTCATCACTAATTCAATAATAGAAACATCTAACAATGCAGTCCACTACCTAGTTGTAACTCAACTTGTAAAATATAGCAATGTTCAGATCTCAACATTCACACAGGTATAAACACCAGGTTTTATAGTGGAAACCCAATTTGGGAAAAACCACTTTGTAACATGCTACTATTATTTTCACTCTTTTGAAGTGAACTCGGTAAAAAGCCAACCCTATCAAAGGTTACAATACACACTGTCAGGTGTGACCTGGTTAAAGGATTTCAATCACCCTATTAAAAGTGAGCCTAGTCATAGGACTTACATACACTCCATTAGAATGCAACCTTGTTCAAAGGATTTAACATATGACTATTAGGTCAACCTCTGTTAAAAGGATTTTGACTGTTACAATGGTTAGAAAGTAGTAGCAATATTTATCTAAAAAATATACAACTCACTTCACAAATATCAGATCCGATTTCATACACTAATGTTGGTTTACTAACTTTGAAACTTTTCCATCTCCATCTCTGATCTGCTCAGAACTTTCCTTCAAGCAACCACCACAATTCTCCTTCAACCTTTTATGCTTATTCAGTCAATAAAACTTTACTCTTCGAGCATTCTTTGTTCTTCATGCACTTGCATATCTAGCACCTTACACTTTCCTCAATTACATTAACTCATCTTATGCTGCTCAATCTCATTCATAGATCTTAGGGTTAGGTCAGATTCATTGAATCTACCCACTTCATGTTCTTTGGATCCTTTTCTAGAATCATCTCAAATCTCTTAAAGATTTACAATAAAATATTTTAAAGTGCATTTAATGCTTTCAAACAATCAATAAATAAAGTCAACACATTTTACATAATCCAAGAATTCAACAATGTCGGCTCCAAAATTAAATTCTCTTCAAATATAAAATTGCTGATGCTCGGTCAATACTATGATCAACTACTCGGTCTTCATGTAGAAAGCTCAGACATTACTAAAATATTTCCTCAGACTACACTATCTTCCTTGGCAATTAACTGTTGTTCGATCGACACTATAATTTTGCTCGGCATACATTGACTCGGTCAACACTAACATTACTCGACTTAAACATGATTTTTCCATTCTTTGCTCAGTCAAGCCTACCAGTTTAGTCTTCAGTCTTACTAAGATAAACAATACATTATCTCATCATAGTGCAACATAGTCGAGTACACTTTGTAGTATCAAGATAACGCAACCTTTCCTTAGGTGCTATTGTTACCAACCTTGCCTAGCCCCTTAGCAACACTCAAATAGATATAGTACTTTCCTAAGTAGCAATAGTCTTACCAGTTAAGATTTGACATCAATGACAATACAATAATTGTTTCAATTGTAGTTTTCAACAATCTCCCTCTTTGGCATTTATGGCAACACCATATGATATCACCTAAATAACACATGGATTACCAACCAGTCCAAAAAATTATCTATCCATCAGAGAATTATTTATAATATCCTTAGCTTCATTCTGATTCAGAATCCTATAAGCCTCACTTCTGTGACCGTCATAAGTATTCAGATCACCCTCTATCCCAATCCCTCATTTCAGTTTATCATCCTTATCTTTAGTTTCATTGTGTTATCATTTCAGTTCATCATCCTCTTACCTTTCAGTGTCATGTGTTATCATATCAGCTCATCTCCCTCTTTGACAAAAATGCCAAAGTAGCAACTAAAACATACATCCATCAGATGTAGATAATATCTATGCAGCTTAGTGTTTCTCCCTTTGTCATCTTGGTTCTGACTGATTCCTTGGCTTTGCTTCTTTTCACAACTCTAGGCCAGCCCTAAAGTGTGACAATCTTCTACATCAATTTGTCAAAAAAAATTTTGTAGCACATTTGATGCAGTGCTCCTAACTTGTCTAGGCAACCTCAGTTAGGGGAAGGACCCCTAATTGAATTCTCAAATACTCATGAGCTTCACTAGGTAAAGCTTTAGTGAATATGTCTACTAGTTGTTCTTTTGTATTCACATATTCCATTCAAACTTCTTTATCTTGTACTAATTCTCTCAAGTAGTGATACTTGATTGCAATGTGCTTGGTCTTAGTGTGCATCACTAGATTCTTAGAAATATTGATAGCACTTGTGTTGTCATAGAAAATAACAAGTTCAGTGATTTCTTCTTTCATGCCTATCAACAATTGTTTTATCCATACCAAATTTGAACAGTTTATATAGTAGCAACATACTCGGCCTCGACAATAGATTGGGAAATGCAATTTTGTTTCTTGCTTGTCCAGGAGACTAATCTCTTTCCAAGAAAGAAAGCTCCACCACTAGTGCTCTTTCTGTCATCTACATTTCCTGCCCAATCAACATCTATATAAACTCTGAGTTCAAATTTGTCATCCTTCCTATAATATAGACCATAGTCAACAGTTTCTTTCAAGTATCTCATAATTCTTTTAATGACCATCATGTGTGTTTCCTTAGGATTGGTAGAGAATCTTGCCACAATACCAACAACTAGTGCAATATCTGATCTACTATGTACAACATACTGTAATTTTCCAATCATGGATATGTACAAATTCTAATTCACTTCTGCAGCATCATCATTCTTAGATAACATTTGTCTAGTAACCATAGGAGTTTCCACTGGTTTAGCATCTTCCATCCCATAAGTTTTTAGTATTTCATTAACATACTTAGACCGTGTAATGAAAATTCCATTCTTCTTCTAATATACTTGTAAACCAACAAAGAATTTGATCTCACCAAACATACTCATTTCAAATTCAATTTTCATTTGGTTTTAAAAACTTTTACATAATGCATCTTGTCCACCAAAAATAGTGTCATCCACAAATTCTTTTTCCAATAGGATACCTTTGCCTTCTTCATCCTTCATGTACATATTGCTTGTGTCATTTGTTCTTGAAAATCCAATCTGTATCAAGTAGTTGTGCAACCTCTCATACCCTGCTCTGGGAGCTTTCTTCAATCCATATAGTGGTTTGTTTAGTTTGCACACCATGTGTCTTCTATTTGGATCAATAAAACCTTTTGGCTGTTCTATGTAAACTTCTTCTTCTAGTATACCATTCAAAAATGTGAACTTGACATCCATTTGATATACTTTGAAATCTTTATAAGCAGCATATGCAAGAAAAGTTCTTACTCCTTCCAATCTAGCTACAAGGGCAAATGTCTCCCCATAATCTATTCCTTCTTCTTGTGCGTAGCCTTTGCATACCAGCCTAGCTTTGTTCCTAGTGATTTCACCATTTTCATTCATCTTATTCCAAAACACCCACTTTGTTCCTATAACATTTTTGTTTTTAGGTCTCAGCACCAGAGTCCAAGTATCATTCTTCTCAATCTGGTCAATCTCTTCATTCATTGCTTGTATCTAGTCTTCATTCTCCAATGCCTCTCTAGTCATCTTTAGTTCAAATTCACACAGTAGGCATGTTGGATCCTTAGTCTTACTTCTAGTCTCAATTCTAGTATTTTTGTCTCCAATTATCTATTCAGGCTTGTGATGTCTTCTTACATATTTTTCCAAAATAGGTTCAGCTCCTATCTCCTCTATTTCATCATGTTCCTCAACAAGATTTGTAGATTCAACTTCGAAATGCTCAACAACGTCTTCCCGATACTCAATAGCATTTTATTTTAGCTCAGCATGTTCTTGTTCTCTCTCAGCACTATTTTCCTGATGCTTGGCAGCATTTGTCTGTCACTCGGCATTTCTTACCCTAGACTTAGCATCAGGTGCAAGTCTATTACTCATCTCTTCTTCTTCCTTAATGTACACAAAATATCTATAATCTTCTGGTTCTCTTTTGCAGTCAGCTTCATTTCTTTCTACATACTCATCAATTTTGACATTCACACTTTCCACAATTTTGTTAGTGTTAGAGTTCAAACACTTATAAGCTTTACTTTTTGTGGAGTACCCTAGGAATATGCCTTCATCACTCTTAACATCAAACTTTCAATTCCTAGTGTCTTTTAATATATAACACTTACTTCCAAAGATTCTAAATTATTTAACACTCGGTGCATGTTCATGCCATAATTCATAAGGTGTCAGATTTGTACCTTTCTTGATCTGTACTTAGTTGAGAGTGTAGACAACAATTCTTATAGCTTCTTTCCAGTATTTTTGTGCCACATTCTTTTCAATCAACAATGTCCTTACACAATCCAAGATAGATCTGTTTCTCCTTTCTGCTATACCATTCTATGGAGGTGTTCTAGGTGCAAACATCTGTCTTTTAATTCCTCTATCATTGCAAAATAGATTAAATTCATTTGATGTAAATTCTCCACCTTGGTCAGATCTAAGACATTTCAAGTTCCTACCTGTCTCCTTCTCAACCTTAGCCAAATACCACTTAAAGAATTGAAAAGCTTCATATTTTTCTTTTAGAAACATTACATGCATCATTCTAGTATGATCATCAACAAATAAGACAAAGTATCTAGCACCACAATAACTTTGTATAGCCATAGGTCCACAAAGGTCAATATGAACCAAATCTAAAATGTTTTTAGAAGTAAAGGATTTTCTCTTAAAACTTGACTTTCTCATTTTTCCTAACTGGCATTCCTTGCACATCACATTCTCAGGTTTCTTCAATCTAGGTAGACCTCTTACCTTTTTCTTCTTACTTATTTCTACCAGATTGTCAAAGTTAACATGACATAGCCTTTTATGCCATAACCAAATATCATCAAGTTGTGCAATTAAACATGTTTCTTTAGATAGGTCAAGATAGAAAAAATTACCTCTAGTCTGATCTCCACTTCCAATTAGTTCTCCAGTAGCATTAAATATTTTGGCTTACTTGTGATGAAATTCCACTCAGTAACCAGTTTTGTTAAGCTAGGCAACACTTAACAAATTATAATTAAGACCTTCAACCCAATATGCATTTTCACAAGATATCTTATTAGTTAGTTTAATCAAACCTTTTCCTCTAACATGACATGGTGCATCATTACCAAATTTTACACTTTTACCTCTATAATGATGTAAGGTCTCAAACTTTTTTTTATCACCAGTCATGTGATGTGAACAACCACTGTCAATAATCCATTTATCATTCTTGTTCACATAGGATATCAATGCAGTTTTCTCATCCTCATTAGATTCATCTTTCATTGCAACATAGACTACCTCAATTTCAAGTTCATCACTATCAGTGTTAGTTTCTTTTTCAACAATGTAACAAGATTTCTGACCTTTTCCTTTATAGTCTTTGTTCCATCGGTAGCTTCTGTCATCTCTTCTGTCTTTGTGTTTTCTTTTCCTTTCATCATCTTTATCCTTCCTATTAGGACATCTAGCAACTATATGACCAACTTTATTACATGCAAAAAATATAATAGGGAGTTTACCTTTATACTTTCTTTTCCCCCTTCTAGTCTTCTAGCCATAAGAGCTTCTAGATCTTCCAGATCTTCATCAGAAGTGTCACTGTCACTTTCACTATCACTATCACTTTCACTTTCACTAATGTATCTTTCTTTTTCTTTCTTTGGCTTGTTCAAAACTAGTTGTGACTTGAAAGAAGATTCAACATTACCAATACTTCCAACAGTGAAATTATCATAGTTAGAGAGTTCAAACACAGTCAGCTTACCAACCAAACTTTCCAAAGTAAGCACATTAGTAGAGTTACATCTAGATTCTTGAATAGTTGAGATCTTAATAGCATATATAGGACGTAGGGTTCCTAGTTCTTTCCCAATTATAATTTCATCATCAATAGCCCCATTTTCTCCTCTAATAGCATTCACAACTTTTATTCTACCACAATATTGTGCAATGTTTTCACCTTCTTGCATTCTCATTTCATCAAACTTACCTCTAAGACTCTTGGCTTTTACTTTCAGCACTTTTAACTCAGTACCATAGATCCTTGCAAGAGTGTCCCACATATCCTTCACAGTTGTGCAGTCCTTAATGTCCTCAAATTCTGGATAGCTTAAGGCAAATGCAATTTGCAGCATTGCCTGATTATGTTCTTTCTTAGCTCTCATTTCTTTGGCAGTCAAAGGTGTGACAGTTGAGACATAGCTATTCTCAATGTAGTACTTTGCAGAGTCACCAATACCAGCCAGATGTAGCTTCATCAGGCTTTTCCATGTAGGGAAGTTTTCCTTGTTTTTCTTCAGTACCTCCTTCTTATACATCCTGATCATTTGCTTCAAGCCCCTTTAAACTTGATTTCTGTCAACACTAATAATAAGAAAGAAAGCTTTGATACCAATTGTTAATATGATTTAGAACAATAGAGAGGGGGGTGAATCAATTGTTCTCAGGTCCTGATGTAGAAAACAATCTCAAAAACTTTTCCTTAAATCAGATCCAATAACCAAAACAAACTCGGTCATCACTGATTCAATAATAGAAACATACAACAATGTAGTCCACTACCCAGCTGTAACTTAACTTGTAAAACATAGTAATGTTCAAACCAAAACATTCACACAAGTATTAACACCAGGATTTATAGTGGAAACCCAATTTGGGAAAAACCACTTTGTAACATGCTACTATTATTTTCACTCTTCTAAAGTGAGCTCGGTAAAAAGCCAACCCTATCAAAGGTTACAATACACACTGGCAAGTGTGACCTGGTTAAAGGATTTCAATCACCTTGTTAAAAGTGAGCCTAGTCATAGGATTTACATACACTCCATTAGAATGCAACCTTGTTCAAAGGATTTAACATATGACTATTAGGTAAACCTCTATTAAAAGGATTTTGACTGTTACAATGGTTAGAAAGTAGCAGCAATATTTATCTGAAAAATATACAACTCACTTTGAAAATATGAGATCTAATTCCATATACTAATGCTAGTTTACTGACTTTGAGACTTTTCCATCTCCATCTCTGATCTGTTTGGAACTTTCCTTCAAGCAACCACCACAATTCTCCTTCAACCTTTTCTACTTATTTAGTCAATAAAACTTTACTCTTCTAGCATTCTCTATTCTTCATGCATTTGCATATCCAGCACCTTATACTTTCCTCAATTAGGTTAACTCATCTTATGCCGCTCAATCTCATTCGTAGATCTTATGGTTAGGTCAGATTCATTGAATCTACCCGCTTCATTTTCTTCAGCTCCTTTTCTAGAATCATCTTAAATCTCTTAAAGATTTACAATAAAATGTTTTAAAGTGCATTTAATGCTTTCAAACAATCACTAAATAAAGTCAACATGTTTTACATAATCCAAGAATTCAACAATGTCGGCTCCAAAATTAAATTCTCTTCAAATATAAAATTGCTGATGCTCGGTCAATACTGTGATCAACTACTCGGTCTTCATGTAGAAAGCTCGGTCATTACTAAAAATATTTCCTCGGCTTACACTGTCTTCTTCGGCAATTAACTGTTGTTCAGTCGACACTATAATTTTTCTCAGCATACATTGACTCGGTCGACACTAATATTACTCGACTTAAACATGATTTTTCCATTCTTTGCTCGGTCAAGCCTACTAGTTTAGTCTTCAGTCTTACTAAGATAAACAATACATTATCTCATCATTGTGCAACATAGTCAAGTACACTTTGTAGAATCAAGATAACTCAACCTTTCCTTATGTGCTATTGTTACCAACCTTGCCTAGCCCCTTAGCAACACTCAAATAGATATAGTACTTTCCTAAGTAGCAACAGTCTTACCAATTAAGGTTTGACATCAATGACAATACAACAATTGTTTCAATTGCAGTTTCCAAAAGATTCACCCAGTCCTAAGCCTCTAGTCAAGTAGACATCACCAAGTGATCTTAGAAGACATAACGAGAAAAAATAAATGATAAACAATAACACACAAGAAAATAGTTCAACATATCTCAATCATTTTTAGTTTTCTAAGTTTTCATGTTTGTGCTAGATGTTAAGGAATACCTTTGTGATTGTGTCAAAGTGCATATGTGTAGAAGATAGTGCAGGATCTGATATGTGTTGAGAAACATAGTGATGTCCAAATTGGTAGTGTTAAGAAATACTCTAGGATTAGGGTGTTGAGAAACACCAAGTAGTGTCTGTGGTAAATTATCCTTTTGGTAATGACTGATATACTAACTCAAGTCAAGCTCAAGAGATCAAACAAGTGGTAAAGCACTGACAATTCAGATAGATAGTGTACGAGTTTCCCCTAGGTGACAAATGAGAATTGAGGACAAGACTAAGACACTCTAGTCCAGGATGACACAAAGGTGACCCAAAACATGGGATGGATGTAGAAAGTTTGATGAAAGAATGAGAGTTCAACCACATGTTGATAGATGGAATTATGATTACAAGTGATGCCTATTTGCCAAGTTTTCACCACATGGAAGTATTTTATTTTTTCTACCAAGGTGCCTATTTCCAGGTTTACACCAAGGCACCTTTTTTTTCTTTTTTTCTCTTTTTTTGTTCTTTTCTTTTTTTTTTCTTTTTATTGTATTTCTTAATATTTTGATTTTTTTTGGAATATATCAAGGCACTCGTTTCTAGGTTTTCACCAGGATGATAATTTTTTTAGGACTTTATATGATTTTTAGATTTTTTCAGGATCATAAGTTGTTTTATAGGATGTAAAATGTCTAGCTGTAGAATAATTTCAAGTGGAGGGAATTAATAGGCTCTTTGAGAATGTCACCTTATAGAGTAGTCAATTGATAAGTTCTAGAACCTAATGTTATAGTAATGACAAAAGGACCAAGCCAGTTAGGTTTGAATTTTCCCTTTTGTTCCCTATGTTGTTGATTTTTTGGGTTCTCTCTTAGAACGAGATCACCAACTTGAAATTCACAATGGTGAACCTTTTTGTTCTAGCCTTTAGACATTCTCTTTTGATAGACCCTTCGATTGTCAAATTCTACTTTTCTATGCTCATCAAGTAATTTTATCTCTTGAAGTCAAAATTTTATAATCATCATGTGTGACAAGCCCATGTAGTGAGTGATACCCTAAGTGAAGGTATCTCGACTTCAATTGGTAGGATTTCTTCAGAACCATAGACCAATGAAAATGGCATAGCCCCTATAGGCATTCTGATGCTTATTCGATAAGACCATAAAGATGGATTGATCTGCAAATGCCAGTCCCTTCCTGACTTATTAATCATTCCATGTAGGATCTTTAGGATTGTTTTGTTCTAGGCTTCTTCCTATCCATTCCCCTAAGAATAGTAAATGGAGGAGGAATGATGTGTGATATCAAATTTAGCATAGAGCTCATCGATTTCATTGTTCTTGAAGTATCCTCCATTGTATATAACAATTGAGGAGGGGATTATGTACCTGTAGATGATGTAGCTGAGGATAAACATATCCACCTATTTTTATATTGCATTGATAAGGGATACTTCTTCAACCCATTTGGTAAATTATTTAGTAGTGGTAATGATGAACTTGTGTCCATTAGAGAATGAAGGATAAATCTTTCCCACAAGATCACAAGCTGAGAGTCACCACAAACATAAAGTTCTTTGATCTTCTATTTGAGGATCAGTTTGTGTCGGTTAGCTAATACTTCATAGTATGCCACATTGTTAGTTCATGGGAAGATAATTTTATAATCCTTAGGAATTTTGTATCATTGAGGAGAAACAAACAATACTCCAGCACCTGCACCTTGTTGTGTGAATAAACCATACTAGTATATTTTCTAGGGATGTGTTAAGTGTACAATGGATTCATCAGGGAAATCCACCACAATTGGTTGTGTTTCTTGCAATGGTACTTGAGCTAGTTGAGCTATGAGTACTTGTCCTTTGATTGCCTTCAGGTCAACAGATGTGATATCAAATCTACTAAGGATCATCACCCATTTTTCTAATCATCTAGTTAAAGTTGCCTTGCTCAGTAAGTACTTGAGATGATCATTTTTTTCTATCAGCTGTGTAGAGTAAGGCAACATATAGTGTCTAAAATTTTGAGAAGTAAACACTACTGCTAGACAAGATTTTTCAATCACTATGTAGTTCATCTCATAAGATATGAAATTTTTATTGATATATTAAATTTATCTTTCTCATCCTTGATCATCATGTTACACAAGGAATGCATCTAAGGAGGAAGTGGTAGTGGATATGTAGAGAAAAAAAGGTTTTCCAAGAATAGGATCCATGAGCACAAGAGGATTCACCAGATACTCTTTAATTTGTTCAAAGGGCTTCTCATAATCCTCACTCCATTTGAATGTCACACCCTTATACAAAGTCTTAGTGAAGTGATGTAGAGGGTTTATGACTCTAGTGTTCTTTCCTTTTCCCAAGTGTTTCTAACCTCTCCTAACCATCCAATGGTTACTCCTTGTAGTTTTATTCTTCAATTTGGATCTCCTAGATCCTCTCTATCAACTTCTCCGAGGCATATTTGATTTGTAGAATAATCAATACTTCTAGGCTCACTTAGCCCTTCAACTCTCTAGACTTCTTCACTAGATCTCCCCTCTAGAATCACAAACCCTAGCTTAGGATCTTCACACACATCAATTATACACTTAATTAAATCTTTGACACTTCAAAAGTCATTTGGAACCCTTTCCCACACTTTTGGATACTCTACCAAGTATTTTGGTATCAAATTCACTAGGAGGCCTCATTGGCTCATTTCCTAGTAGGTCTATTTTCACAAATTTTGGGCTAATTCTCCCAAATTCCCTAGAAAACCTATAGAAGACCTTGAAAATCTTCAAGGCATACACTAAAACTATTCAAATCCAAATTTTAAGCTTCTGGTTGCACCCATAACCCTAGTTACCAACAGGCCCTAGTTTTTAGCCTATTAATTAGGCCTTTGGACCATTTTGCACAAATGACCATCAAATTGGTCTTCAAACTTTGGTTCACTTCCTCCAACCTTTTGAATCTTCAAGGAGACTCATTAGGGTTTCTTAAATTTCCACTAAGTTCCTTCTCCAAGATCATGGGTGCTCGAACCAACTCGTTCTTTACTCTGTCTTGGCTCACCTATTCTCAATAGTCAGCCATAGGGCTTCCTTCCTAGCCTAGAAACTTTAGTACCACAACAAAAATGAAAACATAATAACTATGTAAAGACTCCAACCTTCCATCCCCTATGGTTTCAGCCATTTTCATTGGTGGATACTTAGGTTAGAGCCATTTCAAACACTGAGGCTCTATAAATGGATTTTACAGACCAATGCCTTGAAATATCTTTCAAAATTCACTATACTAACCTAGAACCTATCTAATCAATGCAGAAGAAAGATAACTCAAATCTCTAGAGGGTAAAAGCACAATAAGTTGTCACCCTTTTACAAAGGAAAAGGCTAACAAAATCAAAGTTGTTCAACTTCAATAGAATAAAAATGACATTTATGTTTGGAATTTGAAGATGATGTAAACTAATTAAATTTTATAAAATGGATGAAGTTTATGATTAATATTTTTAATAATTTTTTTGAATGAGAATTTTAATTTTTAAAGGTGATTTTTTGGTTGCTGAAAAATGCTGAAAATTAGGGGTCTAGTTCCCACCAAAAAATTATATGTAAATAAACATTTTTTCCCCTAATTTAAAAATATGTCATAAATGACATATATAGCTAGTGCATGAAGAAATAAAGATTGGTTTGTGACTTGTATTTTCTCTTTTATAACAATTCAAATTCCAACTCACTGAAACCGACAGTTTTCATCTCGCAACATATTTTTCATAACAAATCTATTCCAATAAAAAAAAAAGAAATATATATTCTAGAAGAGGACTCTCTCCTCTAGTGCACCATATATTTTTCAAATTTATTTAATATGATTTACTATTTTTTTCTTTCTCCAAATCAACATCTCCTTGACTATTAAAATACCTACTTGCAATATTTTTTAATTACAATAAACTATGTCTAATTAAAATACAATAAAATCTATATGAGGATATTCTTGACTCTGATCTCTACAAAAGGGTATTTTTTAATTTTTTTAAAAATATCATTAAAAAGATTAGGAGTTATTGAAACACCACTTTTCTAAAATAATTTTATTTTTATGGTAATTGGACCCAAAGTGGTATAAAACATGTATTTAATAGTGTAAGAATTTGCCTAAGGCAAAGAATAAAAACCAAGATCTAGAAGCTCAAGAGATAGCACAAGAGAGACAAAATATGATATGATCAAATGATCAAATAATGAAATAGATAGATGATTGATTTTACAATGTAGGAGTGCCTAAATATATAGGCAATGCAATAAGACTACATGATAAGGAGATGATAAGATATCACCCACACAAGGTGGAATCACATGTCCACCAAAGGTGGATCATCCTCCAATATGCAATAAAGTATGTGCATTGGATTAGGATGATAATGTGATAAGAGCACTAAAGGTGGATCTCACACACAACGAGGTATGTGATGACAACTATCACACCTAAAGTGGAGATTCTCCTAACCATGTGCTAAAATGAAATGCAAACTCCTAAGTGTCTCAAAGACAAACTACTATGCAATGCATTATCCTAAGTAAACTTAAGTAAAGTGTAATTACTAAATACTTAATGAAATAATGATCAAATAATGAAATAGATAGATGAAATAGATAGATGATTGATTTTACAATGTAGGAGTGCCTAAATATATAGGCAATGCAATAAGACTACATGATAAGGAGATGATAAGATATCACCCACACAAGGTGGAATCACATGTCCACCAAACGTGGATCATCCTCCAATATGCAATAAAGTATGTGCATTGGATTAGGATGATAATGTGATAAGAGCACTAAAGGTGGATCTCACACACAACGAGGTATGTGATGACAACTATCACACCTAAAGTGGAGATTATCCTAACCATGTGCTAAAATGAAATGCAAACTCCTAAGTGTCTCAAAGACAAACTACTATGCAATGCATTATCCTAAGTAAACTTAAGTAAAGTGTAATTACTAAATACTTAATTACACCAACACCCCCCCTTAAGTGTAACTTAGGGGAATGCACTTAAGCTCACAATGCAAGATGGGTCCCGGCTACTAGGCCATGTTAGGTACCCATGTACAAGATGCAAGAACAATGCAATCTCTCATAAAGCGGAGAAAGAGGGAAAACCTCATGGAAAAAACCCTCCCCCAAAAAGAGAGATGAATACAAGATGCATGCATGGATGGAGTAATCAAGACCCCCCAATTATGACATACATCATGCATATACAATATAGAATCCCCCCAAAGGAAGGATAGGGAAGAGAGACAAAGTAGCCCCCCCTCAATGCTGAATCTCCTGCAAAGATGGTCCAAGATGTTGACCAATACTCCTCCATAGGAAGAAAATAGAGCAAATGCTGCAACAAGAATGTCAAAGTGTGACAAAATCAGGTACCAATGTCGATGTAGAATGACTGACGGAATGCCCATTGAGATATGATAGAGATAGGCATGGAGACACCTGCAAGCACCATGGGTACTCAACTAATAGGTTGGTATACTTGAATTTGTGTCGTGCATCCATTGATTGGTTGGAGCATAACTTTCAAGAACCAAGTCCCATGATATTCCTAATCTACTAACATAGGGATTACATCAATTGTGTCATCAAATGACAAGATACAAAAAAATGTGGCACTTTATGATAGTGCATGTACAACATGGCTCATGCAAGAGCATACAACATCAAATACAATGCAAAGCTGGAAACATGTAGAAGATCAAGCCACCAAGGATGTCCTGTCAAATGCTGCAGAAAAAGTGTCCTCCTGTTGGCCTTGTGCTAGGAAGTCTTTGGGACAAAATTGGCCTCCCCCCCTGCTGCCGGTTGGATGACGCTGCAAAACAAGTAGATACAAGTGGCAAGAAAAAAATAGTGTTCCCAGTTTCACTTATTTATTAATATTTTATTTTTCAAAAACCCAATGAGTTTAAGAAAAATATTTATTTAAGATACCAAAAAAAAACTTTATTAAAAAAACATATTATATTAAATAATTTTTATTTAAAAAAAAATATTAAAAAATATATATATATATATAAAGTTTTTATATAAAAAAACTTATTAAAAAAACATATATTAAAAACTATTAATAGAAGTTTTTATTTTTAAAAAAAAACTTTAAAAAAAACTATTTTTAAAAAAATGAAAAAACCCCATTGAAGGGGGCCGCATGCAGTGCAGTACAGCACTGCGGAACAGTGTTGTACGCACTGTGCAGTGCATACAACACTGCAGAACAGTGTTGTACGCACTGTACAGTGTGTACCACACTGCAGAACAGTGCTGTACGCACTGTGCAGTGCGTACGCACTGCAAATAACAAAAAAAATTTATAATAAACTTTGCAAAAAGCAAAACCCCCCCTCGCACCTAAATTTTTATTTTTGATTTTATTTAATTTTCAATTTTTTATGAAATATAAAAAATAAGCGAAAAACAATAAAAATGAAATTTATTAAAAAATAAAAATCATACCTTATGCAGACTGTAGTCACGTCCGTACGTCAAGGCAGGGAGGGGAAACTTTTTTCTTCAGACCAATGGTGTCTGATTTGGACGAATGAACAGTCGATCTTGGAGTTTTTGGCCGCTCTGATCGCAATGGCAGTGTTAGATTTGGCCCAAAGTGCTCCAATTTTGCAGATCGGCCTTAGGGGTCCGATTTGCAAAAAAGTTTTGCTTCAATTTTGACTTTTGCCCAATATAGACAAATTTATAGTCAAAATTTATGGAAACAGCCACCCGGATGTAATGGTGAGGTCCGATCTTGCTCAAAACACTTCCACAAAATGCTGATCCTGGATTTGAATCGTGACTCTCCAAAATTGAAGCAATCAATCACTCTCCAATGGCTATGCAATGAAGACTCCTTTGGCTCTGATACCATGTAAGAATTTGCCTAAGGCAAAGAATAAAAACCAAGATCTAGAAGCTCAAGAGATAGCACAAGAGAGACAAAATATGATATGATCAAATGATCAAATAATGAAATAGAAAGATGATTGATTTTACAATGTAGGAGTGCCTAAATATATAGGCAATGCAATAAGACTACATGATAAGGAGATGATAAGATATCACCCACACAAGGTGGAATCACATGTCCACCAAAGGTGGATCATCCTCCAATATGCAATAAAGTATGTGCATTGGATTAGGATGATAATGTGATAAGAGCACTAAATGTGGATCTCACACACAACGAAGTATGTGATGACAACTATCACACCTAAAGTGGAGATTCTCCTAACCATGTGCTAAAATGAAATGCAAACTCCTAAGTGTCTCAAAGACAAACTACTATGCAATGCATTATCCTAAGTAAACTTAAGTAAAGTGTAATTACTAAATACTTAATTACACCAACAAATAGACATTTTCAATTGAAAAAGTTAAATCACTTATCTAACTTAGCTAGAATGAATCTATCTAGACCATATGTTTGACCAAAATTATTTTTTAGTTAGAAATACTAAAATTCAGCCGTGCTGATAAGTTAGCCTAAAAGGTGACACTTGATTGTGCTTTTACCCTACACTTCCATGGGTCCTGATCACTCTGACCAATCTGTACAGTCCGTACAAGAAATAAGAAAAACCCTATAATTAATGAGAACTACTGTTTATCATCCGTACATGAGGTTCTTAATTATAGAAATCACACTAAAACTTCATTAACCTTTCAAATGCATTGAATCCATGCTCATATACCAGACATGGTTGGTTACAACCGCTATAACCTCCTTTTAGCAACTTTTACTAAAAGTTGCAAAAGTTGCTCGACCAACTTTTTAAAGTTGCCAGAAACTTTTTTCATTGAGTGCTATTTGGCTCTTTGGGTCACCTCAAAGAGTGTGACTGACTTCTAGGACCCTAGCTAGGACACTTAGGGTCCTAAGACATATTCTAGACCATTTATACCCAAAAATAACACTTCGAGCCTTTATAGGCCATTTAGGCCAAATAGACCACTAACCCCTCATGAGCTCATTTGGCTCTTACAATCATAACCATGGATCCAACCTAATGGATCTTATTCCAACTCACACAAAACACCTATCACACCCCTAAATACTCACTAAACTAGCAAAATGGGAGGTGCTCTACACCATACTCCTCTAGGACAAAGAACTCAAGTCCCTTGAGTTAGGAGGTCTTCAATGGTGACTCCATGCTTCAAGATATCCATCTCTATCATCTAGATGGCTTCAACATTAGGTAACCCCTTCCATTTAACTAGATACTCCTTATAAGTACCCTTCCTCGTCTTTTTGATCACCTTAGAATCCAATATACTATCTAGTTTTAGTGGGATTGGGGTTGGCAAATCTTTGACCCAATCATCATCTCCTAATTCTAAAAGAATAGTTGGACCCATGTCTAGAGATGGTCCCTTATAGGGATACAGGTCACACACATTGAAGATGGGTGAAATGCCTAAATCAGGAGGCAATTCCACTTCATAAGCATTCTTGCCATATTTTTGAAATATCTTCAAGGGTCCTATCTTCTTCATGAGTAATTTGGTAGGCTAGCCCTTGGATAGTCTCTCCTTCTTGAGATAAGGATGGACTAAATCCCCTACCTTGAATTGCAAGTCCTTCCTTGACTGGTCTGCCTTGGCTTTATACTTCTCTCCCTATTTTTGTAAGGTCCTTGTGACCTGCTCATGCAACTCTCTCATCTTCTCTGCAAATGTCTCCCCTTGAGCACTCCTCTTGTCTTGCAAACTGAAATATCTCAACTCTAGGATCTGTCTAGGATGAGTCACATAGACTATCTATAAGGGGCTTTTACCAGTACTCCTATTAATGGAGTCATTATAGGAAAATTCTACCCGCCCTATGATGTGATCCCATGACTGTCCATGTTGATTAGTTAAGAATCTTAGAAAATTTCCTAGTGACCTATTTACTACCTTCATTTGTCCATCTGATTGTGGATGGTAGGCTGAAGAGAAAGACAAGTTTGTAATTAGCATCTTTGATAGACTCCTCCAAAAGTGGCCCAAAAACTTTCTATCTCTTTAACTTACTATATTCAGTGGCAATCCATGGATCCTAACAACATCTCTGAAGAATAGACTTGCAATATGTGAAGAATAATTTGTTTTCTTGGATGGTATGAAGTGTGCCATCTTGATAAAAGGGTCCACCACAACAAATGCACTGTCATGTCCCATAGGTATCTTTGGTAACCCCCAAAAAAAGTCCATACTCAAGCACTCCCAAGGCATTTGAGGTATAGATAGAGGTTTGTGCAATCCACTATTACTACTCTGTCCTTTAGCCCTTTGAAAGATCTGACATTACTCCAAAAACTTCCTAACATCTGATTGTAACTTAGGCCAATAATAATGCATATTCATCTGTTCAAGTGTCTTATCCACTCCAAAGTGGCCTCCCAAGCTTCCTTCATGTTTCTCCTTCACTATGTTTTCCCTCATTGAGCACTAAGGTATACACATTAGATGTCCCTTGAACAACAGTCCCTCCTGCAATATGTGCTTAGTGAATTCCACCTTTAATCCATGTCTAAACTTTTCACATGCCTCATAGGCATTCTTGAAGTCTCTGTCCTCCATGTAGAGATATTTCAAGTCTTCCATACTCACACTTTGCAATTGATTCTAATGTATAGATAGTACTCTTCTACTAAGAACATCAGCAACCTTGTTGCTAACTCCTTTCTTATGCTTGATAAAAAATGTGTAGGCTTGCAAAGACTCAACCCACTTAAGATGTCTTTGGTTCAATTTTTCTTTCCCATTCAAGAAACTAAGGGCATGGTTATCTTTATAGACCAAAAATTCCCTTGGTAGGAGATAATGTCTCCACTTTTTAAGTTCTTGCACCATTGCAAATAACTCTAAATCATAGGTGGAGTACTTTTATTTAGCCTCATTTAACTTCTCTGAGAAGAATGCCATAGGGTGTCCCTCTTGGCTTAACACTGCTCCAATGGCTAGCTTGCTAGCATCACATTCCATCACAAATAACTTATTGAAATAAGGGAACCTCAAAGTAGGTAGTTCTACAATCCTTTTCTTCAACATCTCTAACCCTTTATCAGTTTCCTCTGTTCACTTAAACTGACATTTGATTCCACCTTTAATGGTGTTAAGGATAGGGGAACACACATGACTAAAGTTCCTCAAAAATTTCCTATAGTAGGATGCCAATCCATGAAAAATCCTAACATCCCCTATGGACTTAGGTGTAGGCCATTCTAAGATTGACTTGACCTTATCAGGGTCCATCTTCATGCAACCATTGGCAACCACAAAACCAAGATAAACTAGTTCAGTTTTCAAGAACTCACACTTGTCCTGATTGATCATCAACTTCTCTTGATGTAACCTCCTCAAGACCTACTCCAAATGCTCCATGTGCTCCTCCTTAGACTTTCTAAAAATTAGAATGTCATCAATATAAACTATTACAAACTTACCTATAAAGTCTACCAGCACTTCATTCATGAGCCTCATGAATGTGCTAGGAGCATTTGCTAGGCCAAAGGGCATCACAAGCCACTCATACAACCCTTCATTTATCTTGAAGGTTGTCTTCCATTCATCACCAAGCCTAACCCTAATTTGATGATAGCCTGACTTCAAATTCACCTTGGAGAAATAACAAGAGCCTCCCAAATTGTCTAACAAATCCTCAATTATTGGCATTGGAAATTTGTACCTAATTTTAATCTTATTGATGGCCCTATAATCATTGCACATCCTCCATGTACCTCCCTTCTTTGGTGCAAGGACAGTGTGTAAAACACAAGGGCTCAAACTTTTCCTTATCAATCCCTTATCCAACAAATCTTGGATTTGTTTTTCTATCTCTTATTTTGGCTTGGTGTCATCTTATATGCTTCCTTGTTTGGCAATTTTGCTCTAGGAATGAGGTCTATCTGATGGTTTATTTCCCTCATAGGTGGAAATTCACTTGGAAACCCATTGTTTACTATCTCATGATACCTTTCTAATATTTTTTGTACCTCTGGTGTATGCTGACTTTCTCCTTAACCTCCTCCTTTGGCTTCACTATCATTACACAACAAACCTCTTTCTCCTTCTTCATAACCTTTAGAAACTCATTCCCACTCAAGAGCATAGAACTAGTCCCCACATGTTTCTCTTCATTCAGTTCTTGTAATGGATCCATCTAAAACTTCTTTCCTATCTTGGTGATTACATAGCTATTCCTTTCACCATCATGTATGGCCTTCACATCATACTTCCATGGAAGTCCTAGAAGAAGGTGATGTGCATACATGGGCAATATGTCACATAGGACCTTGTCCTTGTATTCTCCTATTTAAAAATCCACCATAGTTTGTTCATCAACTACTATTTGATGTCCTTTATTTAGCCATGATACCTTGTAGGGTGTGGTTTGAGGTATCCTTATAAGCTTTAGTTTGTCCACCATATCTATGGATACTATGTTCTCAGTGGATCCAGAGTCCACTATCACTTTGCATATCTTTCCATGAGACCTACAAGTAGTCTTGAATAAGCTCTTCCTCTGAGGTGGCTCTATTGTGTTTGGAATTTTCAACAAAGTCCTTCTCAACATAAGGTTCTCTCCATCCAATACTGGCCCTACCTTGGAGATAGGTGAAGTCACACTTTGAGTGTCCTCTTCTTGCACTAGTTGATTCCTCCTTTCACCCATTGATGATGAAGAACCATTTTCAGGACACCTACCCATTTTATGGTCCACTTGATTGCAATTATAACATCTAGTGGTGAAGATTGAATTAGATCTTTCTTGTGACTAAAACCTACCTCTTTGTGGTCCTCTTCCTCTATATCCTCCTCTCTTAAATGAACTCCTATACTGATTGCCTCCATTGTTGTCAGTAGGTGGTGTCTCTTCTATCCTATTTGGGATTTTTCCTCTTCCAAAGGTACTCCTACCTCTAAATCCTCTATTATTGCTATTACCTCTACCTCTTTTGTTAGGAATGGGAACACTGAGAGGGGGGGGGGTGAATTAGTGTTTACTATATTTTATCTTTTCACTTAATATGAATACTAAATTATAAATGCTTAAGTACTGAAGTAAACATTCACATAAACATGAAACATGAAATCAACACATGACACCAATATGGTTATGGGGAAACCCAAATAGGTAAAAACCCCAGTAGGACTTGATACCCACTAATAATCAACACTAGTGTTTTGTGATCCTTGTTAGAAGATCCTTTACCTTGTTAGGAGTAGCTATACAATGCTTTTAGTCTAGTAGACTTGGTTAAGGGTCGGACCCTGTTAGGAATATTTTACAATGATCCCTATTAGGGGAGTGGACTCACTATCCTAGAGCTCACTACTCAAATGATGAAGGCTACAACCTTCTGAGATCAAATACACACTATATCTGTAGGTGAGCTGTTGTTGTGACACTGCTTGTTAGATCAGTTCCTTTGGTGCACTGATGCTTTGACCTCTAGAAAAGCTCTAATACATCTTATGCTCACTTTGCATACCTCTTCTCTTCTTATCACAACTCTCTTGCCACTTCCATACCGATTATAATGGGTGCACCTTATACTTATGTGCTCATACCAAATATACAATTAGGTCAGCCCTATAACTAATTACAAATAACACTTCCAAATGAATTGGCTTAAGCGTGCTTACAATTATACATATACATATGTCAAAAACCTAAATACAATGGGCACATAGCCTCTACAACATTAATTTATAATCACATACCAAAATAGTCTCTGTCGGCTCTATGCTCTGATCTCTGCTGGCATACACTGGCTGTGTAACTTCAACTAACTGTAACTTTCACATCTTTGAATATCTACTTATGCAATCTTAGAATAAGCATAAGTATAGTCTAAAAACCTTAAATTCCATGGTTCATACCTTAATTCATCTATACACATGTGCACTGATGCTTTGAGTCTCTGGTGCTCTGTATGTTGTTCAGTCTTCAACACTTAACTAAATTCTGATCTTTACACTTAGTGTGCTGACTCCAAACTGCTATATGACTTTGTTTCCATAATGATAACACTATAACTAGTTATATATCTTAGTATAGACAACTTTCCAATAATCTCCCCCTTTGTCATTGATGGCAACAAAGGAATATGGCTAAGTCTCTAACTGTCCCTTAATACAAAAACTTTTTGTCTTCTATACATCTTTATACATACTCTTATAGCTCCCTATACATATATTTACTCCATATTCTATACAACTCCCCCTTTGACATTAACGAAAAAGGTGCATCAAAAACTTTATCTACATACACTTACTGAGGGAAAACATCTGGATATGCAATCTTGAGTTTTTGGATCTCCTTCTTCCAAAAGGTTATCAGAGAATTGACTATCTGTAGATGGGCGCATAATACATATTATAGCTTCTCCATCTTCTCCAATTCTATGCTCAAACCTTGATCATAGGTTATCATGGTCACATCAATCTCCTTTATGTTTTGATTGAGAATGTCTACAGAAGGCGTAAGAGCATTCCTCAACTGAGTCTATCTAGATCTTATCTTCTCCATTTCTTTTTTTGCCTTCTCAATTATATCCAACTGTCCTTGATAGACATTGTTACACATGTTTACATCAGTGGATGTGTCTTGCACTGAAATCTTCACCTTCTTGATCATTGCCTCTACATCTTTGATCTTCTTTAGATGGGCATTAGTGGACTTATCTTGATCCATGGATTCTACAATAACTTTCCTTCCTTGCTGTACAAATTCCTTCAATGATGCCTAACCAAAATTAAGAGGGGTAAAGTCTAGAGAAAAATTACTTATCAGTAGATTCTTCTAAGCTAGAAAAATTAACTTTGAACTGAGAGATGACTATGCTCACATCATCAATTAAATGTACATTTTCCATCTTCTTATCCTCCAGCAGAAAACTGTTCAAAATATTTACTAATTCTACCAAGAGAAGATTCCTCATTACTTGCTTCTCCTTGGCCTTCTCCATAGCTAGGACACTGAACTTAATCAGGTCTTCTTCCTTCCAGGAGTCCAAAATGCTAGTGTCAGGTGTGAAACTTGACAACAATGTTGAGGAGGGAGTGATGGGAGTGCTATCCATCATCTCTTGCTTCACCTTGACCAAATCAGCAAAAGATTGATCTTTCTTTTCTTCATCAGATATATCTTCTATGATTACTTCTTCTTGCTAAGTCTGAGGGATATTACTACATAGGATTTTTTCTTCCTCAGTGCTGACAAATGCTTCTTCAAACTTGTCTAACTCCTTATCAGTAGCCACCATGGCTATTTTCACATTGTCTATGATAATTGTGTTGTCTTTGTGTGATTCGGTCATAGGCACAAACTAATTTGCTTCTCTTTGAGTTTCTACTATGGGTGCTAAGTCCCGAGGACCTGTCATTGGTACATTAGTGGGCTCTACCACTTTATCTTCCTTGATGGGTGTATGAGTGATGGGCACAGTTGGTGGTTTGATCTGTTGTTCTAACAACACTTTCTCAAATGCTTTTTATGTTTCCTTTGTAATCAAATCATAATCTTTGTTCATGATATGAAGAGTTCTCATTTTTGTTCTAAGGTGTGGCTTCACCAAATTTAATATCAGTTCCACTTCTTCCTCATAGAATTCATATGTTGTGGCATATTCAACAATGGGGTGATCATTCCATTTTGTCTATTCATCCATTAACATTTTGTCAGGTTTCAACATTGTGTCCATGTGCACCCTTAACCTATCTAGTACAATAGGTTCCTTCTTACAATAGATGTAAGCCCTTATGTCTTCTACATGCATGACGTCCATCGGTGTGCGGGAAAATGCTCCCTCTAAATCATCTAGGGTTGATTTAAATGGGTGCCTCTTGAAAACATACCACTTCTTCTCAGCAGCATCAAAAAAATAGGAGTGGCCATGACTTGATACTCTCTTTCCAAATGATCTCTGAGATGTTTTGACAGCTTCCGAAATGGTGCAATGAGCTAGGGTTTCTTGCAACTGATCAAATGTAATACAAATATTGAAAAATTGATCTCCAAATCTTCACAAGAACTTCCAAGGCTCAATATGCTCTTCAATTTCTCTGGGTATGAATGCAATGAGTGGACAAACAACTTTTTGTGTACTTAAAGTAAGAAATTCGCCATTAATGCAACTCGCGTAAACCAGGCTGTCACTTCAAATTTTCAAACTCGAGTTCCGCAAACAATCAACATGTGTGCTCTTGCACAAAGGTTCCTATACACTCCAATAGCTTAAGTCCAAAGGCACATACTCTGATGATGAGTATACCAACCACGCAGGGGTCTAGAGCTAAATTAGCTCCCCCTATGACCCTAAGGCCCATTTATGCAGATGTAGAGGGTGCGTCCACTTGGGATGCATCCAATACATTCTCAACAACATTGTCCTTCTTTCCTTCTAACCAAATCAAGCTCACATCTTTTGAGGCTTTTAAAAACTTGACTTCTACTTCAGGATCCAAAACTGGTTCTTCGATCCTTTTAGAGCTTTCCTGACCTTGCATCCTTAATCTACAAAACTTTGAGATATGTCCAGCCTTGCTACAATTGTGACAAATCACTAGAGTTCTATTATTCCTCGGTACATTGACATGAGTCACCATTCTACATGTTCTAACTAAGTGACCATTATTGTTACATATCTGACATGTAAAATTCTGAGAACTTCTTGCATTGGTCTGATTCTGGTTTCTTTGATCATGCTAAATCCTATTCTTCTTACTAGTCTTGCAATTTATTTCTCTATGACCAAATCTATTACATGTATAACAGTAACCATTGAAAGGTTTTACCTCTGTACAGTTCCTTGCAATGTGTCCATGCTTGTTACATGCAAAACAAGTGCGTTCTATAGGCTTGCGCTCATTCTTAAGAGGATCACTATTGTCTTTGGTTTGATCTTCAATCTTATCAGTATCAGTAGCGTCATTTTGTGAATCCTTTCTTGCTCACATACAGTCAATTTGATTATGTGCTTCATTGTATCCAATATAGCTAGTGTCTCCTTTGATTCTTCTTGCATACAACTGTGATTCTATCAATTCAGCACTGGTGTGTAATTTGCCAATATGATCCTTTGACTTCTTTAATTCAGATTCCAAGCTCTCTTTGATATTCTTTAGCTCCAAGATTTCTAAGTTAGCTTCCCTTAGTTCTTCATTCAATTGAATGTTCTCCTTGACTTGTTCATTGTAGACATCTTGATTGTTCATCAGTTTGTCATCTAATTCTTCAAGTTGACTTAATGTTAGAATTTAATCTTTCCTTGGTATATATTTGTATTTAAAGGATAAACCAAGGTATCCTATTGTATTCATCCTCTAGTCCAAGTGGGAGGACATGCCATATTTGTAATTTCCTTTATTAAGGAAAATAAATATTCCTCCTTATGAGGAATCCTACACTTGTCTCACACACTAGTGAAATGTGGCATACATAGAAATGGGACTTACAATGTAACTCCTTTCTCACATCTATATTAAGAGATGGCTCTCCTTCTCTCATGACAATAGATACTTCTTCTTCTTGATTATTATTGTATGAGCTTGGCTCTCTCTCTCTCTCTCTCTCTCTCTCATTCTTAGGATTTTTGCCACTTTCATTATATCACGGGGGTTTTTTTAAGCTTTTCCCCCTTCAAAATCTTGTCTCTTTTGTTGTTTGGATCTTTGGTGAATGCTCCTAGTTTTTGCATTAATTCATGGTAAATCTTCTTACTCCTATCTCATTGAATTAAATAATTTCCTATCTCTCTTTATTTTGTTATTATTTTAACATGGTATCAGAGCTAGTTTAACCCTTGTTTATTGAGTGTTGCATGTAGGGAAATTTGAAGAATATTTCAGTTGTGAAGGAGAAAGTTTTTTTTTGTATTCTAAGCATTATTTTGCAGATTTTACTTCATTATTCTTTTTGCAAATCTAACATCTTAGTTCTGGATGGCTTGCCGCTAGATCTAAGTCCATTTATTCTCTTTTCAAGTTTTATTAAATCTGTTTCTAACATTTCTTGTAGGATTCAAATATCTTCATATTTAGTTTTTTAATCCTTGTGCATGCATACGATTCTATTTTCTTTGTAGGCGTATCCTCATACTTTATTTTTGTTGATATAATCTCTTTTCTTTGTAGGCGTATTCTCTGCGATATCTCCGGTTTCTATTTTCTTTTTTTATATGTCCATCTGCTGTTTATTATTTCATTTATCTAGCTACAACTCTCTTTTTTTTAAAAATGTCTAAGGACTCATTTTGCATTCATTGTTATGGATAGATAAGAGTGAATCTAGAAAATCTATGATCTGGGTTTTGTGCAGAATCTTTCAATTTAGTAGTTGTGTGGACAATTTTCCAAATTTTGCTCTCATTTGAGAAAAATACAAGGTTCTTTATAGACATTTTTTTACAAATTCATCTTAGTGCTGCATTTTTCCAGCTTGTTCAACAACAAATCATTTTTTTCCTACAACATATCATTCATCTTTTCTATCATTATAACAGAAAAATGTTTTAGATCATTTATCCAACAATAATCAAATAATTTTTTTTAACAACATATGTAATAAAATGTTTCTTGATCAACAATTTTAGCAATTGATCAGATTTTCTATAATGTTTCTGGTCTCTAAATGTTTTCTTCTTTAAATAGATATTTTTTTAAGACTTCATTCAAACTTGTCATATTCTGGCAATTATTTTGACTGCATTTTCCAACTAATAATTATAGCCAACTAATAATAGCTTTTTTTTTCATCTACATTTTTTTGAAATATGTTTTTATTTAATCTTATTTTAGCTTGGCAAAGGTTATTATTAGATTCTTATTGCTTCAATCAAAATTAGTTCTAACCATTTCTTTGCAGGCATCTTTATCATGATAGCTTGTTTAAAATTAGTTTTGAAATAGTTCTGAGATTCTTTGTTTCTTATTTATCCTTATTTAGTTCTATGTTTGAACTTTTTCTTTCAATCTTTGACTAATTTCAATCTCTATTTCATTTAAATATTTAATCTTATTGTCATATTTAAGTTCTTATTATTAAATTGTGAATTCATTAATAAGTTTCATTAATAAATTGATAATTTTATTATTAATAAGTTTATTAATTAATTATTAATAGGTGTTATTAATAAATTATTAAGTTTTAGTGTTAAATTTAAATTTTGTGTTTCAATAATTTAAACATTTACATGTAATAGTTTAATTTTTTCCTGTCACCTTATTTTTTTCTAATTGAATCTTTTTTATTCACTCTAAATTCTCTATCTAATTTTATTTCATCATGTCTACGTCAATGCCAAAATTTAAACTCACTAGTTCCAATTATACTGTTTGGAGGCCACACATATCTGATTTTCTAAAATCTCGTCACCTTTTGGATATTGTGTCTTCACCAAATTTGAAACTGACTTCCACCACTCCTTAGGCTGACCAGTATTCTTGGCAATTGAAAGATGAGGAAGCATTTGGTCTAATTGGATTCTCATTCAATCCAATATCATCTTATCTCAGATTGTACTGCAGCTCATTAGGCTTGGCATATCTTGGAGAACACATTTCAAACTTACAAGAAACATGTCCCCCTTACTAATCAAGCAAATCAAAACTCTACACTGCACTATGATATTATGTATCCTTTAAATGATTTTCCTATTTGGGATGACCCATGTGATGATGTTTGTTTTGGGGATGATCCCCTCACTTCCTATTTTCCTCATAGAGATAACATGTTATAGGTTGATGATGTTTCTTATACTTATTCTACTTTAGAACAAGAAGATGCAATTATTAATACATTTATCAATGTCACCTTGCCCTTATGTATTACAGGAGATTATGTTCCTATTTTCTCCAAAGTAGATCATGAATTTTGTGACACTCAAATGGTTATTATGGAGGACCAACCTCCTTCCCTAAACTCTAATCTTCTTGATGATATTATTGATGGTGATTGTATTATTTCTATTCTTTATTATGTATCTAGTAATGAATCCATTTGGTTTACAAAACATATTTATGATGAAATTACATTTGATGATTCACATTCAGCTTCTATTGATTCAGTTTTAGGAGGAAATCTCAATAATGGGAGATCCCCTCATGGTTCTTGTTTTTTTGTAGATTCGGGTGATCTTTCTTGGACAAGTAACAATGAACAATCTCAAAGTTTACTAAATATTTGGGCCTATATCCACAAACACCTATACTCTTGCATTATGAAAATCAAAGGAATCCTATTTCAAGATCCAAGCATTTATCATTGCACCATCACCTCATATCAACATAAAGTGAAGAAAAGCAAGTTTTCCTCCTCTACTACAAGAAGGATAATCTAGTTGTACATTTTTGTAATACCCCAAGTAAAGATCAAAGGTGGGTGTTAGAATTTAATCTTTCCTTGGTATATATTTTTATCTAAAGGATAAACCAAGGTATCCTATTGTATTCATCCTCTAGTCTATGTGGGAGGACATGTCATATTTGTAATTTCCTTTATTAAGGAAAATAGATATTCCTCCTTATGAGGAATCCTACACTTGTTTGACACACTATTGAAATGTAACTCCTTTCTGTGTATGCCACATTTCACTAGTGTGTGAGACAAGTGTAGGATTCCTCATAAGGAGGAATATCTATTTTCCTTAATAAAGGAAATTACAAATATGACATGTCCTCCCACTTGGACTAGAGGACAAATACAATAGGATACCTTGGTTTATCCTTTAAATACAAATATATACCAAGGAAAGATTAAATTCTAACACTTAACAAGGATGCATTTTCTTCACTCAACTTCTTGAATTTTTCTTCAAGTTCATTGTTAGAGCATCCTTTCAAATCTTTTCTTAGTCTTTTGATAAATAATTGAGCATCACTGACTTTTTCTTTCAGTTCTTCAATTTCTCTTTCTAAATTGTCTAGGTCTTTAAGAGATGCTTCAAGATTCTTCTTCAAATGTTTCATATCTACTTTTTCCATGATCTCCTCAAGTGGTTAAACTTCTTTGCTGAGGACCAGAGCTCTGATACCAATTTTTAGGAATGGGAACATTGAGAGAGGGGGGGGTTGAATCAGTGTTCACTATATTTTAACTTTTCACTTAATCTGAATACTAAATTATAAATGCTTAAGTACTAAATTAAACATTCACATAAACATGAAACATGAAATCAACACATGACACCAATATGGTTAGAGGGAAACCCAAATAGGTAAAAACCATGGTGGGACTTGATACCTACTAATAATCTGCACTAGTGTTTTGTGATCCTTGTTAGAAGATCCTTTACCCTATTAGGAGTAGCTTTACAATGCTTTTAGTATAGTAGACCTGGTTAAGGGTCGGAACCTATTAGGAGTATTTTACAATGATCCTGGTTATGGGAGTGGACTCACTATCATAGAGCTCACTACTCAAATGATGAAGGCTACAAGCTTCTGAGATCGAATACACACTATATCTGCAGGTGAAGTATTGTTGTGACACTGCTTGTCAGATTAGTTCTTTTCGTGCACTAATCCTTTGACCTCTAGAAAGGATCTAATACATCTTATGCTCACTTCACATACCTCTAGTCTTCTTATCACAACTCTCTTGCCACTTCCAAACCAATTATAATGGGCACACCTTATATTTATGCACTCATACCAAATATACAATTAGGTCGGCCCTATAACTAATTACAAATAATGCTTCCAAATGAATTGGCTTAAGCGTGCTTAAAATTATACATATACATATGTCAAAAACCTAAATACAATGGGCACATAGCCTCTACAACATTAATTTATAATCGCATACCAAAATAGTCTTTGTCGGCTCTATGCTCTGATCTCTACTGGCTTACACTGGCTGTGTAACTTCAACTGACTGTAACTTTCACATCTTTGCATATCTACTTATGCACTCTTAGACTAAGCATAAGTATAGTCTAACAACCTTAACTTCCAGGGTGCATACCTTAATTCATCTATACACACGTGCGCTAATGCTCTGAGTCTCTAGTGCTTTGTATGCTATCCAGTCTTCAACACTTAACTGAATTATGATCTTTACACTTAGTGTGCTGACTCCAAACTACTCTATGACTTTGTTGCCATAATGACAACACTATAACTAGTCATATATCTCAGTATAGATAGCTTGCCAACATCTTTGTTGGAAATCATTTCCATTTCTTGTCCTAGCCTTCTCCTTGTCTCTCAAGGCTAATTGAAAGCACTTGTGCATATTGTCAGGAGCCATCATGCTGATTTCATCTTGGATTCCTTGCCTCAATCCATTGAGGTACCTTGCTATCTTCTCTACCTCTTCTTCCTATCTTCTTTCTCTTAGACTCAACTTGTTAAAATATTTAGTATAGGTGCTAACTGATAACACCCTTTGCCTCAGATTTTTCAACTTTTGATACATTTGTATCTCATAATCAGTGGGTAGGAATTGTGCCCTCAACCTGATTTTCATCATTTCCCATGAAACTATCTTCTTTTTCCCATTAGTTATTCTATCATCCTGTATCATGTTCCACCACACCAATGTAGATCCCTTGAGCCTAGCTTTGGCATAGCTGAATCTCTCCTCCTTTGCCACTTCCTTGTAATCAAACTAATTATCTATGGCCTCTAACCAATCCAAAAAATCTTCACTATTCAAACTACCACTATAGTAAGGAATTTGTTCCATACTATCCTTGTTGATGTATTTGAAAGCATACATGAACACCTTGTCTTTATCTTCAACCATTTCTTTTCCTTTGTTAGATGTCTCTCCTGTCTGACTTTTATTTTCATCATCACTCTCATCACCCCATTTAGTGACTCTCTTACCTTTTGGTTTTGACAGGCTGGCCTTTACCAATAGTTCTCAAACCAACTCCACTATGGCACCCCTACTCATTTCCTTGGGTGGCATGCTATCAACCTCTTGACTCTCCTCCCCTTTAGACATACACAACCTTCAAGAAATTTTGGCTCTGATACCACTCTGATGTAGAGGGTTTAGGACTCTAGTGTTCTTCTTCAATGTGGATCTCCTAGATCCTCTCTATCAACTTCTCCTCCAAGGTATAGTTGATTTGTAGAAGAATCAATACTTCTAGGCTCACTTAGCCCTTCAACTCTCTAGACTTCTTCACTAGATCTCCCCTCTAGAATCCCAAACCCTAGCTTAGGATCTTCACACACATCACTTATACTCTTAATTAAGTCCTTGACACTTCAAAATTCATTTGGAACCATTTCCCACACTTTTGGATACTCTACCAAGTATTTTGGTATCAAATTCACTAGGATGCCTAATTGGCTCATTTCCTAGTAGGTTTATTTTCACTGATTTTGGGCTAATAGTCCAAAATTCCCTAAAAAACCACATAGAAGACCTTGAAAATATTTAGGGTATCCACTAACACTATTCAAATCCAAATTGTAGGCTTCTAGTTGTACCCATAACCCTAGTTACCAATAGGCCCTAGTTTTTAGCCTATTAATTAGGCCTTTGGACTAGTCTGCACAAATAACCGCCAAATTGGTCTTCAAACTTCAGTTAACTTCCTTTAAACTTTTGAATCTTAAAGGAGACTCATTAGGGATTGTTCACTTGCCACTAAGTTCCTTCTCCAAGATCATGGGTGCTCAAACCAACTCGTTCTTTATCCTATCCTGGCTCACTTGTTCACAACAGTCAGCCATAGGGCTTCCTTCTTGGCCTAGAAAATTTAGTGCCACAACAAAAATGAAAACATAATAACTATGTACAGACTCCAACCTTTCATCCCCTATGGTTTCAACCATTTCTACTAGTGGATTCTTAGGTTAGAGCCATTTCAAATACTGAGACTCTGTAAATGGATTTTACAGACCAGTGCCTTGAAATTTCTTTCAAACTTCACTATACTAACCTAGAACCTATCTAATCAATGCCAAAGAAAGATAAATCAACTCTCTACACTTCCATAGGTCCTCATCACTCTGAACAATCCATACAGGCCATACAAGAAATATGAAAAACCTTGCAATTAATGAGAACTATTGTTTATCATCCGTACAAGAGGTTCTTAATTATGGAAATCATACTAAAAATTCATTAACCTTTCAAATGCATCAAATCCATGCTCATATAGTAGGCATGGTTGCTTACAATTGCTATAACCTCCTTTTAGCAACTTTTACTAAAAGTTGCAAAAGTTTGTCGAGTAACTTTTCAAACTTGCTAGCGACTTTTCTCATTGAGTGCTATTTGGCTGTTTGGGTCACCTCAAAGAGTGTGACTGACTTCTAGGACCCTAGTTAGGACATTTAGGTCATAAGACATTCTAGACCATTTCTACCCATAAATAACACTTTGAGCCTTTATAGGCCATTTAGGCCAAATAGACCACTAACCCCTCAAGAGCTCATTTGGCTCTTACAATCATAACCATGGATCCAACCTAATGGATCTTATTCCAAATCACACCAAACACCTATCACACCCCTAAATACTCATTAAACTAGCAAAATGGGAGGTGCTATGCACCATGAAGGGTTGTGCCTTATCAGTTAGTTGTGAAATGAATCTCCTTATTGATTGTAGTTTTCCTTGCAACATCCTCATTTGACTAATATTTTGTGGTGGTTTCATCTCTATTATTGCTTTCACCTTAGCTGGATCTACTTCAATTCCTTGTGTCAAGACAATGTATCCAACAAGTTTACTAGAAGTAACCCCAAAAGAACACTTCTTTGGGTTGAGCCTTAGCTTAAATTATTCCATTCTTGTGAAGATCCTATCCAAATTAGTAAGGTGCATATCTCTAGTAGAAGATTTAGCTAATATTTCATCCACATATTCTTCCATGTTCTTGTGCATCATATCATGAAATATGGTCATCATTGCACGTTGATATGTTGCAACAACATTCTTTAGACCGAATGACATGACATTCTAGCAAAAAGTTCCCTATGCACAAGTGAATTACGCATTTTCCTGATCTTCAGGTGTAATGCGGATTTGATTATATCCTAAGAATCCATTCATCAATGAATACATTTTGAATCCAATAGTAAGGTCCACAATCATGTCTATGTTTGGTAGTGAGAAGTCATCTTTAGGACAAGCTTTGTTCAAATCTCTACAATTTGTGCATATGCGTATAGATTTATCGACTTTGGAGATAGGAGCAATATTGGAGATCCAATCATAATAGTCTATTGCTCATATAAATGTATCCTTGAGTAGCTTCTCAAGTTCTTTAACTAGTAATGCGATATGAGGATGCATTTTTCTCTACTTTTTCTTTACTAGTTTTATGCTTGGTGCAATAGATAAATGGTGCATTATGAGATTTTTATCTAAGCTTGGCATATCATAATAAGACCATGTAAAATTGATCTTCTTTTCTACAAAGAATTGAATGAATTTTTGTATCTCCTCCTCAAAAAAAGATTGTGCAAGATGTATGATTTGTGAATTTTTTGTTGTACCCAAGTTCACCTATTGCATAAGTTCTATAAGCATTGATGATCATTCCTAAAAATGTTTAGGGAGGATATCAAGTATCTCATTCTTAGGCACCTCGGAGAGGTTTTCACCATTGGATACATCATTTATTTTTACTATTTTTGGATTTGATACCATCACAAAGTAGTTTTCACCATCACATCATTTATTATTTTTATTTTTGCTTTGGTGACTAAGATATTTTATATCTTTGACTGACATATTGTCACTCGTTGCACTAGTGGAAGATGGAAGAGGCTCAACAATATTACAGTAACATGATAAGGTATGATCATTAGAAAAGGACAATAAGTTTATGAGATTAGAGGTATTCCATTTAATTAGCTCAGGGTAAACAAGAGGTAAGGAACCAATGTGATCAAGAGAAAAGACCCTAGTATCATCATCACCATTCATGGTTGTTGAAGATAAATCAAGAAAGTTATCTTCTCTAGAGTTGTTTTGAGTGTGACTCATCAAAGGATTGTTAGATAAGTTATGAGAGGTATTATATGAACCCACCCATCTAGGCCTGAAATGATGATCAAGATCATGTTCTAATTCCTCTCTTTGGTGCAGGAATCTTTGCAAAGGAACCATCATAATCCTAGAGCATGAACCAAAGTTACAGTTAATATTCTCAGGAAGAACTATAGGATGACTATTAGGAAGAGAATCTTCTTATTTAGAGATAGATTGAATAGGGGGTACCACAACATGTTTGATAGCTAGATGGTCATGATTGGTCTCTAAATTATTCTATGTATTAGAACTTTTACCAACCTTGAAAGTGGAAATATGAGCATATTTATGTATTACACCCACCACTATGTAAATTGTGGCATCAGAAAATTGGTCCCATTATACTTGTGGGAATTAGTTTGAGTATTGGAAAATCATTCCACATATTGAGCTAGGGTCATTGGAGATTCTTCATCATGATCCTCATGATTTACAACTTGCCTCTCAATTTCATCTAGATTGAGATCTTTCATGTCAGATTGGCTATCTTGAGTATCAACTACTAGTTTAGTTGTCTGAGTATTCAACAGTCCCCAAGCTCCAATATAGGTAAGCATGGTAATATAAGCTATATGGACCCTCCATATTAGTCAATGAATTGAAGACAATCAAGAATGTATGCAATGCCAACAAGTTACCCTCAATGAGGGTGTCTTTCCCCTATAAGACATTATTGATTTAGTTCAACTGATGGTGATGTGTTTGTCTCCTCTCGATCAACCTATCCTTCAACTATAACCTCTTGATCGGTAGGGATATGTACTGACTATTGGAGATTTGTCAGTAGGCTAGTACTGACTGTATGTTTGTCATTGATGACAATATATGGAAAGTAGCATGCATGGAAGTCTTATGCAGTAAGATTTCTATGTATGTAGCATGGACATGATATCAACATGATATCATGGGTGCAGAGGTTAACTGTTAGTACAAATAGTTATATTGTAGCTTGTGTCAGCAGTGTTCCTGACAGAGTAACAGGAAGTTTTCTATGTATGGTTTTCCATATAGTTATCATGGAGCCTTGCGCACTTGGATATATGTTGAAGACATTTTAGTGATGTTTTAATTATGGATGCATAGTCTGTTGATGAGTAGAAGTGAAGTTATGCAGTCGCTATTCGCCAGCAGTAGTTTTTTGTGTTTATTCAGAAGAGTCGATAGAGATTTTATTGGTTATGTAGTTGCACCTATCTTGTGAGTATGTGCCCTTGGATTTAAGCTAAGAGGAGAGTTATTAATGTTTAGTTAAGAGTGTATAAGTTAATTCTGCTTGTAGAGAAAGATCCAGTTGTTTTGGTAGAGCCGATAGTGTGTAGCGTGCATCTACAATTATTTTATTAGACAGGTCCCAAATTGTGTTGCGTGCATAGTAGAGTTGACAGAATGTTTTTTGGAGTTTTTTATGGTTTCTCTAATATGATTTCAAGGTGGTTCTAACAATTTGACTTGATTATATCATTTGGAGGAAAGATATTTATAGGCAATCATTTGTGATTGCTGAAGTGTGGTTCATAGTTGATTAAGTAGAGCAAAGTAGAGTGTGTGAAGTATTGAGCCATCAGAAGAAGGTCTATGTGACCAAGTAAAGTACTTGTGCTATTCATTGGAATTGATCTAGACAATAGGTCAAAGTACAGTTCACCAAGATCTAGATATAATGTGTATCTATTATTCAGAAGGTTGTAGCCTTCGCCCATTTGAGAAGTGAACTCTCGAATAGTGTTTCCTCTCCCCTAACAAGGAAAATTGTAAAATACTCCTAACAAAGTCCAACCCTTGAATGGTCTACTATACTAAATATATTGTAAAGCAACTCCTAACAAGGTTAAGGATCTTCTAACAAGGATCATAATACTCTAGTGCAGAATATTAGTGGGTGTCAATTCCCACTAGGATTTTTACATATTTGGGTTTCCTCGTAACCAAAAGATTGGTGTTGTGTTCTTGTGTTCTTTCATTATGTTTATGATTTATATTTAAGTATACTTAGTTGGATAAATAATTGAATCTTGTAGATAATTGATTCACCCCCCCTCTCTAAGTTATCTCTTGGGACTATTCCTAACAATTGGTATCAGAGCCAAGTGCCTTGGAGAGAAATTTTAACAACTTGAGGTTGATTAGATGGTATACTTCAAGAAATAAAGTCCTAAGTTTGATGGAGAGAATTATCTTGATTGGAAGAACAAGATGGTGACTCATTTGCAGTGCATTGGTTTTGAAGTTTTTGATGTGACTATCAAAACATCCAAGATTCTTACTTTAGAAGACCTTGCAAAAGATGATGCTACTGACACACAAAAGGAATTATTTCATGAGAATGCTATTGCTAAAGAAGCCCTTATCAGCATGCTATTTGATGGTGAATTTTTAGAAGTAAAAAAGATAGATACAACCCACAAAATATGGAAGCACTTAGAAGACATATTTGAAGGAGACAAACAAGAAAAGGATGCACACAAAAAGACATGGAAGAAAAGATAAAATGCATTGGAGATTCTACCTGAAGAAAAAAATAGAGCTTATAATTAGAGGATAAATGAAGCATTTGATGGAATCAGAAACAATGGTGGAGAGATTTCAAAGGAGGACATTATGGACAAGTTGATGACTACTCTTACTCTAGAGCATGAAAGAAAGATCAACATCCTTGATGAGACGATGTAGCTTACATAAAATTTCAAGAGAGAGACTTTGATCAGAAAACTCTTAGCTTTTGAGATTTCAAGATTAAAGACAGAACCAAAGAGTGAAATAGCCTTCAAAGCAACAGTTCATGGTAAGAAATCTGCAAACACTTCTGGTAATTTTGATGATGATGATGAAGAGAAAACTCTAGAGGATTTCATTGCTATGATTGCTAAAAGAGAAAAGAAAGGAAAATGAAAATATGAAGGTCAATTACCATTTAAGTGCTTTTCATGTAATAAGATTGGTCACTTTGCATCTAAGTGTCCTACTAGAGCAAGAAAGTTCAAAAAGGATTACAAGCCTAAGTATTGTAAGGAATGCTACTATGTTGGAGATGGAGTATTAGATGAAGAATCTGGTGAAGAAGAAATTGGATTCATTGCTATTGTAGACAAAATGAATAATAAGACAACTCATGAAGATAAGAAAGGAAATCAAGAGCTTGCATTGATTTCATAGGCTGACATAAGGATAGCCTGGATTATAGACAGTGGTTGTTCACATCACATGGTAGGTGATAAAGGTAGGTTTGTTCATTTGGACAAATACAATGGAGGTATGGTCATATTTGGAGACAACACTCCAAAACCAATAGTTGGTAGAGGAGCCATCACTTTGGATGGAAATAATAGTACTGATGATGTTCTTTATGTTGATGGTTTGAAACATAAGCTTCTCAGTGTTGGGTAGTTACTTGGAAAAGGATATTAGTTGGAGTTCAAAGATGACAAATGCATCATTAACAACAAAGATGGTGTTATGATTACATCCGGCTCAAAGAAAAGGGGTAATTTTTTTCAACTCAATTCAAAAGCAAGTTGTTTTGTTGCTAAAGTTGATGATAGTTGGTTTTGGCATAAAAGGCTATGTCATATTAATTTTGATAATATAGTAAAGATAAGAAATGTAAAGGTAGTTAGAGATCTACCTAGCATATCAAAGCTAGTTGATACTATATGCAAGGAATGTGTGATGGGAAAGCATGTGAGAAATTCATTCAGGAGCAAGTAGAATTCAGTAGAAAACAAGTTGGATCTGATTCATATAGACCTATGTGGTCCAACTCAAACAAGATCATACTATGGTGAAAGGTATTTCATTTTTCTTGTTGATGATTATACTAGAATGATGTGGGTTGCATTATTGAAAGATAAGTCAGAAGCATTTGAGAAGTTCAAAATATTCAAAGCTAAGGTTGAGAATGAATCTGGACTAAAAATAAAATGTTTGAGATTGGATAGAGGAGGAGGGTTCAGCTCTGACAAATTCTATGAGTACTATGAAGAACATGGCATAAAGAGATATTTAAGTGCACCTATAACACCTCAATATAATGTAATTATAGAGAGAAGGAATAGTATCATCCTTGATACAACGCACACCATCATGATTGAAGGAAAAGTTTCACACACCTATTGGAGAGATGTGGTTAATACAACAGTCTATACTATCAATAGAATTCAATTGAGGCCAGACACTGACAAAACACCTTATGAGCTATGGTTTGGTAATGTTCCCATAGTAAAATACTTTAGAATCTTTGGAAGCAAGTGCTACATCAAGAGGGATGAAGTAGTAGGCAAGTTTGATGCAAGAAGTGATGAAGGTATTTTTCTTGGTTACTCTACTAAAAGTAAAGCTTATAGAAGTTTCAATTTAAGATTGAAAAAGATTATAGAAAGTTCACATGTTAAGATTGATGAAAAGTTTATGATTCAAGAAAGATATCATGATTACTCACCCATGATTGAGGAAGAACCTACACCCTCCACTATTGAGATAGTTATTGAAGAAATGTTTGATAGTATTGATGTGTTAGTCAATGACCCTGAGACAAGTGAAGAAGAAACTCCTAAGGCTGATAAGTCAACATCACCTAAAGTTCCAAAGTTTACATCAACAAATCATTCCAATACAAACATCATTGGAGATCAGAGCGCCAAAGTACTAACAAGGTCCTCGGTAAAGAATTCAGCTAGCAATGAAGTAGTATGTTTACTATCTCAGATTGAACCTTTAAGTGTTAGAGATACATGTAATGATTTAGATTGGCATGATGCTATGAAAGAAGAACTTGATCAGATTGTTAAGAATGACACTTGGGAACTAGCCCCAAGACCTAGTGATAAGAATTTGATTGGAACAAAGTGGATATTCAGAAACAAGATGAATGAAGATGGTACTATAGTAGGAAACAAAGAAAGATTAGTATGTAAAGGATATGCACAAAGAGAAGGCATTGATTATTCAGACAAATTTGCACCTGTGAGTAGATTAGAAGCTATTAATTTGTTTCTAGCTTATGCTACAATAAAAAACTTCAAAGTTTATTAGATGGATATCAAGTCAACATTCCTAAATGGAGACTTAAAAGAAGAAGTATAGATTGAGCAGCTAGAAGGATTCATCTTATTAGAAAGACCTGATATGGTATGCAGATTGAAGAAGGCCCTTTATGGACTTAAGCAAGCCCCTAGAATATGGTATGAGAGACTGGATGGATACTTAACAAAATTTGGTTTCAAGAAAGGAGCAACATATTGTAATCTTTCCATTATAGAGACATTTGAAGGTGTACTTCTTGTAGCTATATTTTTTTATGACATTATCTTTGGAGGTATAGAAAAACTAAGTGCAAAATTTGCCAAAGAAATGCAAAATGAATTTGAGATGAGTATGATTGGTCCTATCAAATAATTTTTGGGACTAAATGTGCAGCAGACAGAGATAGGAATTTTCATTAATCAGTCAAAATATGTGAAAGAGATACTGAAGAAATTCAAGATGGATGATTGCAAACTAGTAGGAACCCCCATGATCACTAGATGCAAGCTTATAATAGAAGATGACTCACCAGTAGTAGATATAACACTAGACCCGATATTTCAAATGGAGTTGGCATAGTTGGAAGATTTGTAGAAGAACCCAAAAAAAGTCACCTCATGGTTGTAAGGAGAATATTCAAATACTTAAAAGGAACTATAGATTATGGTCTATGGTATCCTAATTCAGAAAATGTTGAGCTTCATGTGTACAATGATGCAGATTGGGCAGGATGTGTTGATGACAAAAAGAGTACTTTAGGTGGAGCAGTGTTTATTGGTGATAGACTTGTCACTTGGACAATGGTGCAGGAGCACCTCTATGAGGGCCCTCACCTTAAAATTTTGGTGTGTCTTACTTTTGGTTTGAAGTATGTAATTAAATAAGGGCCACAAGGTGTTTGGCTCATTTGTTTTTGTTGTGTCTAGGCTTAGACTAAGTCCTAGAAGCTTAGTTTCTAATATTTCTAGTTTGATTGTCTGCATACTATCCAAGGAATGCAATGCTGTTGGAGTATTTGGATTGGGGTTATTAATCCTAGGCTAGTGTTTTTTTATAAGCACAAGTGTGCTTTAGAAGTGTTTTGTATGAGAAAGCAAGAGTTCCTGCAGGAGGAAGCCAGAGTTCCTGTAGCGACTAAAAGTTGCAAGTCTTACATGACTAAAAGGCTATAAGAAAAAAAAACTACACACACACTTGGGAAAAATCATATTTAATGTTTGGAAAACACTAATCCCAAGGTTGGACATCAGATTGTACGGCTACAGTATGGCCATGGAGATTGAAACACAGTTTGGAGCATGAAATTGCTGGTTTTAGCTTTGTTTTGATGTAAATACAAAAAAATTCTTGGATTTGTTGTGTGTTACTTAGTTACCAATGTTTTTTCTTCTTTTGTGTGCATTATATTAGGTTCTTTAAGCTTTTATTGTGCTGGTTTTGTATATACTTTGCTGTAACCAGCTCTCTGCCAGTTTGGAGTGAGCTATGTAAATGGGTCTGTATCTTTAGTTTCCACCATGGAAAAGCCATGAAACTATGGAATAATAAAGTAAAGACCCATACCTATAACATAATGCAAGCAGGGCCCTGGAGCAAGTGGACAAGCTGCAGTTTGTGGAGGCACTAGGCGAGCTAGAGCAAAGCCCGGCTAGGAGCAGTCAGTAAAGAAAGGTGTGCCAAGAGAGCAGGACATGGTTTCATGACCTATCCTCTTAAAAAGTTTTAGAGGGGTGTTAGGAGGTCTTATATAGTGAAGGAGGGAGTTGGAGGAGCTATGGAAGGTTTCTGCCACACCTGGTCTTTGCACTACCAGTTCAGGAAACCAAAACAGTCCTAGAAACCCTTTATACTGGTACAAACATAGTACAGCCTCTTGGGCACCTGAGACCCCAAAAAAATATTAGAGGGGGTCAATCCAAACATATTTTATTTAGACTAGAGGTTCTGAAACTTTCAGCAAAGGGTATCAAATTGCAAATTGAACCGGGTGGAGGGCTAACTAGGCCTATTCTAGTAGCCTTAGTTTCCAAAGGAACTATCAAATTGGGTGTTTCCAAAACCTTCTCAATGCCATGGATAGGTGAAAAATTTCATAAAAAGTCCATATAACTCAATAGAACTCTCTATTTGAATGTGGAGTAGGTCAGGAAGCAAAAATACCCTTTTTGAGCCAAAATGAGGGTTAGCGTTAGGAAGCAGGGATTGACATGGTGATAGTTGAACTTGTTTAACTCGGTGGGATAGATGGGAAGATTAGGGGGTACTTGAATACATTAGATACCCTATATATCATCCATAGGTGTCAGAGTACACTGGAGGCCTTAGACAAGGTTCAGAGTATAGACTAGCTAGTCTATCCTAGCTTATCCCATCAGATTGGTATCAAAGCCAATAAGGCTTGGGAAGTGATAGGTGAATGTTTTAACCACCTAAAGAATCAGTTGGATCATCTTAGAAGTAGAAAATGGTGACCAATTTAAAGCTTTCCAAAAAGGTAGAAGATCAAGAGGAAGCCAATAGGATCTTACAGGAAAGACTATTGTTAATGGAACAACTCTTGGATGATGTCCAAGCAAAAATAGATAAGGTGAATGAAAAGATAGAAAAAGAAGATGCTAAGGTAAAATAAGAGACCATTGATGATGAGGTACCTACACTAGATCCTCCTACTCAAGATGAACAATTTTTGAAAGCATTGAAGGCTGTTACAGGCAAGGCACTTGAAGGTGTTCCATTACTCACTAGCAAGATGGATACAGAACTTGTGCTGCAATGGATTGAAGGCATGGATAATCATTTTGAATGTGAAGAGGTCTTAGAACCATAGAAGGTCAAAGTGGCCAAATCTAGGTTAAGGGGACAAGCTTTAACATGGTGGAACTATCTATAGGGTGAAAGAGAAAAAGAGGGGAAGAATCCAATCTCAAATTGGAAAGAAATGGTTAACAAAGTCAGGGAAGCCTACCTACCAACTGATTATGAAATAAAATAGCATAGGAAGAGATTGAATCTCAAATAGAAGGAGATGGATGTAGCCACCTACATAGAAGAGTTCCACAAGTTGAGCTTAAGGTCCAAGATTAAAGAGGAAGAAAGTGTTAAAGTGGCAAGGTATTTGAGTGGCTTGAAATGGAGTATAGCTGAGGAGATGAGTTTGTTCACTCCCACCACCATACTTGGATGTCAGCATATGGCACAAAAAATTGAAGACAAATAGAGGAGAAAGTAAGAACCTAACTCCAAGAAGAGAGGAAGAGGTAGAGACTCTAGAGGGGGTCAAAGAGTAGGTTCTAGTAGAGGTGGCAAATCAAGAAATCAAGGGGAAAGTAGACTCTTGGAACAAAGTACAAAAATTAGTACAAGAGGATCTTATGGAAGAGGAAGAGGTTCTCAAGGAAATAGAGGAAGAGGAATAGGGAGAAACAACTCCTATTTTTCCACCATGAAGTGCTATCAGTGTGGACAGCTTGTACACCCTGCCTATAGGTGTCTTGATAAACCATCAACTTCTAATAATGAGAAGAGGGTAGCATATACCCAAGAGGATAGTAGGAGCTCATGCAATAATGAAGTCAAAAAATTAGAATCAGAAATGGGGGAACATCTTATGTTCAGAAGGGTACTCATCAGGCAGCCTAATTAAGGTGAACCCAAGCAAAGAAGAGCTCTTTTTTAGAGTTAGGTGCAAGATACAAGGCAAAGTATGCAAGGTTATAGTAGATTCAGGGTCCAATGATAACATCATAGCAAAGGAGGCAACAAAGAAGCTTAAACTCACTAAGGTTCCACATGCAAACCCATACAAGGTGACTTGGTTGAACCAGGAGTAGAGTGTGCTAGTTAATGAGTAGACATGGGTAGAGTTTTCTATTGGAGGCTACAAGGATATAATTCTTTGTGATATTTTTCCCATGGATGCATGCCATCTTCTCTTAGGAAGACCTTGGTAATTTGACAGGAAGATGGTGTATGATGGAGAGGAAAATTCCATTTCTTTTAAAAAGGATGGGAAGACTTTCAAAATTCAGTCCTTAGTAGAGAATGAAGGGGAAACTTCTAAGACACCTAGTGTGTTGCTTAGCAGTAGGAAAGAGTTCCTACATGTACTATAGGAAGAGGGGGCCATAGGGTGTGCTATTATGGTGAAGCCAAAGGAGGAAGACAAGAAGTTGTAGGCAGATTTACCATTGGAAGTGCAGAAAATGTTGGAAGAATTCAAGGACATTGTAAGTGATGGAACCCCTACCACCTTACCTCCAAGAAGAGCCATAAGTCATCAAATTGACTTTGTACCTGGTGCATCCTTGCCTAATAAAGCAGCATACAAGCTAACCCCAGACCAAAATAAGGAAGTACCATGACAAGTACAAGAATTGTTAGATCAAGGGCTGATTAAGAAGAGCATTAGTCCATGTGTAGTCCCTATGGTTTTAGCATCCAAGAAAGGAGGCAAATGGAGACTCTACATGGATTCGAGGGCTATCAATAGGATCACCATCAGGTATAGGTTCCCAATCCCAAGAATAGAAGACTTGATGGATTGCTTAGGAGGTGCTATGCATTTTACAAAGCTAGATTTAAAGAGTGGTTATCACCAAATTAGAATTAAGGAAGGTGATGAGTAGAAGACCACTTTTAAAACCACTGATGGATTGTATGAATGGCTTGTCATGCCATTTGGGCTTACTAATGCCCCAAGAACTTTCATGGGGTTAATGAATGAGGTCTTGAAGGACTTCACATGAAAATTTGTAGTGGTGTACCTGGATGATATACTCATCTATAGTAGGACAAGAGCAGAGCATCTTGAGCACTTGAGGTTGGTCATGAAGAAGCTACATGAAGAGTAGCTAGCCATCAACCTAGAAAAATGTGAGTTCATGTAGCAAGAGATGATTTATTTGGTCTTTGTAGTGTCCAAGGGTAATCTGAAAATGGACCCAAGCAAGGTGGAGGCAATCTTGAATTGGTCTACCCCAAAAATAGGGACAAAAGTTAGAAGTTTTCATGGTTTAGCCCAATTTTATAGAAAGTTCATCAGGAACTTCAATGGGATATGTGCACCAATATTGGATACTATAAAAGGAGGGCTGAAAACTAAGTTCAAGTGGACTGAGGTAGCTGAGAAAGGGTTCCAAACTTTGAAACAAGAAGTAGCCACTAAACCTATCCTACTCTTGCCTACTTTTGATAAATTGTTTACCATTGAATGTGATGCAAGTGTTATAGTATTAGGGGGTGTTTTAAGTCAAGAAGGAAGGCCTATGGCATTATTTAGTGAGAAGCTCAATGAGGCAAAGAAGAAGTATTCAGCTTATGACTTGGAGTTGTATGCTTTAGTACAATCTCTCAAGAAGTAGAGGCATTACCTTTTGCCAAAAGAATTTGTTGTCTTCATAGATAATCAAGCTTTAAGCTACATAAAAACTAAGGAGAAGATTAGTAATAGGCACTTGAAATGGATGGAGTATCTCCAGTCCTTTACCTTTACAATTAAGCACAAGAAAGGGTAGCTCAACAAGGTAGCAGATGCCTTAAGTAGAAAGTTATTGACTGTCCAAGAGGTACAGCTGCAAAGCATTGGAATAGCAGGTTTTAAAGACTTATATGAGGAGGATGAAGACTTCTCACAAGCCTACAAGGTATGCCTAGAATTTGAGAACAACTTTCATGGTGATTTTGTAGATTACACCCTTCAAAATGGGTTGTTGTTTAAAGGTAATCAACTTTGTGTACCTAGAGGATCCATGAGGGAAAATTTGATCCAAGAAAAGCATAATGGCAGCATAAGTGGTCATTTTGGTATAAACAAGATATTGGAGCTAGTACAAAGATACTACTTTTGGCCTAAGTTAGCAAGGGATGTCAAGAGGTATGTTGAGCAATGTGGAATATGTCAAAGAGAAAAAGGAGGCTCAAGTAATGCTGGACTTTATCAACCTCTACCAATTCCAAGTAGGCCATGGGAGTGTGTAAGCATGGACTTTGTGGTTGGACTCCCTAAAACAAAATCAGGTATGGATAGCATTTATGTTGTTGTTGATAGGTTCTCTAAAATGAGTCATTTTATTCCTTGCAAGACAACTCATGATGCAAGTTATGTAGCACATCTCTTCTTCAAAGAGATAGTTAGGATTCATGGACTTCCTTTGAGTATTGTGTCAGATAGGGACAGCAAGTTCATGGGTCATTTTTGGCAAACCTTATGGAAAAGGCTAGGAACTAATCTCTCTTTTAATTTAGCATACCATCCTCAGACTGATGGTCAAATTGAGGTCATCAATAGGGTGCTTGGTAAATTATTAAGGTGCTTGACAAAGGAGTATGGGCAAACTTGGGATCTTGTTATCTCTCAAGTTGAATATGCATATAATGATAGTGTGAATAGGACCACAGAAAGAAGTCCTTTTGAGATAGTTTATGGAAGACACCCCAGGGGAGTATGTGAGTTTAGGGACCTAGGTTCCATGGAGTTGAATAGTGGGAAAGCTAAAGATTTCACTCAAACCATCAAGGAGGTTCAAGAGCAAGTGAAGAAAACCATTGTGGAATCTACCCAAAAACTCAAGGCCAAAGTAGATGAAAAGAGGAAAGATGTACAGTTTCAGATTGGGGACTATGTTATGGTCCATCTTAGCAAAGCAGGAATGTAGAAGGGCATGTCTACTAAGCTACAGATGAGGAGAGTAGGCCCATGCAAGATTTTAGCCAAATATGGAGAGAATGCCTACAAGGTGGACTTACCTTCATATTTAGCCATCTCACCGGTGTTCAATGTTGTAGACCTGATCAGATTTAAAGGAGACATCAGTCAGCAAGGTACAGCTCCACCAAAAGTACTACAAGATGTGGACACCAATATCATGCCCAAGAAGGAACCAGCCCAAGCAGAGAAGATCCTAGAATCTAGGGTGAAGAAAACTACTAGACATCAAGTCTACATGGATCATCTAATCAAATGGAAAGGACAACCAAAATCTAAAGCTACATGGATAGAGGAAGGGTAGTTCAAAAGGTTTGGTGTTGATCTAGCTCTCCTAGACCCCAAGGTGCCTTAGTTTGTGTTGAGGGGGAGTACGGTGTAGGAGCACCTCTATGAGGGCCCTCACCTTCAAATTTTGGTGTGTCTTACTTTTGGTTTGAAGTATGTAATTAAATAAGGGCCACAAGGTGTTTGGCTCATTTGTTTTTGTTGTGTCTAGGCTTAGACTAAGTCCTAGAAGCTCAGTTTCTAATCTTTCTATTCTGATTGTCTGCATACTATCCAAGGAATGTAATGCACTTGGAGTGTTTGGATTGGGGTTAGTAATCCTAGGCTAGTGTTTTTTTGTAAGCACAAGTGTGCTTTAGAAGTGTTTTGTATGAGAAAGCAAGAGTTCCTGCAGGAGGAAGCCAGAGTTCCTGTAGCAACTAAAAGTTGCAAATTTTACATGACTAAAAGGATATAAGCCCAAAAACCTTCACACACACTTGATAAAAATCATATTTAATGTTTGGAAAACCCTAATCCCAAGGTTGGATGTCAGATTGTATGGCTATAGTATGGCCATGGAGATTGAAACATAGTTTGGAGCATGAAATTGCTAGTTTTATAGCTTTGTTTTGATGTAAATACTAAAAAATTATTGGATTTTCTATGTGTTACTTAGTTACTAGTGTTTTTTCTTCTTTTTTGTGCATTAGATTAGGTTCTTTAAGCTTTTATTGTGCTAGTTTTTTATATACTTTGCTGTAACCAGCTCTCTACCAATTTGGAGTGAGCTGTGTAAATGGGCCTGTATCTTTAGTTTCCACCATGAACAAGCCATGAAACTATGGAATCATAAAGTATAGACCCATACCTATAAAATAATGCAAGCAGGGCCCTAGAGCAGGTGGACAAGCTACAGTTTATGGAGGCCCTAGGCGAGCTAGAGCAAAGCCCAGCTAGGAGCAGTTAGTAAAGAAAGGCGTGCCAAGAGAGTAGGACAAGGTTTCATGAGCTATCCTCTTAACAAGTTTTAGAGGGGTGTTAGAAGGTATTATAAAATGAAGGAGGGAGTTGGAGGAGCTATGGAAGGCTACTACCGCACCTGGTCTTTGCACTGCCAGTTCAGGAAACCAAAATAGTCCTAGAAACCCTTTATACTGGTATGGACATAGTATAGCCTCTTGGGCACCTAAGACCCCAAAAACCTCTTTGAGTGGGTCAATCCAAGAATATTTTATTTAGACCAAAGGTTTTGAAACTTTCAGAAAAGGGTATCAAATTACAAATTAAATTGAGTGGAGGGCTAACTAGGCCTATTCTAGTAGCCTTAGTTTCCAAAGGAACTATCAAATTGGGTGTTTCCAAAACCTTCTCAATGCCATGGATTGGTGAAAAAAGTCATAAAAAGTCCATAGAATCCAATAGAACTCTCTATTTGAATGTGGAGCAGGTCAGGAAGCAAAAATACCCTTTTTGAGACAAAATGAGGGTTAGCGTCAGGAAGGAGGGATTGACATGGTGATAGTTGAATTTGTTTAACTTGGTGGGATAGTTGGGAAGATCAGGGGGTAATTGAATACATCAAATACCCTATAGATCATCCATAGGTGTCAGAGTACACTGGAGACCTTAGACAAGGTTCAGAGCATAGACTAGCTAGTCTATCCTAGCTTATCCCATCAGACAAGCAAGAAATAATATTTTATTTCTCATTTAATAGTAGAAGTGGAGTATGTTGTAGCAGCCTTGAATTTTTCTACAATTTTTTGGATCAAGCAGATGATTAAAGATTTTAGAATTCAGATTGATTATGCTATTATTATTCACTATGATAACACTAGCACTATCAATATGTCAAAGAACCTTGTGATGCATGCAAAGACAAAGCACATTGAAATCAAGTATCACTTCCTAAGAGAGAAAGTAGCAAAGAAAGAAGTCAAGTTGGACTATGTGAGTACTAAAGATTAGTTGGCAGATATATTCACAAAGCCTTTGCCTAAGGATACTTTTGAGTATCTCAGGGATTAGTTAGGAGTCATTCCCTTCCATGTTTCTGCTTAGAATAAAGAAGGAAAGGTATCAGTCCTCTGGGATTGGAAGAAGGTTGACTAATCTACCTCATGAGTAGTACCAGTGCTTAAAATGAGTAGCACCCTTTGCCATTGATGTGAAAAGGGGAGTAATATATAGAGTCATGAAAAATAGAAGTAAAAAGAGGAGTAATATACTAAGGGGGAGCAACATTTAGATATGGTAGTAGTTTAGTTGAGGAAATGGAGAATGTTATAAAAGAATGTGCATTTGGGTTGGTGGTGGTTTTTCATTCCACATGTTGCCATCAATGCCAAAAGGGGAGATTGTTGTAGATTTGCCAGCAGGCCAGTACTGACTGTATGTTTATCATTGATAACAACATATGGAAACTAGCATGTGTGGAAGTCTTATGCAATAATATTTCTATATATGTAGCATGGACATGATATCAAAATGATATCATGGGCATAAAGGTTAACTGTTGGTACAAATACTTATATTGTAGCTTGTGTCAATAGTGTTCCTGACAAAGTAATAGGCGATGTTTTGTGTATGGTTGTTCGTACAGTTATAATGGAGCCTTGCACACTTGGATATATGTTGAAGACATGTTAGTGATGTTTTAATTATGGACACATAATTTGTTGATGAGTAGAAGTGAAGTTATGCAGTCGCTATTTGCCAACAACAGTTTCCTATGTTTATTCAGAAGAGCTGACAAAGATTTTATTGGTTATGTAGTTACACCTATCTTGTGGGTATGTGCCCTTGGATTTAAGCTTAGAGGAGAGTTATTAATGTTTAGTTAAGAGCACATGAGGTAACTCAGCTTGTAGAGAAAGATCCAATTGTTTCGGTAGAGCTGGCAGTGTGTAGCGTGCGTCTACAATTATCTTATTAGATAGGTCCCAGATTATGTTGCGTGCATAGTAGAGCTGACAAAATGTTTGTTGGAGTTTTTTATGGTTTCTCTAATATGATTTCAAGGTTGTTCTAATAGGTTGACTTGATTATATCATTTGGAGGAAAGATATTTATAGGCAGTCATTTGTGATTGCTGAAGTGTGGTTCATAGTTGATTAAGTAGAGTAGAGCAGAGTGTGTGAAGTATTGAGCCATCAAAAGAAGGTCTATGTGACCAAGTAAAGTACTTGTGCTATTAATTGAAACTGATCTAGATAGAAGGTCAATGTGTAGTTCACCAAGATCCAGATATAGTGTGTATCTATTATTCAGAAGGTTGTAGCCTTCACCCATTTGAGAAGTGAGCTCTCAGACAATGCATCCTTTCCCCTAACAGGAAAAATTGTAGAAGACTCCTAATAGGGTCTGACCCTTGACCAGGTCTACTATACTAAATATATTGTAAAGAAAATCCTAACAGGGTTAAGGATCTTCTAACAAGGATCATAATACTCTAGTATAGAATATTAGTGGGTGTCAATTCCCACTGGGGTTTTTACCTATTTGAATTTCCCCATAACCAAAAGATTGGTGTTGTGTTCTTGTGTTCTTTCATTTCTTTTATGCTTTATTTTTAAGTATACTTAATTGGATAAAGAATTGAATCTTGTAGATAACTGATTCACCCACCCCCCCCCCTCTCAGTTATCTCTTGGGACTATTCCTAACACTTTGTTCATGATATCCTACCCCATTTTTGTCTTTGTGATTAAAAAATTTAGCATGTAGTGGTTCAAGAAGGCCTTTACCTTTTCCATGGGGAATTTTTCCATCATACCTCATTTTTTGCATGAGTTGGTAGCCTACACCATACTTCTTAGGAGAAATCTTGACGCATTTCACCTCTTGTTTAGCTTCTTTGCCTTTGTATAGCCATTGTAAAATAAATTTCTCCTTATTTTATTGTTCAAGAGGGACTTTTTCCTTGACCATGCTAGTTCCTTTGTGAATTGTTAGAGAAGAGGTTCTAGTAGGTTGGAAAGATGAAGATGATTTCCCATAGGATCTAGGTGAGATGGGCAGGTTGAACATCGAGCATGAAGCATCTAGCTTATATTCCCCCATTCAATTTTCTTTCATACTTAGCTTCTTCTGGAGGGCATCCAGTGCTTCTTTTCTAGAGTTATTAGTTTCTTGGTTCCTCAAGGCTTCCTTATTGTGTGGAACCATTCTTTCATCCCATTTAACATTATTACAGTTATAAGTTGAGCTTGCAAGGATTGTAACCTCAATTCTATTGTGAGAGAATTTAATGCATTGGTGATATGTGGAAGGTACTACCTGTATTTCATGGATCCATGGGTGACTGAGAAGTATGTTCTAAGAGAGTGGGAGATCCAAGACTTGATAATTAACATCTCATTGTACAAGACCGAATCAGATGGGAAAGACTACCATGCCTTTTGAAGAATGTTCCTTTTCATTAAATACCTTAATTATTTTGTGTATCCTAGGATCAATGACATGCTCTGAGAAACCAAGGGCTTTCACTAAGTTGAACATGAAAATATTCAAATCTTCACCTCCATCTATCAAAATGAATTTCACCCTATGTTTATGTATAAGGACTTCGATATGGAGAGGCTGGTTATGAGGGTGGTTGACAGATTTTTCATCTTCTTCAAAAAAGGTTAGATAATATGGGGAAGCAAGATGACTGACCATGGATTAGAAATTTTATATGTCTAGGTCCTTAGGAATATTAGCCTCTCAGAGGGTTTGATCTGTAATCTCCCTATGTGTAGGAGAGATCTTAAGAAATTCAAGAATTGATATATCAGTCGATGTGCATTGAAGATGATCAACTAGGTTATAATCACATGCTATAGAAAAGGTATCTAATTTTGATCCTTGTGTCATTTCATTTTTATAAGAAGAGGAAGATCCTAGTCCTTGCAGAGTGACCTTACCTTGAGAGTGATTAACTGCATTAGAAGACTCAACTTGAGTCTTGTTCTTAACCTTGATGATGTTAATTGTGTGATTAGAAGATCCAAGCATATGTATCACATTGTCAATGTCAGAGTAGGTGTAACCTATCTTGTTTTCTTTTTCCTTAGATGATTCCCCTTTCTTGTATTTATAAAAAGGTTCTTTGAAGGCCTGATGGTTAGTATTTGTCTATGGGGATTCATCCACAATTTTTTTGTTATCGATCAAATCCTGAATTAACTGTTTAAGCTTCATGCAATCATTGGTCTTGTGGCCCTTATTATGATGGTAATCACAATAGTGGTTATCATTCTACTATTTAGGCTTTATCTTAGGATCATAAGGTTTTGAATTATCAGGAAATGTGATGATCTTATTAGTTAGGAGTGTCTTTAAAGAATTTTCAAGTGATTCTCCAAGAGGAGTGAAGTCTCACTTAGGCCTAGGGATCCATGGCCTGTCTCTATTACTTTCAGGTTTAGAGTCTGGTTGTGCATTCTTGTTATCTTTTAGTGTCTGAATACCAGTGGATAGGTTAAATGATGTCTCTTTTCTTTTTATAGATGTAGACATAAAGGTCATTCCCATAATTTTGTGATGGATGACATCCTTGGTTTTGGTCTAGACTTATGCTTGTCTTTGTTATGTTGATTACTAGAAGAAGATTTTTGCTCTTTATGTTGTAAGGTGATATCTCCATTCTACAATAGGAAATATTCCATGTGAATAGACATTTCAACCAATTTTTCAAATGAGGTATGTGATTGCATTTGCAACACAGTTCATTTCAGGAACCAAAGTATTTATAAATATATCGATATTTTCAGTCTTGGGAATTTATCCCAGGTATCTAGAAAACATCCTTCACCACCATTGAAGGAATGTAATGAAGGGCTCTCCCATATGTTGCTTTGTATTGCATAAATAAAGCATGGTAATGGTGTTAGATATATTGTAGGAGTATTTTTGGATGAACTTCTGAACTAGCTCATCAAAGGTATTAATTCCAGGGGAAAGTGAGGTTTACCAACTCATAGCTTGGCCATTAATACTTTGAGGAAAGATTCTCATAAGATATCTCTATTTGTTCATAAGCTCCATGCTCAGAGCATAAAATTTGCACACATGGTCTTGAATATATTTTTTCCATCATACTTTTCATACTTAGGGATCTCCACCTTGTATGGAAATGGAGGTATGTAAATATTTATGTTGAAGGGGAAAGGACAAATTGATTCAAGTGAATATTTGTTAGAGGGCTAGTCCTTCTCCTTTTTAAGTTTTGAAATCTCACAACGTAGGTCTTGAAGTTTTTTGGTAAGAGATATGAGAGGAGACTCTTCCTCTTTTTGTAGTAAACCATCCACATCAAAGTTAGGAGGAAGTTTTTGGAGATTTTCCAGTAGGCCAGTATTGACTGTATGTTTGTCATTGATGACAACATATGGAAAGTAGCATGCATGGAAGTCTTATGTAGTAAGCCTTTAGTATATGATGTATGGACATGATATCAGGATGATATCATGGGTGCAAAGGTTAACTATAAGTACAGATGGTTATATAGCAGCTTGTGTCAGTAGTGTTCCTGACAGAGTTACAGGCAATGGTCTATGTATGTGATGCAGGAGCATCCTAGGTGTAAGAGCAATCTTGCATTGCCCAAAAATATTTTTGGTTTTGTTTTCAATAAGGGCTATCTTATGCAGAGCTGCTATTTATGGAAACTTGATATTTTTTTAGTAAGTTGGTCATACGATCTCGGAATGTTTTGATTTTACATGTGGAGGTTCATCTCAGTCATATCAGCCTGCCAGTAAAGTTTCATGGCTAGATCAGGTCTAGTTTTGAAGATATTGAAGATTTTTGGTATTGGCAGTAGGGTACAGAAACTTTAAACTCAGTTTTGAAGGCTTTAGAGGCCTCAGATGAGGTCAAAAATTTAGGTGACAGACACTTGCGCGAGTCAAGCCTATAGAGCACTTCGTGGCCTTTCTGAAATGGGGTTATAATAGTCAATCAGGTCAACTAGTGATGACTTATGGTCTCTGGAAGTTGGGCCACCTGAAATGGTGAAAAATAATTTTCCTTCAAAATTTATTTTGAGCTGACTTTGATGTAATAAATTGAAAAATAAAATAATTCTGAGTTGGTCGGCCCTAAGGGCTAAATTTTTGGAACCTTCTCGGGCAGTGGAAAATTCCTATATAATGAAGGCCCGTAGTGTTGTCTAGGGCAGTTCTGGGTAGTAGATCTGGGTATTGATTTGAGGCTTTGTCCTACATAATATTGTAAGGGAATGCCCATGTGGCTTTGCATATTGTAATTTTGAAAGTTTGTAATTCCACATTTGTGGAGATAATAAGAAGCCAATTTTCTATTCTTGCATATTGTTGTTGTTTCTCTATTTTTGTTATGTGTTTGTGGTATTAAGGGGAGCACCCTTCATCAAGTGGTATCACCACTTGATGAAGGGTGCTCCCCTTAATACCACAAACACATAACAGAAATAGAGAAACAACAATAATATGCAAGAATAGAAAATTGGCTTCTTATTATCTCCACAAATGTGGAATTATAAACTTTCAAAATTACAATATGCAAAGCCACATGGGCATTCCCTTACAATATTATGTAGGACAAAGCCTCGAATCAATACCCAGATCTACTACCTAGAACTGCCCTAGACAACACTACGGGCCTTCATTATATAGGCATTTTCCACCACCCGAGAAGGTTCCAAAAATTTAGCCCTTAGGGCTGACCAACTTAGAATTATTTTATTTTTCAATTTATTACATCAAATTCAGCTCAAAATAACTTTTGAAACCTGAACAAAAATTTTGAAGGAAAATTATTTTTTTCCATATCAAGTGGCCCAACTTTCGGAGACCATAAGTCATCACTAGTTGACCTAATTGACTATTATAACCCCATTTCAGAAGGCCACAAAATTCTCTACAGGCTTGACTCGTGCAAGCACCTATCACCCAAATTTTTGACCTCATCTGAGGCCTTTAAAGCTTTCAAAATTGAGTTCAAAGTTTCTGTACCCTGCTGCCAATACTGAAAATCTTCAATATCTTCAAATCTAGACCTGATCTAGCCATGAAACTTTACTGGTAGGCTGATATGACTGAGATGAACCTCCACATGTAAAATTAGAACATTCCAAGATCATATGACCAACTTACTAAAAAAATAGCAAGTTTCCAAAAATAGTAGCTCTGCACAAGATAGCCCTTATTGAAAACAAAACTAGAAATATTTTTGGGTGATGCAAGATTGGTCTTACACCCAGGATGCTCCTGCATCAGACACCCAAGGTAATTTGAGAAGTGACCCTATCATGACTCAGGTATGCAGAGGAAAACCAAGATGGTTAAGCTCCTCCTTCATTAGCCATGATGAATCTTCAACAGGTCGTTCTTTCCATTTAACCAAATATTCTTCATATGTCATGTTCCTTGTGCTTCTGCCAACACAACTATCTAGTATGTCTTCAATCTCCTTGATATCTGAACTGGTTGCTGGAATACTTCATTGTGCTATTGTAACCTCATCTTCAACACCTCCTTCATGATACTCTATCAAATCTGAAACATTAAATACTGGTGAAATATTTAGCTCAGTAGGCAACTCAACCTCATATGCATTTCCTGAATCATGCTTCTTCAGTATCTTACGTGGCCCAAACTTCTTCATTTTCAACTTGTTATATGTACCAACTAAAAATTGCTCCTTCCACAAATGAACCATGACTTCATCTACAAACTAAAATTCCTTATGCCTCATTTTCTCATCTTCCTTAGCCTTATACTATGCATTCATCTTGGTAATATGCTTCCTCACCTCCTCATGGATGTTCTTCAAATGTTCTACAAAATCCTTAGCTTCAACACAACTTCTTTCTCCTTTATCTATCTTTCTCAACGCAGATGCATTTATGGGACTACTTCCATATACAATCTGTGGATGATGTGATGAACTAAACTTCAAATCTATCTTCAACTCTTCACTTTCTGCTAGTGTCATTCTATGTACTACCTTATTTGGCAAATTGGCTCCTAGAATCAAGTCCATCTAATGACTGATCTTTCTTACTGGTGGTAGTTCATCAGGCACATTATCAGACACAATATCCTGAAACTCATTCAATAATTCTGCAACTTCTATAGGTACATCTTCTACTTCCTCTTTCCCAGCCTTTAAAATTAAGGTAAAACACATATGCTCATGCCTCATACCATCTGAGAAATTTCCTCTCTCAACAAAAGTTATTCTTACATTACCACATACCTTTTCTTCAATCTCCTTCAATGGTTTTAGCTTATGTCACACTCCATCCTTTGTCAGGGAATAGGTATTCACATGACCATTGTGTACAACACATCTGTCAAACTGCCAAGGTCTACCCAACAACATATGACATGCATCCATAGATATGATATCACATAGTACCTCATCATGGTACCCACCAATCTTGAACTTCGCTAGGCATTGTTCATTGACCATGACCTTGTGGTCATCCTGCACCCAGGCAACCCGATATGGATGTGGATGTTTCTACCTCTTGAGCTTCAACTTTGTCATCATCTCTTCTAAAACCAAATTATTAGTACTGCCACTATTAATAATCACATCACAACACTTACCCTCACACTTGCACCTGGTGCGAAACAGGCTCCTTCTTTGCTCAGGTTCATTTTCACTGCTCAACAGGACTCTTCTATTAATCAGTGTTTCACCTCTTTCAGCATCTTCAGAATGTGATGATCTGGCATCTTCATCTACATATGAAACTCTAGCCTGGCCTTTGTTTCTCCTATCTATCCTTCCTTGGCATTGAGGAAATTCAAATGCCCTATGACCTTATTCTCCATAGTGAAAACATGTTCCACAGAAGCCTCCTCTTCTTGAACCTTGTCCTCTTCCTCTTCCTCTCTAATCTCTATTGTTCTAATCTTGGAAATGATTGAAATTATCTCCTCTCTCAAATTTTCAAACTTGAGTTCCGCAAACAATCAACATGTGTGCTCTTGCACAAAGGTTCCTATACACTCCAATAGCTTAAGTCCAAAGGTGCATAATCTGATGATGAGTATACCAACCACGCAAGGGTCTAGAGCTAAATTAGCTCCCCCTATGACCTTGAGGGCCATTTATGTAGATGTAGAGGGTGCGTCCACTTGGGATGCATCCAATACATTCTCAACAACATTGTCCTTCTTTCCTTTTGACCAAATCAAGCTCACATCCTTTGAGGCTTTTACAAACTTGACTTCTACTTTAGGATCCAAAACTAGTTCCTCGGTCCTTTTAGGGCTTTCCTGACCTTGTGTCCTTGATCTACAAAACTTTGAGATATGTCCAGCCTTGTTGCAAGTGTGACAAATCACTAGAGTTCTATTATTCCTCAGCACATTGACATGAGTCACCATTCTACATGTTCTAACTGAGTGACCATTATTGTTACATATCTGACATGTAACATTCTGAGAACTTCTTGCATTGGTCTGATTCTGATTTCTTTGATCATGCTGAATCCTATTCTTCTTACTAGTCTTGTAATTTATTTCTCTATGACCAAATCTATTACATGTATAACAGTAAGCATTGAAATGTTTAACCTTTGTATAGTTCCTTGCAATGTGTCCATGCTTGTTACATGCAAAACAAGTGCGTTCTATAGGCTTGCACTCATTCTTAAGAGGATCACTATTGTCTTTGGTTTGATCTTCAATCTTATCAGTATCAGTAGAGTCATTTTGTGAATCCTTTCTTGCTCACATACTATCAATTTGATTTTGTGCTTCATTGTATCCAATACAGCTAGTGTCTCCTTTGATTCTTCTTGCATACAACTATGATTCTATCAATTTAGCACTGGTGTGTAATTTGTCAATATGATCCTTTGACTTCTTTAATTCAAATTCCAAGCTCTCTTTGATATTCTTTAGCTCCAAGATTTCTAAGTTAGCTTCCCTTAGTTCTTCATTTAGTTGAATGTTCTTCTTGACTTGTTCATTGTAGACATCTTGATTGTTCATCAGTTTGTCATCTAATTCTTCAAGCCGACTTAATGTTAGAATTTAATCTTTCCTTGGTATATATTTGTATTTAAAAGATAAACCAAGGTATCCTATTATTTTCATCCTCTAGTCCAAGTGGGAGGACATGTCATATTTGTAATTTCCTTTATTAAGAAAAATAAATATTCCTCCTTATGAGGAATCCTACACTTGTCTCACACACTAGTGAAATGTGGCATACACAGAAATGGGAGTTACAATGTAACTCCTTTCTCACATCTCTATTAAGAGACGACTCTCCTTCTCTCATGACAAGAGATACTTCTTCTTCTTGATTATTATTGTATGAGCTTGGCTCTCACTCACTCACTCTCTCTCTCTCTCTCATTCTTAGGATTTTTGCCACTTTCATTACATCACAGGGTTTTTTTTAAGCTTTTCCCCCTTCAAAATCTTGTCTCCTTTGTTGCTTGGATCTTTGGTGAATGCTCGTAATTTTTGCATTAATTCATGGTAAATCTTCTTACTCCTATCTCATTGAATTAAATAATTTCCTATCTCTCTTTATTTTGTTATTATTTTAACATGGTATCAGAGCTAGTTTAACCCTTGTTTGTTGAGTGTTGCATGTAGGCAAATTTGAAGAATATTTCAGTTGTGAAGGAAAAAGTTTTTTTTTGTATTCTAAGCATTATTTTGCAGATTTTACTTCATTATTCTTTTTGCAAATCTAACATCTTAGTTCTGGATGGCTTGTCGCTAGATCTAAGTCCATTTATTCTCTTTTCAAGTTTTATTAAATCTGTTTCTAACATTTCTTACAGGATTCAAATATCTTCATATTCAATTTTTTAATCCTTGTGCATGCATACAATTCTATTTTCTTTGCAGGCGTATCCTCATACTTTATTTCTGTTGATCTAATCTTTGTTCTTTGTAGGCGTATTCTCTATGATATCTTTGGTTTCTATTTTATTTTTTTATATGTCCATCTACTGTTTATTATTTCATTTATCTAGCTACAACTCTCTTTTTTTAAAAAAACGTCTAAGGAGTCATTTTGCATTCATTGTTATGGATAGATAAGAGTGAATCTAGAAAATCTGTGATCTGGGTTTTGTGTAGAATCTTTCAATTTAGTAGTTGTGCAGATAGTTTTCCAAATTTTGCCCTGATTTGAGAAAAATACAAGGTTCTTTATAGACATTTTTTTACAAATTCATCTTAGTGCTGCATTTTTCCATCTTGTTCAACAACAAATCATTTTTTTCCTACAACATATCATTCATATTTTCTATCATTATAACAAAAAAATGTTTTAGATCATTTATCCAAAAATAATCAAATAATTTTTTTTAACAACATATGTAATAAAACATTTCTTGATCAACAATTTTAGCAATTGATCAGATTTTCTGCAATGTTTCTAGTCTCTAAACGTTTTCTTCTTTAAATAGATATTTTTTAAAGATTTCATTCAAACTTGTCATATTCTAGCAATTATTTTGACTGCATTTTCCAGCTAATAATTATAGCCAACTAATAATAGCTTTTTTTATCATCTGCATTTTTTTGAAATTTGTTTTTATTTAATCTTATTTTAGCTTGGCAGAGGTTATTATTGGATTCTTATTGCTTCAATCAAAATTAGTTCTAACCATTTCTTTGCAGGTATCTTTATCATGATAGCTTGTTTAAAATTAGTTTTGAAATAGTTCTGAGATTCTTTGTTTCTTATTTATCCTTATTTAGTTCTTTGACTAATTTCAATCTTTGTTTCATTTAAATATTTAATCGTATTGTCATATTTAAGTTCTTATTATTAAATTGTGAATTCATTAATAAGTTTCATTAATAAATTTATAATTTTATTATTAATAAGTTTATTAATTAATTATTAATAGGTGTTATTAATAAATTATTAAGTTTTAGTGTTAAATTTAAATTTTGTGTTTCAATAATTTAAAAATTTACATGTAATAGTTTAATTTTTTCCTCTCACCTTATTTTTTTTCTAATCGAATCTTTGTTATTCGCTCTGATTTCTCTATCTAATTTTGTTTCATCATGTCTACGTCAATGCCAAAATTTAAACTCACTAGTTCCAATTATACTTTTTGGAGGCTACACATGTCTGATTTTCTAAAATCTCATCACCTTTTGGATATTGTGTCTTCACCAAATTTGAAACTGACTTCCACCACTCCTCAGGCTGACCAATATTCCTGGCAATTGAAAGATGAGGAAGCATTTGGTCTAATTGGATTCTCATTGAATCCAGATTTATATCATCTTATCTCAGATTGTACTATGGCTCATTAGGATTGGCATATCTTGGAGAGCACATTTCAAAGTTACGAGAAACATGTCCCCCTTACTAATCAAGCAAATCAAAACTCTACACCGCACTGTGATATTATGTATTCTTTAAATGATTTTCCTATTTGGGATGACCCCCTCACTTCCTATTTTCCTCATAGAGATTACATGTTACAGGTTGATGATGTTTCTTATACTTATTCTGCTTTAGAACAAGAAGATGCAATTATTAATACATTTATCAATCTCACCTTGCCCTTATGTATTACAGGAGATTATGTTCCTATTTTCTCCAAAGTAGATCATAAATTTCATGACACTCAAATGGTTATTATGGAGGACCAACCTCCTTCCCTAAACTCTAATCTTCTTGATGATATTATTGATGGTGATTGTCCTATTTCTATTCTTTATTATGTATCTAGTAATGAATTCATTTGATTTACAAAACCTCTTTATGATGAAATTACATTTTATGATTCACATTTAGCTTCTATTGATTCAGTTTTAGGAGGAAATCCCAATAATGGGAGATCACCTCATGGTTCTTGTTTTTTTGTAGATTTAGGTGATCTTTCTTGGACAAGTAACAATGAACAATCTCAAAGTTTACTAAAGATTTGGGTCTATATCCACAAACACCTACACTCTTACATTATGAAAATCAAAGGAATCCTATTTCAAGATCCAAGCATTTATCATTGCACCATCACCTCATATCAACACAAAGTGAAGAAAAACAAGTTTTCCTCCTCTACTACAAGAAGGATAATCCAGTTGTACATTTTTGTAATACCCCAAGTAAAGATGAAAGGAGGGTGTTAGAATTTAATATTTCCTTGGTACTTATTTGTATCTAAAGGATAAACCAAGGTATCCTATTGTATTCATCCTCTAGTCTATGTGGGAGGACATGTCATATTTGTAATTTTCTTTATTAAGGAAAATAGATATTCCTCCTTATGAGGAATCCTACACTTATCTCACACACTAGTGAAATGTAACTCCTTTCTGTGTATGTCACATTTCCTCTACTTTTAGAGAAAACCGGTATTCCTCTTTAATACTATTCATTCGAACTAGATTAAGCTCCTCCTAAATGCTCGGCCTCAATCCATTAAGGTAACAAGCAACTTTCTCCTTATCAACTTCTGCATGGCCTGTTCTAATGAGGATTCGATAGAACTGCTTTGTATACTCCTGAACAGATCATCTCACTTGCTTCAAACTTTTCATTTTCTTCAGTAGGTGAAGCTCATAATTAATAGGGATGAACTATCACTTCAATTTATCGATCATCTGATCCCATCTTGTGATTTTATCTTTCCCTCTTCTATTTCACTCCAATTGAATCTCTTGCCACCAGATCTTCGCATGACCTTTCAGTCTGGCCTTTGCAAATTTGACCCTATCAGGATCCTCAATATCTTTATACTCAAAATATTCTTCACATTCATTGATCCAGTTGATCAATTCTTCTGGGTTAAGATTTCTTGAAAATGGAGGAACCTCGATCTTGGAAATGGCCTAAAAAAATCTTTCTTCCTCTTGGTTGAGAACTTCTTCTTCTTCTTCTTGATCTTCTTCTTCGGCTTCATCCTCGCTTTCATCTCTAACATTAAGATTCATTCCTCTGTGAATCTCCTCTTGCAATGCTCACACTTGTCTCTATAGTGCCCTAACCTCAGGTGTTACAATAGCTCTTCCACCACATTCCCTTCATGGAGGCATTTTTGTGCTTCCCACTGAAACCCTAACCATGGTCGTAGTGCAAACTACCTCACAATCAGCGATCTATTTACATAGAAACCCTAACCCACGGTCCTGGTGTAAACTGCCTCACAATCGGTGATCTATTTACACACTTAGGAACTCCTTCTCTGATACCACTTGATGAAGGGTGCTCCCCTTAATACCACAAACACATAATAGAAATAGAGAAACAACAACAATATGCAAGCACAAAAAATTGGCTTCTTATTATCTCCATAAATGTGGAATTAAAAATTTTTAGAATTACAATATGCAAAGCCACATGGGCATTCCCTTACAATATTCTATAGGACAAAGCCTCAAATCAATACCCAGATCTACTACCCAAAACTGCCCTAGACAACACTACGGGCCTTCTTTATATAGGCATTTTCCACCGCCTGAGAAGGTTCCAAAAATTTATCCCTTAGGGACGACCAACTTAGAATTATTTTATTTTTCAATTTATTACATCAAAGTTGGCTCAAAATAACTTTTGAAACTCGAATAGAAATTTTAGGTGGCCCCACTTTTGGAGACCATAAGTCATCACTAGTTGACCCAATTGACTATTATAACCCCATTTCGGAAAGGCCATGAAGCACTCTACAGGATTGACTCATGCAAGTTCCTGTCACCCAAATTTTTTACCTCATCTGAGGCCTCTAAAGCCTTCAAAATTGAGTTCAAAGTTTCTGTACCCCGCTGCCAATACTGAAAATCTTCAATATCTTCAAAACTAGACCTTATCTAGCCATGAAACTTTATTGGTAGGTTGATATGACTGAGATGAACCTCCACATGTAAAATCAGAACATTCCGAGATCATATGACCAACTTACTAAAAAAATAGAAAGTTTCCATAAATAGTAGCTTTGCAAAAGATAGCCCTTACTGAAAAAAAAACCAAAAATATTTTTGGGTGATGCAAGATTGCTCTTACACCTAGGATGCTCTTGCATCAATATGGTTGTCTATATAGTTGTCTTATAGGCATGCACTCTAGGATATATGTTGAAGACATGTTAGTGATGTTTTAGATATGAATGCATAGTCTAATGATGAACGCAAGTGAAGTTATGCAGTCGCTATTCACCAGTAGCAGTTTCCTATGTTTGTTCAAAAGAGCTGACAAAGATTTTATTGTTTCTTGAGTTGCACCTATCTTGAGGATATGCACCCTTGGATTTAAGGTTTAAGAAGTGTTATTGATGTTTGGTTAAGAGCACATAAGTTAATTCATCTTATAGAGAAAGTTCTAGTTGTTTTGGTAGAGCTGACAATGTGTGGCATGCGTCTACAATTATTTTATTAGATAGTCCCAGAATGAGTTGCATGCATAATAGAGCTGAAATAATATTTGTTGGAGTTTATTATGGTTTCTCTAATATGATTTCAAGGTGGTTCTAATAGGATGACTTGATTATATCATTTGGAGGAAAGATATTTATAGGCTTTCATTTGTGATTGCTTGAGTGTGGTTCATGGTTGATTAAGCAGACCAGAGCAGAGTGTGTGAAGTGTTGAACTATCTAAAGAAGGTCTATGTGACCAAGTAGAGTATGTGTGCTATTCATTGGAACTGATCTAGATAGCAAGTCAAAGCGCAATTCACCAAGATCAAGATATAGTGTGTATCTATTATTCAAAAGGTTGTAGCCTTCACCCATTTCAGTAGTGAGCTCTTGGATAGTGCATCCTCTCCCCTAACAGGGAAAATTGTAAAAGACTCCTAATAGGGTCTGACTCTTAACCAGGTCTATTGTACTTAATATATTGTAAAGCTACTCCTAATAGGGTAAATGATCTATTGGGGCTTGAAAACACTGATCATTTTGAGGCCAACTAATAGGCACAATAGATGCCTCTCTAATTCTGGTTCGATTGAACCAAGGCTGGTAGGCCTAAATTGAATATACTGTCAAACTACATGAAATATGTGCATAAACAACAAAATCCTTCCAAAGGGGTTACTGATCCTTGGAAGATATATTAACCTAATGTCCTAATTGGTAGATATTTAAAATATTTAGACTATTGTATTGAACTAATGCTAAACCTAATTTACTTTTTGATTAAGAAGATAGCAGATTAGAAATATACTTTAGAGAAAGAAATAAATAACAACATCAAATGAATGGATAGACCAGTGCCTAATGCTGAATTGAAAATAGAGTCAACATTCAATATATATAACTGGAGATAGTTTTAAGATTAACTTGTTTATGCAGAAACAAGACCATCAACCCACAAGTTTCTATTTGAACTAGAATTTATAACAATTAATACAACAGGTCCTATGGTTTTTAACTCAACTAAAGAGCTTGAAAGGAAATGACAATGGGTTCTCAAACCTTGCAATCATTATTCAAACTATATATATTAATTATAAATAAAAGCTCGAAATGGAAACACAATAGGATACCCTAACGAGAGAGTAGTTTGAGAAACTTAATTGAACATAAAACTATAAAATCAGCAAGGTATAGGTACTTATTAGATATTCGTGCATAAGATTTTGAAATATTGCATTCCAGTCTGTGAGAAGTAGCCTTTTTGTAGTTATTGAATTGTCCTTTATTTTTACAATTGATTGAGTATAAATATAAATTTCAATGGTTTCATGTGAAAGGACATGCCCTTTCATAGGACCTAATTGTATAATTAACCCTAAATGTATATAACCAAATCATAACAATATTTGTTTGGGAAAAATCCCATATAGTAAATGTGTGCTGTGCATAATAGTTTACACCTTAATTTTCTGCACACAAAATAATCAACATTAGTTCATATCAAACATAATAAAAAACATTATGTAATGTATTAATCTAATATAAATACTATACACTATTTATTAATAATCAATTAAAATAGATAAGAAAATAAATAAGTAAACGTGAAAATGAAAATTAAATTATACTTTAATCCTAATGATTAAATCGTGAAGGATTTATGTAATGTGATAAATAAAAGCATTACATACACAATTATCCTTTTAAAAAAAAGAATAATGCACTTAATAATAAAAAAGAAATAAAATTAGCCCTAAAGATAAAACAAACTTCTTAATTACAATGAACAAATTTAACCCTAAAGGTGAAATCAATCCACTTAGGATTAATTTTATTAGGTTCATAATTACCTTAATGAAATAAAATCTTTTTAACATAAAATAAAAATGTAACTATAAAAATATATATAATAAGGGGACTAAAAGATTTATCTTTCTAAAAGCAACCCTAATATATTTCTAAAAGAATTAACTTATTTATAAAAGTAAGTAAAATGAAATAATTAAAACCCTAAACACTAAAGTGAAAAATAAAGAAAGTTACCTTTTAGGGATTTATAATTAAAACATAAATGGTAACCCTAAAACACATATATATAGTACATCATTAAAATTAAAATTAAAATCTACTCACCTAAGTTAATGTTAAGTATATTATTAAAAGATAGAATTATCATGCCAAAACCCTAACAAATTAATACTAACCCATTTTAATCCTCATATTCATATTTTCACTTTTAGGGTTTAGGGGGGAAATCAAAATAAAAAAATAAAACAATGATTGTTAATTATGATACATGAATTCCTAATTTATTTAATCATAATTCAAAAGAGATAATTCTTTCCTTAATTTATATATTCAATTACACACATATTCTCGAAGAACAATGTAGAGCAACTAGTAGGGGGTAGGGTCGGGTAGTTAGGTAGGAAGAGGAACGGGTCGAGAGGTCGAGTGTTCAACTCCCTTTCCCCGTTCTTTTTCCTAAAATTAGAAAATAGGTAAATACACAAAATAACAGAGTAATCACGTTATTAAAATATAAAAGATAATTAGGGAAGAGGTAACTCCCTGTGTAGGAGGTTGTATTTTCTCATAACCCTCTCGAAGAAAACAATTAGACTAACTAGTTAGGGGATAGGAGGGTAGATAGGTAGGAAAAAAGGCCGGCTTGAGATGTCGAGTGTTCAACTCCCTCTCGCCGCCTTTTGTTCAACATATTTTATTTTTTCAATAATTATTTATTTTCAAAATTAAATATGCATTTATGGAAATATAATTAACAACCTACTAAATGGAAATACATTTTCTCTTTTATCATCTTAATTTTTTCAGCATAAGCAGATGATATAAAACTGAAATTTACACTATACTTCCTTGACATCCTGTTTGAGAATTTTGGTGTCAACAGTGGCTCCAATTAGGGACGTGCATTCATGCTTGGATGCAGTGAGATCCTAGTTATCTCTAGAAAAGTAGACCATAGTGAGAAAAGAAACATGATGCTTAAATGAAATAAAAATAGTAATACACAAGTTAAAGAATACTTCCTATTTTAAGAGAAAAATGGCTTCAAGTACTGACCGTGAGTAGGGAATTCCTGAATGACTTGATCAGTGTCTTTTAAATAATATGAATTCTCACCTACTTTCAAAACTACCAGGTATGGTCCTAACCATAACGCCTTGGACTTACCATGTTTTCCTTTGTCTTGGTCTTTCGCATTCCATTTTAATACCCAATCACCTTCTCTGAAAGGTCTATCTAACGCTCTTTTATCATGCAAGGTCTTAATCTATTTTTGTTGATGAAGATTTCTTTCTTGTGCCATTCTTCTTGTTTCATCTAACTCTGATAACTGGCTCAAACGATCTTCCATAAAATTCACATCTTCAAGTTCTTCCTCCTGAATGAATTTGTAAACTGGCAAGAGATTGTTCAATGGTAACCTCGCTTCTTTCCCATAAACCAACTCATAAGGAGCAAAACCTATTGATCTTTTCACTATTACTCTGTCTACCCATAAAGCTAGATTTAGCTTTGAGTCCCAGGCCTTTTTATTGTTACTCAACATTCTTCTGATAATCTTTAGTATATTCTTATTACTTGATTCTGCCTGACCATTCTCTTGCGGATGATATGGAGATGAGTATGATAAGTTGATGCCATATTTTTCACAAAGTTCTGAAAATTCCTTAGATCTAAAACACATGCCATTGTCACAAAGAATCTTATAAGGTACCCTGAATTTGGTAAGTATATTGTCGGTCAAAAACTTGATAACCACCTTGCTTGTAGCCTGCCTTGTGGGTATAGCTTCAACCCACTTTGTAAAGTATTCTATCGCAACCAATATCCATCTATGACCTCCACTCAAAGCATCTACAATCTCCCCAATAAAGTCTATTCCCCACATTTTGAAAGGTTCCTCAGTCTGTAATGGAATAAGGGGTAAAGCACCATTGTACTTCAATTTTTTGAAGAAATTTTGACAGGACTCACACTTTCTAACATAATCATGACAATCCTTGAAAACATGAGGCCAGTAATACCTGACTTTCAATATCTTGTGAGTTGTTGTTTTAGCGGAAAAATTACTGCCGCATACCCCATCATGTAAATCTTTAATAACTGTCTTGGCCTGATAGGTGTCTAGACAAAATAGGAGGATACCATCATTATTTTTCCAATATAGGTCTCCTTGAATCAGCACATATCTGGATGCTTGTAACCTTATAGTTCTTTTCTGATTATCATTTAGACCTTCTTGAAACTTCATATGTTTTAAGAAGTATACTATGTCTGTGTACCATGGACAATGCTTGATACTCATTTCTGCCCTTTCTAAATCTACTTGGTTTACTTGTGCTGCATCCAAATTTTTTTCTGCCATAAGCTTAGCCAATCCTTGTCCTCTGATTAACTTAGTGATCTGAATTTCAATGTCAAACTCTTGAATCTGATTTATCCATCGACATCTTTTTCCTGTAACCTCTGATTGCCTTAAGATATCCTTAGTTGCTGCATTCGGTACGTATGCCACGATCTTGGCCCCAACAAGATAAGGTCTGAATGATTTCACTGATTTAACCAATGCATAAGCTTGCTTTTCATGTATGTCATAACTCAGCTTAGAAAGTTGTAGAGTTTTACTGAAGAATGCTATTGGTTGTTCATATCCTTCATCATTTTTTTGTAACAAGACTGCTGCTATGGTGTGGAAAGAAGCAAAGGAGAACAACTGAAATGGTTTGGAAAAATCAGGAGACTTCAAAACTGGTGCTTCCTTGATTGCTTTCTTGATACTGGAAAATGCTTCTAAAGCCTCATCTATCCAATTTATAACTGCACCCTTTTTTAACATCTTTGCAATAGGTTTTATGATTCTTGAAAAATTTGGGACAAATCATCTTACAAAGTTGATTTGTCCAAGGAAAGATTGAATTCCCTTAACATTTTTAGGGATCAAAACCCTATCAATTGCTTCAATTCTTTCTGGATCTATTCTGACTCCTTCCTTGGAAATAATATGACCAAGGAGTTTACCCTCAGTAACCCCAAAATGACATTTCTTCGGGTTTAAGGATACTCCATATTCAAGGGCCCTTTTGAAAATCTTCTCTAAGTGCTTGCAATGATCTTCTACTTTCTTTGAATAAGCTATGATGTCATCTTGATATATTACCATGATAATATCAATGAAATCCTCAAAAGCCACATCCATGGCCCTCTAAAAAGTAGCTCCTACATTCATAAGCACAAATGGCATTCTTGCATAAACATATGTACCCCATGGCATAGTGAATGCTATTTTGTATTGTTCTTCCTCTTTAAATTTAACCTGACTGTACCCAGAGAACCCATCCATCATGGACAATAATTCACTTCCTGTAACTTTTTGTAATAATACTTCCATGTTTGGTAATGCATAATTGTCCTTTAATGAAGATATGTTCAGATTTCTGAAGTCCACACACAGCCTAATATCTCCATTGTTCTTCCTAACAAGTACCAAATTTGAAACCCAAGTAGAGTGTCTAATCAGCTTTATAATACCAACTTCACTCATCTTAATGAGTTCCTCTTTCATCTTAGGAGCCAAAGTTGGGTTGATCAGTCTTTTCCTTTGTCTAAAAGGCTTTGTATCAGGTCTTAAGGGTATTTCATGTTGGAACAAATCCTCTCTATAAGCCTTAAGATCGTCATAGGACCAAGCAAACACATGTCTATACTTTCTTAAGAAACTAACAATATCAGATCTAATTTTAGGAGTTAACTTTTTACCGATGAAAAATTCTTTAGGAGTATGTTCATTTCCTAAATTTATCTTTTCCACTTCCTCTATATTAGTATTTTCCATTTTAACCATATCACTAGAATCTTTACTATCAAACATTTTTTCTAGTGTAACAAGTCCCTTAGGAATTTTATTAGTTTTAAGCTGAATTACATCTTTTCCAAATAAAGTATCATTTTCATCTATTGTTTCAACATAAGAATTTAAATCAATGAGTTGATCCTCATACCTTTCCTCACATGCAAGGAACTTTATGATGTCTCTATCATTATCAGAGATTTTCCAATTATGAATGTTATCAGATATTGATGGCCTTGGTTTGATCTCCATCTGCACAATATCTTCACATGGGATATCATTATGTTCAACTACTAGGTTAGCCATGAAATCAATAAGAATATTCTTAGATCTATCTATCCATGTTATTGAAAAAGCATCAAAAACTTCTATGGAATCCCACACTTCATTTTTGTACCTTTTTAGGATATGATTCTTAGTAATAAACTTGTCCCTAATCTGAGATACAATTAATTCAAAATCACCATAAATAGAAAGAATTTTGATACCATGCTTACCTACTATTTTGAGACCTATTAGGAGTGCTTCATATTCTGCAATGTTGTTAGTACATTCAAATGCTAACAAAAATGAATATTTAAAAGATTTCCCATTTTGGGATATAAATACTACACCTGCTCCATTACCACTTTTACTACAAGATCCATCAAAAAACATTTTCCAAATGAGATCATTATTTTCCTTAGCACATATTTCAATAGGACTAGTATTTTCAATGAGATTTTTATTAATTCTTACCTGAAAATTCTCCATGTCAGTGTGGCAGAAGTGCGTAACCTGGCTTGGATCAACATCTTCAATGATGTAGGTAGATCTTGGTTCTCTATAAATCCTTACAACCTTGTCATTCACTGGGATAGAAGCATAAGATAGATCTAATTGAATATTTCCACCTACTAAATTAGACCACTATCTAGATAATAGCATTCCATAACTAGGTGGTACTTCTACAATAATAATGTCTATTTTATAAGATTTTTCAGGACACGAAGGAAACTTAAACTCAATGTTTTTCATTTTTCCAATAATTGGAACTGACCTATTATCCATAGCACAACACTTTCCATAAGTAGTAACCACATTCATTCCTAATTCTTTCATTACCCCACGAGGCATAATATTAACTGCTGCCCTAGAGTCTAACATACAATTTTTAACCAATTTATTGTTTATAAATAGAGTTAGAAAGAAAGGATCTACTTTAGTAGCATCTTCACTAATAGAATTTCCTAAGTAAACAACTGGTAATTCTTCAGTATCCTTTTGTTCCTTTGCATCTTTTCTAACAACATCATTTATTAACTTGATTGTTTCATTCTTGCAATTAGTTAATTTAACTATTTCCATTAGAGGGATAGAAAGTTTCACCTGAGATAATTCTTGAGACATAAATGAAGTATAGTTTGAAATTTCCTTACCATTGCCCTATTTGTCCATGGGTTTTCTTATCTTCGATGTTTGATCAACATGCTGTTGGAAATATTCAAGACTAGCTAGGTTACTGAGAGGGGAGGGGTGAATCAGAAACTTCAAAACTTTTACAAATTTTAGATCTCAACCATTTTCTCAATGACATTAGATTAATAAGCTAACTGTATGCATGAGTAACAAAAAGAATAAAACATTCATAACACTTTGAACATAGAGATTTGGTGACCCAAAAACCTTCCAAATAGAAAGTAAAACTGGGGTGGGGATGAAACCCACTAAACTTCAATACTGCAGTATAAAGTTTGTCGGTTAAGGCTTAAAATGATCACTTCTGATGATCTACCCTATTAGGAGCAATAAGGACTGCTAGGTCCACCTTGTTAGAGGATTTAAAAACATACAAAGAAGTATGCACTCAATTAAGAGATTTTTGCAAAAACTGTTAAGTCTACCCGGTTAAAGGATTTGGGGCTGATTCACCTGTTAGGATGAAATAGTAGATCTCTTACTTGCAACTGTGCTTGCTGATTGAGATTCTTTGATGTACTGATCACCTTCTGTGATAGATATGTCTCTACTGCTTCTTATACTATTGTATCCCTTTGTAATTCACTTATCTCTGCCTTTCTTCTCTTTTTCACTTCACCCTTTTTCACACTTTGGATATGATACAAAACATTATTTATATATCAATCCAAACTAATTACAAAACAATAGAAAATTCAGCTCTAAACAAGCAAGCACAAGTATTACCGAGTCAGCCCAAATATAGTGACTCAGTTAGTGCAAACTAACTCAATGAATTTCTGATACTCGGCATCCACTATGTTACTCGACATCATCATGCACTCGATAGAAGTGGAGGCTCGTGTTAGTCCATTTTCCTATCAATGCAAAATCTTGTGAAAATGGCCCATTTCCTTGCAAGTTTTCTTCAAGTGTCCTACCCCTGGTAGTTTATTGTGTCACCTTGCTCCAGTCCAAAACACACGTGCTGAATCACAAAATCCAGAAAGTTATTCAAGTTCTAAGGTCTGTAGGAAACAAATTTTAGAATCTGCCTAAGTGTCGAAAACCCACAATGTTTTTGAGAACCCATGATATTTTCGATCTCCCTGCTACCTTTTGGTCTTCATGAAAATCCTGGATGTTTTTGATCTTTCACCGAAAACCCTATATGTTTTCGACCTTGCATTCCTTCTCTTTTGTCAGCACTCCTTGTTCGTCGGTCTTAAGTGCACAAGTGCGATGGTTGGTGGGGCTAGATTCTTCAAGCGGTAGAGGGAGGAGATCGACGGTCGACATGTGATCGCATGGAATATTCTCACCCCATGCTATCATGCACTTGCCATTGATTTTGTTTATTTCAGGCATTTCTTTGGTGGTGGTCTCAATGTCAAAAGGGAGGCAAAGGTGTGTGTTTTCATTGGTTGTCGCATGATCACATGTCAGGAATTTCTGACATGCGACCATGTGACTGGTTGACACCTGTCCCAGCAGGCCCGTTGGCTAGGGTTTGACAAATGTTTAATGGGTGACAAAGATCGGTGGTTGTCACTACATCACTTAGGAAAGATGAGGCCCTTTTAACCATGCGCTTTAACAAGAGCCATGTTAGTCCATTTTCCAGTCATAGTAAAAATCCTTTGAAAATGGCCTATCTTCCTTGCAATTTTTTGTTAAGTTATCCCACCCTGCTGCACAGTTTTGATGTGTGATGAAAGTCAATAGTGTTTCATGGTGTGTGCCCTTAGCCCTTGGTAGTTTGTTGTGTTAGCTTGCTCCAATCCAAAACACACGTGCTGAATCACAAAACCCAAAAAGTTATTCGAGTTTCAAGGTCTGCAGGAAATGTTTTCAGAATCTACCACAGTGTCGAAAACCCACAGTATTTTTGAAAATCCATGATGTTTTCAGTCTGTGTGAAAACCCTCATTGTTTTCAACCTTGTACCTTCTAGCTTTTGTGTGCTTATATTTTGATGTTGAAAACCTTGTGTGTTTTCAATCTTTTCCATCGAAAGCCCTATGTGCTTTCGACCCTGCACTTCTGCCTTGTTTGTTGGCATTCTCTAACTATGCAAGTCTGATTGTATGGTGGGCCTAGGTCTTCAAAGGTTTCAAAATGATTGGCTATTGCATGGCTGCATGTCATACTTTTCTGACATGTGATCATGCGACCGCTTGCCACCTGTATGTGTGGGTCCCAGTTCTTGCCATTGCCCGGTGTGGTTAAAGTTTGGATAAGATTAGTGGTCAGTGTAAGTTCACATGGTAAAGATGCATGGTGTTTATCCCTTATACTTTTACGACAGCCATTGGATTTCCTGTGTGGGTGTGCCGTGGGTCCAAGTGGGTTTGCGTGTCAGACAGTGTTGATGTGGCAACCTTTGGTTGGTTGTCGCATGATCGCATAGCCCAGTTTTTGGCTATGTGATCATGCAACTGGTTGACATGTGTCTATGGTAGTGTGGTGGCATTTCATTGAAGGGCCTAGTGTTAGAGATTTAAGATCTACAGTCGGCATGTGATCACATGGAATATTCTCACCCCATGTGATCAAGCACCCACCGTCTGATCTTCCCAAAAGGTAAGGCTTTTCTTAGTGGTGGGTCCTATGTCAGGTGACTCGGTAGTTGTAGCAAATGGTGGTGTGACATGTGGCAAAAAGGGTGGGCCCGTGTGTGGGTCTAAGTAGTTTGGTGGTCCTGACAAGTTTTCTTCCTGTTCGCTAGTTTGCGTAATGTTTTGGTGGTGCCCCAATTTATTTGGCGATTCAACGAATAGTGGTCACGTGATCGCTAAGTTTTTTAGCAATGGTGGGCAGTGTCTTGCAAACTAGTGGAAGTTATTCAATCACCAGTTCGCTAGATAAAGTGAGGCTAGTGTTTCGGTGACATGGAGGCTTGTCGCATGTTCACATAGCCGGTTTCCTAGCTATGTGATCATACGACCATTGATGGTGTCATGATTACAAAGTTATGAAGTGGGGTCATGATTTTCAAAGCGATGTAAAGTGCGTGGGGCCCATGACTGTTGTGAGGTTAAATATGACTGCCTGATTTTTTGAGAAAGGGGAAAATATTGACGGCCATGTTTTAAATTTTGCCGATTAGCCGTTGCATTTGAATTCAAACTTGCAGATGGTTTTCACGACCGGATGTACCAAAATTTATGGTTTCTTCACTAGATTTGATTGGTTTGATGGTGGTAGGTGTTCTGATATGGCCTGAGGGTCCTACTGATCAGTGGCATGGTGATTCTATACCCAGTGATGAATCTCGGTGGTGTGTCTCATGTTCGCATAGCCCAGTTTCTAGCTATGCGATCATGCGACAACCTTTGCTTTGCAGGGTCTTCCGGTAGTTTGGCTGTATGCGATGAGTGTGGTAGCTCGGTGGTAGTTATGATAATGAACGACCGTCCTGATTTGATTTTTCTGCCTGGGATGTCTTGCTGATTTAAATGCATTAGACTGTTTAAGCTTGCATGCTACGGTTTGATCCCTATCTTGTCTATGTTAACTCCTTAGTGGGGTTAGGTAGATTTGAATTTTGAGTTAGAAATGATCATTGTGCTTGCATTGTAACCCTGGTATAAAGGTATTTTTATGATCATTCGAGTTGATTGGGAGTAGGTTTTTAAACTTTTCTGGTTGTGAGTCTTCTGCCCAATCTGAATGGTAATGACCTGTTTTGGTATATTTTGACAATAGAGAAAAAGTTGTAGGTCTAAGCTATAATTTGCAAGCTTGACTCCTCTGGATTGACTATTTATACCTAAGGATTCTTCATACTTAATACAAGTACATGACTCTTATCTCTCCTTTGTGTCAACTTAGATATATTCTGAACTTTCTAGTCCTCTGCATATTGTTTTATGTATATGTATCCATTCTTGAGTTCTAATCTAAGATTAGATGAAATGATGCTTTAGATGGGACATAGATCTATCTTATTGTCTATGTGTAAATATCTCATAAGTAGTAAAGGGGATTGTAGGTGTGTTTATGGCTTGGAATCTCAGCTATTGTCTAGTGTGTGTAGCATTCATGTTCTAGGAGATCTTGCCCAATGGATGAGGCACTGGCCTAGATAAGTATTTCCTTATTGACATGTCTTGATTGAGGTTGTTATGATTCAAACTTATAAATTAAGAATCATCCTTTTAAGTTTTGAGTATTTGGTTGTATGTGGTTCTACCCATAGTAATGGAGAGTTAATGATTGTGTGGTTAACACTTAGTACTTTCTTACTATCCTATTATTTGTTATTCAAACCTAGTTCTTGGTGTATGAAGTATATTTTATACTAGGTTAGGTGCACCCACCTTGGTTTTGCAGAGCCAGAAGTAGAAGAGGGTATATTAAGTCCCTATAGTTGGTCCAATTGCCTTGCAGAGCTCCCACACTTGGAACTAACCATTCCTAATATCAGTCTCAAGGTACATTGGTAGCCTATTAGAGCATAAGCATCATTTTGGACACCAAGAAGATGGCGATTCTATTGGGGAAGTGTTATACATGTTCATCCTAACCACTAGGTCATCATTGGAAGAAATAGGGTTGTTCTTGTCCCTTATCTCTCTAACTCATTTGAATATTTCTAGAGTGAAGAAACTATATTGTGATATTCCTAATACACTTGGGTGGTGACTCAAACATCTCTGAAGTAGTGCTAGTTAGTATTTATTTTGCAAGATGAGTTATAGAGTTACTAGGTCTCAGATAAAGGAGCATCCTGAAGATATAATGGAAGAAGGCATTCCAGACACTTCTAGGGCTAGTCAGACAAGAGGAGGAAAGAAGAGAAGAGGTGTTTCTCACACTTGGAGAAACAAGAAAGATACCAGACAAGAAACTCAAGCTAGGCCTAGTCAAGAAGAAAATAATTTAGAATATGAAGAGGCTGTTGACTTGGGATTGAACCAGTATGAGGAAGATTTTTAAGTGGGAGATGATGAGTTAGAGACCACTCTCCCCAAATCAGAAGAGATCTTTAAGGAGGTCTATGAACTAGAAATAAGAGTTCAAGAACAGCTTTCCATTAGGCAGCAAAGAGAAAAGGACAAGGAAGATAAAGTAAGACAAGCCTTGATAAGGGCTGATCAGCTAAAGAGGTCGTTACTAGATTTGGAGGCAATTAATTTTGTCCCAGAGCCTGAAAGAGTAAACGAACAGCCTATTGTTCAAAAAATATGTGAAGAAACTAGACAAAGAGATAAAGGAAAACATAAGGCTATTGGGATTCAAATCAGTGAACAAGTTATTGTGGATAGGACATCAGATCCAAGACTAAGATTAGATTCAAATTTGGAGATAGCTAGAAGGAAGAAAGAAATATTGGATAAAGAACTAGAGAAAGCAGAGTTGGAAGCTTCTGCTGTAGAAATCAAAAAAAAGATTGATTTTCTCAAGCATGCTTCAGGACCTTCAAATGTTATTGCTTCCTTTTTAGGACAAGGTGGAACTCATGGTAATAATGCAGCTCAAGAAAATGGTGTACCGGGTGCCGCTAGAGTTCCTGATGGTTCAAACACAAGGACATCTACATCTCAAGGAATGAATCCATTGAATGGAGCTCCTTTTCATGAAAGGTACAAATAACTTGTCTTCTTTGGTATTCCTAGTTATCCTAATGTAATCCCTGATGAAATTAGAAAGAAGCTTCCTAAATTTACTAGAAATAATGTCATCACATGTGAAGAACATCTAAAAAATTTCATAGATGTAATAGATGATTATAATGTAGAGCCTGATGATGTTATAATGAAGCTATTTGTACAATCCCTGATTGAGGATGCTAGGGATTGGTTTAGAGGGTTACCCCATGCTAGTATAGGATCATGGAATGAATTTAAGAATTGTTTCAAGGAACACTATGGAAATAAAACAAATGAGGGTTTTATCTTGAATGAATTCAATAACATAAAGAAGAATTAGAATGAAGAGGTCCTTGAATTTAATATAAGATTCCAAAAGGCTATGCATAGGCTCTTGCAAGTTATCAGAATAGATGACAAGGTATGTCTTGTGACATACTTGAATGCCTTTGATGCAAAAATGGGATACCTCTTGAGGGACAAGAACCTTGGAAATCTTAGGGAAGCTTACAAATTGGCCATCAACATAGAGAGAAATAGAAGAATATCAAGAAAGATAGGAAGAAGAGATGATTGCAGGCCTCAAATGCAGAGTAAGAAAGAAATGGGAAGGTCTACTAACTCTAAACCCAAAGAGGATGACAATCTAAAACAAATTTTAAAGGCTTTGGAAGGTTTAAAGCCTGGTGAAAAGGGAAACAATAGAGCTGTGACTATGGAGAGGTCAGCTCCAAACAATTTTAGCAGACATCCAAGAATGCAAAATTACCCTTACAACACTTAGTGGAAAGATGGCAAGCCCATTTTCCCAACCAAGCAAGAAAGGCCTGATGGAAGGATCCCTGATCCCTTGCATAGAAATCTAGTAAATATGACTGAAGATATCCCATGGTGTGCTACTTGTTAGTCTCCTCATGACCCTGAGCATTGTGTCATTGCTTTAAACTTACAAGAAAATCAAGAACAAGAGGAGCACTATGACAAGAGTGGTTGTGGAATGACTTCTGCACATGTAGAGGATGAGAATGATTTTGATGAATAAGATGAAGAGTTTGATGATGTTGGATGTGGTATTGTGAGGGGTGAGGAGCAGGTTTCTTTAAGAAGACCATCAAATGAAGAAATTCCTTAGATCACTGAAGACATGGTTACTCAAGCTAGAAGCAATTATAACTTGAGGAATAGGATAGTTGGAAATGCAACTGGTAAGCCAGGCAGTATGTTTATCAAGGAGACAGAAAATGGTACACAACAGCATGGAGAAAAGGGTAGGGGTGCCGATGATACTAACCAAGTGAAGGTAAAAAGGAAAGTTGTACCTATTGTAGCACCTAAGAATAAAGCAAAGACAACAGAGGTAGTTGTTCCCATTCTTCAGAAGGGAGAGGAATCTCCTCTCAAAGACAAATCTGGTTTCACAAAGGATAAAGTTGTCACTATCTTTAAAGAATACATGAACAACCAAAAGTATGTTCCAATTGATATGTCCAAATTGCTTTCACAAATCACTGTCAAGGTTACACTTTTGGAAATGATGAGAATAGAAGAACATAAGGTCACGACCTTGAATTGGGTAAATGGTGTTTCTTCTACAGGAATCCAAGAGGTGAATAGAAATGACAAACATGTGGCTTCCTTGGAAGACACACCTGATAGTAAGAGTGAAGAAATTGTTTCTAAGATTCCTTAAATCTTCTTGGATACAAATATTGTAAATAATGCATCAGGGATAGTTGATCCTTTCTTTTTATCCCTTGTGATTGATGGTAAAATATTGAAGAATTGCATGATCGATTCTGGAGCATCAAAAACTGTCATGCCTGCAGAGATCATGAAATCATTAGGACTAAAGGTTGATACACCTCACGGGAGATGCCAAGCTATGGACTCAAGAGAAGTGCTAGTTATCAGTACCATCAAGGCTTTGCCTTATAGATTAGCTGCATTTCCTAACAAATAGTTGACTATGAGTGTTCTTGTAGTTGACATTCCTCCTCAATATGGAATGTTGTTATCTAGAAAGTGGAGTGCCTCCATGGGAGGAAGTATTCAATGTGACTTGTCCTTTTCCACTTTTGACATTGAAGGAGAGAGTGTGAAGGTGTCAAGGGAAGCCAGGACCCTACATATGATTGAGGAAAATGAAAAGGATAGCATGAATTATTTTGTTGACACTGACATTGGCTCATTCCAAGTCCAGAGGAATGAGATGCAGGAGAAGGTCAGGCCTATCCTTTTGGCTGATGATGAGAGTAACATGGCAGAGGGTAGTGTCTTGTGGACATTATATTTTGATGGAGCAAGTTCTAGAGAGGGTGCTGGAGTAGGAGTGTTATTGGTGTCCCCAAGTGGTAAGACTTTTAAGTTTTCTTTCACTCTCTTTTTTCCTTGCACAAACAATGTTGCAGAATATGAGGCCCTATTGATTAGTTTGAGACAAGCATCAAAACATGGGATCAAACATCTTAGGGTGATTGGTGATTCTGAGTTAATAGTTTTTTAGATTAGATCAAAGTATGCATCTAAGAATCATATGCTGAAACAATATAGAAATGCTATATGGGATGAAATTGAGGGTTTAAGTGCCTTTGGTATTGATTGGGTGGATAGAAGCCAAAACAAGATGGTAGATTTACTAGAAAACATAGCCTTAAGGCCAGAGGATGTTACCTTTGCAGGGATATCCAAAATTGAGTGTAAGTCTAGGCCTTCTATCCTAGATAATGTTGAGAATTGGCAAGTATTTTCTGATGATCAGGATATTTTGAGATTCTTGCAGTGTGAATCTTATTTTGATGGTTAGGAAATGGATTTTAACACCTATGTTGACATCAGAGATGGAAAAGAAAGTGTTCTTGGGAAGGAATTTTTGCAACTAAAGTCAAATAGGATCCCTACGAGGTTGGTTTCCCTTGAAAGGACATTTGATGATAAGGAGAGTGCTTGTGTTGCTAGAATTGTTGACAAGAAAAATGATTTGGATGAAGTGAATCTAGGAACAAGCCAAGAACCAAAAAATATTTACATAGGTAAATGCTTATCTCAAAGAACTAGAATAAATTTGATTGATCTTCTCAAGAATTTAGACATGTTTTTGCATGGTCTTATGATGATTTGAAGGCATATAGAGAAGATCTCTTTCAACATGAGATACCATTAAAAGAAGGAACTAAACCTTTTAGGTAGAAATTAAGGCTTGTGAACCCTACTTTGGCACCAAAAATGCAAGATGAACTTAAAAAGATGATGGATGCTGGCATTATCAAGCCTATTAGACATTCTACTTGGGTGTCAAATTTGGTTCCAGTCAGAAAAAAGAATGGTGACATTAGGTTATGTGTTGATTTTAGGAATTTGAATGTCAATTCTTTAAAGGATAATTATGGTCTGCCTAACATGGAAAATATGTTGCAAAGGGTTACTGGATCAAAGTTAATGTCCATGATGGATGGCTTCTCTGGATATAATCAGGTCATGGTCAATGAGTCAGAACAATTTAAGACTACATTCACTACCCCTTGGGGAACATATGTTTATGTCAGAATGCCATTTGGTCTGACAAATGCAGGAGCTACTTTCCAGAGAGCTATGGATGTGGCCTTTGTTGATTTCATTAATAATTTTTTAGTGATATATCAGGATGATCTCACAACATATTCAAAGAAGGAGGATCAGCATTATGAACATCTTGAAAAGATCTTTATCAGAGCTCTGGAGTATGGAATCTCTTTAAATCCAAAGAAGTATTCTTTTGGTGTTGCGGAAGGAAAGCTCTTAGGACACATTGTGTCCAAGCATGGAGTGAGAATTGATCCTGAAAGGGTTATGGAAATAGACAAGCTTTCACCACCAAGGAATGTTAAAGGAGTACAGTCTTTCTTTGGGCACGTGAATTTTCTAAGAAGATTTGTTACAAATTTTGCAGAAATTTGTATTCCTATCTCTAGGATGTTGAAAAAAGATGCAAAGATAGAGTGGAATGAAGAAGCAGATAAATCTTTCAGAAGTATCAAATAGGCCATTAAAGATGCCCCTATTTTGAGGACCCTTGATTATGGTAAGCCCATGCAGATTTTCTCTTTTGCTTCTTATCATACGGTTGCAGCAGTTTTATTGCAAAAGAACTCAGATGGATATGAGCAACCCATATCATTTTTTAGCATGTCTTTACATGTAGCATAATTGAAATATGATATCACTGAGAAATAGGCTTATGCCCTAGTCAAAGCAATCAAGGCTTTTAGGTGTTATCTTGTGGGAGCCAAGGTGGTTTCTTATGTTCCTAGTGCTGCTGTTAAGGATAGTTTGGTGCAACAAGAGGTATCAGGAAAAAGGTGTAGATGGATCAACAGGATCCAAGAATTTAATATTGATATCTAGATTACAAAATTGGTGAGAGGCCTAGGTCTTGCAAAGTTGATGGCACAAAGTAATCTGGCTGCAAATCATGTGAACATGTTAGAGGAGGAAGAGAGGCCATATATTTGTGATATGGATTATTGTGATTGGTATAAAGATGTCATCAATTACTTGCAGAAGTTGGTCCTTCCCCCTGACATGAATGAGAGTAAGAGGAGGACTATCAAGTTACAGTCAAGAAGGTATGGCATTATACATGGTGATTTGTTGTGGAGAAGCAGTGAAGGAGTATTTCTAAAGTGTGTTGATCATGAAAGATCTAAGACTCTGCTAGAGGAAATGCATCAAGGTGTATGTGGAGGACACTATATGGAAAAGACCACAGCCCAGAAGATCCTTAGATCTAGATTTTGGTGGCCTACAATTTTTAAAGATACACATCAGTTTGTGAGGAAGTGTGATGCATGCTAGAGATTTGTAGGAAGGATGAAATTCAATGAGAATTTGCCACTCAGACCTGTTTCAGTTCAAGCTCCTTTCTAGAAGTGGGGAATTGATTTCATTGGTGAGATTCCAAACAAGTCTAGTGGTGGCCATTCATACATACTAGTGGCAATAGACTATCTTACCAAGTGGGTTGAAGCTATCCCTACTAGGAGGGCTACTAGTAAAGTGGTAACTGATTTTATAATGCAGAATATTCTCACTAGATTTGGTTGCCTAAAGACAATTGTGGTTGATAATGCAATGTGCTTTAGATCACAGGAGTTTGGTGATTTTTGTTAGCAATATGGGATACACATTTCATTTTCTTCCCCATATCATCCACAAGGAAATGGCCAGGCTAAATCCAGTAATAAAAGCCTTACTAAGATTCTCAAGAGGGTGTTGGATAGAAATAAGAAAGCCTGGGACTCAAAGTTATGGTGGGCATTGTGGGCTGATAGAGTAACTGTAAAGAAAGCCATAGGTTGTGCCCCTTTTGACCTAGTTTATGGAATAAGTGCTAGATTACCTCAGAACAATTTGTTGCAAATGTACAAGTTCATCCAGGCATATGATGAAGATTTGAATGATGAGATGAGAATGAGAATGGATGAATTGATTTAGTTAGAGGAAGTAAGGAGGGATGCACATGAGAGAAATGAGACATTGCAGAGGCAGTGTAAAAATTTGTTTGATAAGAGGACAACTCAAAGAAGTTTTGAAATTGATGATCTGGTCCTGATGTGGAATGCAAGGTTGGAAGATAAGGGAAGGCATGGAAAGTTTGATCCTATTTGGTTGGGCCCTTATCTTATTGAGGGAAAGTGGGGAACAGATTCATATATCTTCAAGGATTTAATTGGTGGTACTTTGGAATTGCCTATTCATGGACAATTCTTAAAGTTTTACTTCTCGTGAAGTATCTCTTCCATGAACAGTAGTTTAGGTTCCCTTATTTTTTTCTGCTCTGTATTTTTGAGTTAAATTTTTTGAGTTGGTCTGCACTCCCAGTGATTCTGAATCCTTGCCATGCCTGCAAGAGACATGCATCCCCAACTAGAGCCACTGTTAGTCCATTTTCTAGTCACAGTAAAAATCCTTTGAAAATGGCCTATCTTCCTTGTAGTTTTTTGTTAAGTTATCCCACCTTGTTGCACAGTTTTGATGTGTGATGAAAGTCCATAGTGTTTCATGGTGTGTGCCCTTAGCCCCTAGTAGTTTATTGTGTCTCCTTGCTCCAGTCCAAAACACACGTGCTGAATCGCAAAACCCAAAAAGTTATTCGAGTTTCAAGGTCTGCAGGAAATGTTTTCAGAATCTGCCACAGTGTTGAAAACCCACAGTATTTTTGAAAATTCATGATGTTTTTGGTCTGTGTGAAAACCCTCATTATTTTCAACCTTGTGCCTTCTAGCTTTTGTGCACTTATGATGCAGGAGCATCCTGGGTGTAAGAGCAATCTTGCATCACCCAAAAATATTTCTATTTTTGAATTCAATAAGGGCTATTTTGTGCAGAGCTACTATTTATGGAAAGTTACTATTTTTGGTAATTTTCGTATGTGCTTAGAATGATCTGATTTCTTTCTTGGAGGTTCATTTTAGTCATATAAGTCTGCCAGTAAAGTTTCATTGCCAGGTCAAGTGTACATTGAAAGATATTGAAGATTTTCGGTATTGGCAGCAGGGTACAGAAACTTTGAACTCAGTTTTGAAGGCTTTAGAGGCCCCGAATGAGGTCAAAAATTTGGGTGACAAGCACTTGCGCCAATCAAGCCTGTAGAGCACTTCGTGGCATTTCCAAAATGGGGTTATAATAGCCGAGCGGGTCAACTGGTGATGACTTATGATCTCCGGAAGTCGGGTCACCTGAAATGGCAGAAAATAATTTTCCTTCAAAATTTTTGTTCGGGTTTCAAAAGTTATTTTGAGCTGACTATGATGTAATAAAATGTAAAATAAAATAATTCTAAGTTTGGTCGGCCTTATTGGCTAAAAATTCTGGAACCTTCCCAGGCGGTGGAAAATTGCCTATATAAGGAAGGCTGTATTATTGTCTTAGGCAGTTCAGAATAGTTCTGGGTAGTAGATCTGGGCAATAATTCAAGGCTTTGTCCTACAGAATATTGTAAGGGAATGCCCATGAGGCTTTGCATATTGTAATTCTAAGAGTTTGTAATTCCACATTTGTGGAGATAATAAGAAGCCAATTTTCTGTTCTTGCATATTGTTGTTGTTTCTCTATTTCTGTTATGCGTTTGTGGTATTAAGGGGAGCACCCTTCATCAAGTGGTATCAGAGAAGGATTTCTTGAGTGTGTAAATAGATCACCGACTGTGAGGTAGTTTGCACCAGGACCGTGGCTAGGGTTTCAGCGCACATCGTGAAAATGCCTCCATGAAGGGAACGTGGCGGAAGAGCTGGTGTTGTAACACCTGAGGTTAGAGAGCTGCAGAGACAAGTGCGAGCATTGCAAGAAGAGATTCGCAGAGGAATGAATCTTAATGTCAGAGATGAAAGCGAGGATGAAGCCGAAGAAGAATATCAAGAAGGAGAAGCTGAAATTGTGAACCAAGAGGAAGAAAGACTTTTTCAAACGATTTTCAAGATTGGGAAAAGACCTAAGATTGAGGTTCCTACATTTTTTGGAAATCTTAACCCAGAGGAATTGATCGACTGGATCAATGAATGTGAGGAATATTTTGAGTATGAAGATGTTGAGGATCCTGATAGGGTCAAATTTGCGAAGGCCAGATTGAAAGGTCATGCGAAGATCTGGTGGCAAGAAATTCAATTAGAGAGAAATAGAAGAGGGAAAGATAAAATCACAAGATGGGATCGGATGGTGGATAAATTGAAGCGACAGTTCATTCCTGTTGATTATGAGCTTGACCTACTGAAGAAAATGCAGAGTTTGAAGCAAGCAGGAAGATCTGTTCAGGAGTATACAGAGGAGTTCTATCGACTTCTCATCAGAACAGGCCATGCAAAAGCTGATAAGGAGAAAGTTGCCTGATACCTTAATGGGTTAAGGCCGAGCATTCAGGAGGAGTTGAATCTGGTTCGAATGAACAGTATTGAAGAGGCATACCAGTTTGCCCTAAAAGTAGAGGAAAAGCTGAACAAGAGGTTTGAGAGCAGACAAAATGGAAGAGGTCGCGGTGGATGATCTGGTGGATGATCATATAGTGGTCGAAATGAAGATCCGAAAAAGAAGGATGAGGCCAGTAGCAGTCAGAATCAGTGAGGAAATAATTCCAATCACTTCCAAGATCAAAATAATAGAGATCAAAGAGGAAGAGGAAGAGGACAAGGATCTGGAAGAGGTGGTTTCCGTGGAACATGTTTTCACTATGGAGAAGAAGGTCATAGGGCATTTGAATGTCCTCAGCGCCAATGTAGAATAGACAGGAGAAATGGAGGCCAGGCCAGAGTTGCACATGTAGATGAAGATGCCAGATCATCAAATTTTGAAGATGCTGAAAGAGGAGAAACGTTGATTAACAGAAGAGTCCTGTTGAGTGGTGAGAATGAACCTGAGCAAAGGAGGAGCATGTTTCGCACCAGGTGCAAGTGTGAAGGTAAATGTTGTGATGTGATTATTGATAGTGGAAGCACTGACAATTTGGTGTCAGAAGAGATGGTGACAAAGTTGAAGCTCAAGAGACAGAAACACCCACATCCATATCGGATTGCTTGGGTAAAGGATGACCACAAGGTCATGGTCAATGAACAATGCTTGGTGAAGTTCAAGATTGGCGGATACCAAGATGAGGTATTGTGTGATATCATATCTATGGATGCATGTCATATGTTGTTGGGTAGACCATGGCAGTTTGATAGATGTGCTGTACATGATGGTCGTACGAATACCTATTCCCTGACAAAGGATGGCATGCGGCATAAGCTAAAACCATTGAAGGAGACTGAAGAAAAGTTATGTGGTAATGCAAGAATAACATTTGTTGATGGAAGAAAATTCTTAGATGGTATGAGGCATGAGCATGTGTGTTTTGCTTTAATTCCAAAAGTTGGTAAAGAAGAAGTAGAGGATGTACCTGTAGAGGTTGCAGATTTGTTGAATGAGTTTTAGGATATTGTATCTGATAATATACCTGATGGATTACCACTGGTAAGGAAGATCAGTCATCAGATGGATTTGATTCCAGGAGCCAGTTTGCCAAACAAGGTAGCACATAGAATGACACCAGCAGAAAGTGAAGAGTTGAATAGACAAGTACACTAGTTATTGCAGAAGGGGTTGATTCGAGAGAGTCTGAGTCCCTGTGATGTACCTACGGTATTAGTACCAAAGAAGAATGGAGAGTGGAGGATGTGTACAGATTCTAGAGCAATAAACAAGATCACAATCAAGTACAGGTTTCCATTGCCACGAATGGATGATATTATGGACTGTTTGAGTGGAGCTGTGTATTTTTCAAAGATAGATCTGAAAAGTGGATATCATCAGATTCGGATCAGGGAGGGAGATGAATGGAAGACTGCCTTCAAGACAAAGGAAGGACTGTATGAGTGGTTAGTCATGCCTTTTGGGCTAACCAATGCACCAAGCACTTTCATGCGGCTCATGAACAAGGTTCTGAAAGAATTTCTAGGTAAGTTTGTCATTGTTTACCTAGATGATATTTTGATCTTTAGTAAGACATTGGATGAGCATATGATGCATATTCGTATGGTATTTGAGAAGCTGAGAGAAGAGAAATTGTTGATTAATTTGAAGAAGTGCAGTTTTGTGAAGAAAGAGTTAGTTGGGATTTGTAGTTTCAGTAGAAGGTCTAAAAATGGACCCAGAGAAGGTACAGGCTATCCTTGAATGGCCTACTCCAAGGAGTGCTACCGAGGTAAGATCTTTTCATGGTCTAGCTAGCTTTTATAGAAAGTTTATCAGAAATTTTAGCAGTATTTGTGGACCCTTGACTGAAACAATGAGAGGGGATAGAAAAGAGTTTAAGTGGACTAATGGGGTAGAAAAGAGTTTTCAATTGTTGAAACAAAAAGTTACAGAACAACCAGTTTTAGCACTTCCAGATTTTAATAAGGTGTTTCAAGTAGATTGTGATGCTAGTGGTACTGCAATAGGAGCTGTTATGAGCCAAGAAGGTAAACTTGTTGCTTATTTTAGTGAGAAATTAAATGATGCCAAGAGAAAATATTCTATTTATTATCAGAAATTTTATGCTATAGTTCAGGCATTGAAAAAGTGGAGGCACTATCTGCTTCCTAAGGAGTTTGTTTTGTATACTGATCATCAAGCTTTGCAATATTTGAATAGTCAAAGAAAATTGAATCAAAGGCATTTGAAATGGGTTGAGTTTTTGCAAAGTTATACATTTTTTTTGAAACACAGGAGTGGAAAGTCTAATAGGGTTGCAGATGCTCTTAGCAGAAGGCAACTATTGCTGACAGAAATGCAGATTGAAGTGGTTGGGTTCAAGGAACTCAAGAATTTGTATCCAGAGGATCCTGATTTTGGTGAAGCTTGGAAAGCTTGTACAGAACCTGTTACTCTAGACAGGACGAAATGGTTAGATTTCATCATCCAGGATGATATGCTATTCAGAGGGAGTCAGTTGTGCATTCCATGAAGTTTTATGAGGGAGAATCTCATCAAGGAGAAGCATAGCAGAGGATTGGCTGGACATTTTGGTCGTGACAAAACCCTTTCTTTGGTTAGTGAAAATTATTATTGGCCACAATTGTAGCAAGATGTGAAGAAGTTTGTATAGAGTTGCAGAGTATGTCAGATGGCGAAAGGAGTGAAGCAGAATATAGGATTGTATCAGCCATTACCTGTACCAGAGAAGCCTTGGGAGGATATCAGTATGGACTTTATTCTTGGTTTACCGAGGACTCAGCGGGGACACGATTCAATTTTTGTGGTAGTTGACAGATTCTCGAAGATGGCATATTTCATTCCCTGCAAGAAGACTAATGATGCTGTTCATATAGAAGAATTGTTTTTCAGAGAAGTAGTGAGACTTCATGGTTTGCCAAAGACCATAGTTTCAGATCGGGACACTAAGTTTGTTAGATATTTCTAGCGTACATTGTGGAAGAAGTTAAAGATAGATTTGAAGTTCAGTTCATCACATCATCCACAGACTGATGGACAGACAGAGGTGGTGAATAGGAGTTTGGAAAATTTGCTGAGATGTTTGGTTGGAGATAAGCCAACAGGATGGGATTTGATTTTACCACAGGCAGAATTTGCATACAATAATTCTGTCAATAGGAGCACTGGTAAATCACCATTCCAAATTGTATATGGAAGTAGTCCAAGAAATGCATCTGACTTGAGGAAGATGGATAAAGGAGAAATAAGTAGTGCTGAAGCTGAGGATTTTGCAGAACACTTGAAGAACATCCATGGGGAGGTGAGAAAGCATATTACCAAGATGAATGCACAGTATAAGGCTAAGGCAGATGAGAAAAGGAGGTATAAAGAATTTCAGGTTGGTGATGAAGTCATGGTTCATTTGCGGAAGGAGCGGTTTTCAGTTGGTACATATAACAAGCTGAAAATGAAGAAGTTTGGACCATGCAAGATATTGAAGAAACATGATTCAGGAAACGCATATGAGGTAGAATTGCCTACTGAGCTAAATATTTCACCAGTGTTTAACATTTTAGATTTGATAGAGTATCATGAAGGAGGTGTTGAAGATGAGATCACAGCAGCGCAGTGGAGTATTCCAGCAACTAGTTCAGACACTAAGGAGATTGAAGATATACTGGATAGTCATGTTGGCAGAAGCACAAGGAACAAGACATATGAAGAGTATTTGGTCAAATGGAAAGGATGACCTATTGAAGATTCATCATGGCTAACAAAGGAGGAGGTTAACCGTCTTGGTTTTCCTCTGCACACCTGAGTCGTGACAGGGTCACTTCTCAAATTACCCCGGGTGTCTGATGCAGGAGCATCCTGGGTGTAAGAGCAATCTTGCATCACCCAAAAATATTTCTATTTTTGAATTCAATAAGGGCTATTTTGTGCAGAGCTACTATTTTTGGTAATTTTTGTATGTGCTCAGAATGATCTGATTTCTTTCTTGGAGGTTCATTTTGGTCATATAAGTCTACCAGTAAAGTTTCATTGCCAGGTCAAGTGTACATTGAAAGATATTGAAGATTTTCGGTATTGGCAGCAGGGTACAGAAACTTTGAACTCAGTTTTGAAGGCTTTAGAGGCCCCGGATGAGGTCAAAAATTTGGGTGACGAGCGCTTGCGCCAGTCAAGCCTGTAGAGCGCTTCGTGGCATTTCTAAAATGGGGTTATAATAGCCGAGCGGGTCAACTGGTGATGAGTTATGATCTCCGGAAGTCGGGTCACCTGAAATGGCAGAAAATAATTTTCCTTCAAAATTTCTGTTCGGGTTTCAAAAGTTATTTTGAGCCGACTATGATGCAATAAAATGTAAAATAAAATAATTCTAAGTTTGGTCGGCCTTATTGGCTAAAAATTCTGGAACCTTCCCAGGCGGTGGAAAATTGCCTATATAAGGAAGGCTATATTATTGTCTTAGGCAGTTCAGAATAGTTCTGGGTAGTAGATCTGGGCAATAATTCGAGGCTTTGTCCTACAGAATATTGTAAGGGAATGCCCATGGGGCTTTGCATATTGTAATTCTGAAAGTTTGTAATTCCACATTTGTGGAGATAATAAGAAGCCAATTTTCTGTTCTTGCATATTGTTGTTGTTTCTCTATTTCTGTTATGCGTTTGTGGTATTAAGGGGAGCACCCTTCATCAACTTATCTTTTGATGTTGAAAACCTTGTGTGTTTTCGATCATTTCCAAGTAAAGCCCTGTGTGTTTTTGACCCCACACTTTTACCCTGTTTGTTGGCATTCTCTAACTGCACAAGTCTGACTATATGGTGGGCTCGAGTCTTCAAAGGTTTCAAAATGATTGGTTGTCACATGGCCGCATGTCAGAGTTTTCTGACATGCGATCATGCGACTGCTTGCCACCTGTCCATGTGGGTCCCAGTTCTTCCCATTTTTCAGTGTGGTTAAAGTTTAGATAAGATTAGTGGTCAGCATAAGTTTGCATGGTAAAGATGCATGGTGTTTATCCCTTATGATTTTATGACAGTCATTGGATTTTCCTGTGTGGGTGTGTCGTGGGTCCAAGTGGGTTTGCGTGTTAGATAGTGCTGATGTGGCAGCCTTTGGTTGGCTGTCGCATGATCACATAGCCTAGTTTCTGGCTATGCGATCATGTGACTAGTTGACATGTGTCCATAGCAATGTGGTGGCATTTCATTGCGGGGCCTAGTGTTAAAGATTTAAGATCTATGGTCGGCATGTGATCGCATTGACTATTCTCACCCCATGTGATCAAGTGCCCACCGTCTGATCTTCCCAAAAGGTAAGGCTTTTCTCGGTGGTGGGTCCTGTGTCAGATGACTCGATGGTTGCAGTGAATGGTGGTATGACATGTAGCAAAAAGGGTGGGCATGTGTGTGGGTCTAAGCAATTTGGTGGTCCTGACAAGTTTTCTTCCTATTCGTTGGTTCGCATAATGTTTTGGCGGTGCCCTAATTTATTTGGTGATTCAACGAACAGTGGTCATGTGTTTGCTAAGTTTTTTAGTGATGGTGGGTAGTGTCTCATGAACTGGTGGAAGTTCTTTGGTCACCAGTTCGCCAGATAAAGTGAGGCCAGTGTTTCGGTGACGTGGAGGCTTGTCGCATATTTGCATAGCTCATTTCTTGGCTATGTGATCATGTGACCACTGATGGTGTCATGGTTATGGAGTTATGAAGTGGGGTCATGGTTTTCAAAGTGATGTAAAGCGTGTGGTGCCCGTGACTATTGTGAGGTTAAATATGATCGCCCAATTTGCTAGGAAAGGGGAAAAGATCGACGACCATGTTTTAAATTTTTCTGATTAGCCATTGCATTTGAATTCAAACTTGCAAATGGTTTTCACAACTGGATGTACCAAAATTTATGGTTTCTTCACTAGATTTGACTGGTTTGATGGTGGTAGGTGTTGCGATCTGGCCTGAGGGTCCTGCTGATCGGTGGCATGGTGATTCTGTACCCAGTGATGAATCTCAGTGGGCTGTCACATGTTCGCATAGCCCAGTTTTTGGCTATGCGATCATGCGACAACCTTTTTTTTGCAGGGTCTTCCGGTAGTTTGGCCATATGCAATGAGTGTGGTAGCTTGGTGGTAGTTGCGATAATGATGAAGAGGATCTGTGCGACCGTCCTGATCTGATTTTGCTACTTGGGATGTCTTGCCAATTTAAATACATTAGACTGTTTGAGCTTGCATGCTGCGGTTTGATCCCTATCTTGTTTGTGTTAACTCCTTAGTGGGGTTAGGTAGATTTGAATTTTGAGTCAGAAATGATCATTGTGCTTGCATTGTAACCCTGGTATAAAGGGATTTTTATGATCATTCGAGGTGATTGGGAGTAGGTTTTCAAACTTTTCTAGTTGTGAGTCTTCTGCCCAGTCTGAATGGTAATGACCTATTTTGGTATATTTTGACAATAGAGAAAAAGTTGCAGGTCTAAGCTATAATTTGCAAACTTGACTCCTCTGGATTGACTGTTTATACTTAAAAATTCTTCATACTTAATACAAGTACATGACTCTTATCTCTCCTTTGTGTCAACTTAGATAGATTCTAAACTTTCTAGTCCTCTGCATATTATTTTATGTATATGTATCCATTCTTGAGTTTTAATCCAGGATTAGATTAAATGATGCTTTAGATGGGACATAGATCTATCTTATTGTCTATGTAAGGATATCTCATAAGTAGTAAAGGGGATTGTAGGTGTGTTTATGGCTTGGAATCTCAGCTATTGTCTGGTGTGTGTAGCATTCATGTTCTGGGAGATCTTGCCTAATGAATGAGGTACTGGCCTAGATAAGTATTTCCTTGTTGACATGTCTTGATCGAGGTTGTTATGATTCAAACTTATAAATTAAGAATGATCCTTTTAAGTTTTGAGAATTTGGTTGTATGTGGTTCTACCCATAGTAATGGAGAGTCAATGAGTATGTGGTTAACACTTAGTACTTTCTTACTATCCTATTATCTATTATTCAAACCTAGTTCTTGGTGTATGAAGTATATTTTATACTAGGTTAGGTGCACCCGCCTTGATTTTGTAGAGCCAGAAGTAGAAGAGGGCATATTAAGTCCCTATAGTTGGTCCAATTGCCTTGCAGAGCTCCCACACTTGGAACTAACCATTCCTAATATCAGTCTCAAGGTACATTGGCAACCTATTAGAGCATAAGAATCATTTTGGACACCAACAAGCCGTTGATTCAGAATGAAGGTAAATTGCTTGGTGTGGTTATTTGTCAGGTTTGGCCTCCATGGCGGTGTTTCATTGGTTATGTCAGTGTACAGTGGAGGGATGTCAGAGCTGACTGCATAGAAATTGGAGGTGGTCTCGGTATCAGACAATGAGTGAATAGGTGCATTTCTGTTGGTCCATGTACGCTGAGTTGGATGTTGTTAGCGGGACCGATCTTGGCATTCAGGCAGATTAAAGTTTAGTTTAATCTTGGGGCTGTCATTATACCATTAATGAAACATGCTCAACCTTTAATGTAGCAGTATAGCAATATCCAATGATTCTCGTAAGGAAGGTAGGTGGGTCCGTTGACACGTATGCATAGTTGGCACTATTTTATTCATCCATGTATTTTCACAGTGGCTTGTTATCAATGGGGCCTAGTTTTTGGATGTGTTAGTGGGTCCTAATCCTATCAAGTTAATCAACAAATGACATATAATCTCATCGAGTGTGTCAGAGGCTTAAGATCTTGCAATGGCCATCGATCTTCCTGTGTGGGCTTGGTTGAATTTCTCGCTGTCTTTGGTAGTTGTGATAAAATGTTTAGTGGCCTGACAAATTTTCTTCTTGTTCACTGGTTCATGTAATGTTTTGGTAGTGCCCCAGTTTATTTGGCAATTCAGCGAATAGTGATCGTATGATCGCTATGTTTTTTAGCGATGGTGGTAAGTATTTCACGAATTGGTGGAAGTTCTTCGGTCACTAGTTTGCCAGATGAACTGGGGCCGCTTGCTCGGTGATGTGCTCAGTTCTGATTGGAAGGTGGGTGACAGGGTGGCATTGACATGCATGCTTGTCGCATGTTTGCATAGCCTAGTTTTTGGCTATGTGATCATGCGACCATTGCTGGTGTCGCGGTTGCGGAGTTGGGTGGGTCCACAGTGCCTATATTGCTAATGTGCTAGTTTTTGATTAGCTGTTGACTTTTTGAGGGGCCCACGACTATTGTGAACTTAAACATAGGCTGCTCGATGTGCTGGGAAAAGGATGAGATCTACAGCCATATTTTAAACTTTTGGGGATGACCGTTGGATTTCAATTTCAAATTTGTAGAGGGTTTTCCTGTGATAAGAGGTACTAGAATTCAATGCTTTCATGGCCAAATTTGATTGGTTTGGTGGTGCTTGTTGTTGCAGTGTGGTCCAGGGTGCCATGAGTATTTGCAGGGATGTTTTACCATGTGGGGAGGATAGTTTGTTGGCTCGAGATGTTTTGATGGTCTAGTCAGATTGATTTTCATGATGAATTTGTGATCTTGGGTACAAATTTGAAGATTTTCTTACTGTGAGGATCATGCCTTATTTCTGACAGGCTGGTGCTAGTTTTTTCTCGAGTGGTTTTTTGAAATTTTGTTGTGGTTAGCCGTTGTAACCCTGGCCTTAGTCACCCTAAGCTTATTGTAATCTCATTGAGATTCCCAAGGTGGCTAGTAGTATAAATAGTTGATTTTTTGACTGAGTAAAGGTTCAAATTTTAATCAGTCTAGAGGTTCTGATTATAGTTAGTTCTAGGGGTTTTTATCAGGGCCATATCACATTACATGTAAGCTAAACAAAACTTCTTTGCATCTTTTGTAGGTTATTGAAGTGGTAGTCTCATTTTTGGTATAGACATGTACATGCCTCATCATACTTAATATAACTATTCTCATGCTTTCAAGTCTCTCCTTGGTGTCAGTCTTATGAGTTTTGGATTTTCTGGTCCATTACATTGGGTTGCCTTTGTATATGTTCTAGTCTTTAGTTCTTGATCTAGGATCAAGTGAAAGATACTTTGGATAGGGCATAGATTCATTAGATTCATCTACAAAAGGATCTTATAAGTAGTGGATGGGTTGGAATAGTTGTATTTATGGCTTTGAGTCTTTGACAGTAGTTAGTTCATGTTCTATATTTGTTTTTGAGTGCTACCCAATGGATAATGACACTGATCAAGGATTAGTACATTTAGTTGAGTCCAATGTCTGATTGGCTCTTGTCTACCTTCCTTATCCTCATTAATCAAAGACCATTTTAAGTTTTAAGTATTGTTGTTGGTAGTAATACCCTTCACAAGGCCATTTTATACCCAATAGCAATTGAGATTCAATGAATGTCTGGTTAACATTTAGTAGTCTCTTTCTATCATCTGCTTTGTTTAATCTAGTCCAAAGTCCTAAAATGCCATAAGTTACTAGATTAGGTGCACCTACCATGGTTTTGTAGAGCCAGAAGTGAAGAGGGCAGTCTTGTCTCTATAGTTGGTCCAGTTGTCTTGCAGAGCTCTCATACTTGGAATTAACCACTCCTAACATTAGTGTCAAGGAATATTGGTAGCCCTAAGTGGCTTAAGTGTTTTCGAACACCAACAAGATGGTGACTCTACTAGGGAGCCATTAGAAAGAGTCAGATGAACAAACAAGTATTTGCTAAATTTTCTCACCTAGTTGTGAGTGGCGGCTCTGATTTTTCTCTGTTTGATCAGTACACTTCCTGATAAATAGTGTGTATACCTGGTGTAGTTTTGTGTTGGTTGGAAGAAGAAACAAGGAATAATTTTTCTCTCAAGGAGGTGGTGACTCTACATGACAAAGTTATTTGATGGAGTTTCTAGGTGAGCTCTAGATCTGCCCTGCTTCCAGCCAGAGGTCTTCTACTAGAAGATTCCCAAGTATTTTTCAAGGTCTGAATGTGTCCTTATTAAATGATCAAGCACTAAGAAAAGGACAAGGTGTGAGTAAAAGTTTTCATATTTCAAGTTTTTAGTTGTATTTTCACAAAATTTTATGGAAGTAGTGCATTAAGTTGTAATGGGTAAGCTTGAGGAGGAGCTTGCATTATTAGATCAAGGCATCCAGAGGGATTACATAAGATTGGTAAGATTGAAGGTGGGAAATAGAAGGGAGTTGTCAATACCTTTTTTCTATGAGAAGTTTTGTGAAGCATATGATCAGCTTCCAGAGGGTGTGGAGTTTCCAGAGTCTGTGTTCATTGGCTTGTTTTTGGAGCTCTATTTTCCTGAGTCAACCCATTGGCCAGCCTCCTTGTATAAAGAGTGTTATGAGCATCTTAGGGAGTGGATACTTAATGATGTTGATCTTGATCTTGAAGATACATTTGGGGTTGTGTCTAGTAGTAATGTTATTGAGAATGATTGAACCTATGAAGGAGATGTGTCAGGTGATGACACTCTTTTTTGCAATCATGAGAGTGATGCTCTTTCTCAATATGGGGCAGAAGATTTGTGTAGTCAGTCAGATGAAGAAGAGGATTGGATGAATGAAGATGTTGCTGATGACTTCTTATCAGAGGAAGGTGATGCTAGGGATAGTTGTTCACTTCATAGTGAACAAATTTCACACCTCTTGTCTTGTGAATATCTTAGATATTCAGGGAGGGATGTTTCTGAATTCTTACATCCAGCACACATTGATTTTGATATGGAACATGAGTCAATGGGATCTAACTTTGACATGTGTGCTTCTTCTCCCCTTCTTACCCCAGCACCACCAAGTAGCAACCTTGTTATATATGATGTGTCAGATGATGAGGTTGCCAGTGTTTTCTCAGTTTCAAGTGACTCAGTGGTCCCTGATATTATTTGGAGTACTGATTGGAAAAGTTGTGTGGATTTTGAATCCTCTTCTAATTTTGAATCTTTTGCTAAGCCATGGAAGGATGGCCTTTCAGCTACTAAAACTTCACCATCTCATGGACAGGTTGATGTTTCTCTTCCCACCTATCAACAATTTTGGATTTTGTCAGTTGTTGACAAAATGCAAGATGCCCTTTTATTCAGTGATCATGTCTCCTATGTTGGTCTGGAATGCTTTTCTTTTCATTTGGATAGCAAGTTCCCTGGATATGGTAAGAATTTTGTAGATAATTCATGTTGTGGTGCTTTCAACTTTATTCCTTTCAGTGAGTGCAACATGCATATGCCATATTCTTTTTAGAATGGGTATGATTACTTTTCCAGCCCTTAGGAGGTATGTACTAAAATTTTTTGTTTCAAATCATGGAAGGATGGATATAAGTTGGATCAGTCACATGGAAGAAAAATTTTCAGTTTGTCTCTAATTTGTGGAGATGAAAATTTTTTGTTTGACAAAGGAAAGTATTGATCATAATTTTGGGGCTTTGAGCCTGGTTGTAAATACTGTAAATCCTTGTATAGTTCTTTCCCTTTCCTGTTGTGTGTTTCTTTCCTAGCCTGTTCCCTATATTTTTTGAGGTCTCTATGTTTTTCCAGTGGGTGGTCTACTTCTTCCCAGAGATCTAAGGTCCTCATTGTACCTGCAAGAGATACATGTCCCCAACTAGAGCCACTATTAGTCCATTTTCCTATCAATGCAAAATCCTATGAAAATGACCCATTTCCTTGCAAGTTTTCTTGAAGTGTCCTGCCCATGGTAGTTTATTGTGTCACCTTGCTCCAGTCCAAAACACACGTGCTGAATCACAAAATCTAGAAAGTTATTCAAGTTCTAAGGTCTGCAGGAAACAAATTTTAGAATCTGCCTAAGTGTCGAAAACCCACAATGTTTTTGAAAACCCATGATGTTTTCGGTCTCCCTACTACCTTTTGGTCTACATGAAAATCTTGGATGTTTTCGATCTTTCACCAAAAACCCTGTGTGTTTTCAACCTTGCATTCCTTCTCTTTTGTCGGCACTCCTTGTTCATCGGTCTTAAGTGCACAAGTGTGATGGTTGGTTGGGCCAGATTCTTCAAGTGGAAGAGGGAGGAGATCGACGGTCGGTGTGTGATCGCATGGAATATTTTCACCCCATGCGATCATGCACTTGCAGTTGATTTTGTTTGTTTTAGGTGTTTCTTCGGTGGTGGTCCCGATGTTAGAAGGGAGGTGAAGGTGTGTGTTTTCATTGGTTGTCGCATGATCGTATGTCAAGAATTTCTGACATGCGACCATGCGACCGGTTGACACCTGTCCCAACGGGCCCATTGGCTAGGGTCTGACAAATGTTTAATGGGTGACAAAGATCGGTGGTTGTCACTACATCACTAAGGAAAGATGAGGCCCTTTTAACCATGTGCTTTAATGAGAGCCATTGATGCGGAATGAAGGTAAATTGCTTGGTGCGGTCATTTGTCAGGTTTGGCCTCCATGGCGGTGTTTCATTGGTTATGTTAGTGCACAGTGGAGGGATGTCAGAGCTGACTGCATAGAAATTAGAGGTGGTCCCAGTATCAGAAAAGGAGTGAATAGGTGTGTTCCTGTTGGTCCATGTACACTGAGTTAGATGTTATTAGTGGGACCAATCTTCTTGGTATTCAGGAAGATTAAAGTTTAGTTTAATCTTGTGGCTGTCGTTATACCATTAATGAAACATGCTCAACCTTTAATGGAATGGTATAGCGATAGCCATTAATTCTCATAAGGAAGGTAGGTGGGTCCATTGACACATATGCACAGTTGGCACTATTTTATTCATCCATGTATTTGCACAGTGGCTTGTTCTCAGTGGGACCTAGTTTCTGGATGTGTCAGTGGGTCCTAATCTTGTCAAGTTATTCGATGAATGGTGTATAAACTCATTGAGTGTGTCAGAGGCTTAAGATCTTGCAACAGCCGTCGATCTTCCTGTGTGGGCTCAGTTGAATTTCTCGATGTCTTTGATAGTTTTGATAAAATGTTTAGCGGCCTGACAAATTTTCTTCTTGTTCACTGGTTCACATAATGTTTTGGTGGTGCCCCAATTTATTTGGTGATTCAGCAAATAGTGGTCGTCTGAGCACTAAGTTTTTTAGCGATGGTGGAAAGTATTTCATGAATTGGCGGAAGTTCTTCGATCACCAGTTTGCTAGATAAACTGGGGCTGCTTGCTTGGTGATGTGCTCAGTTCTAATTGGCCGGTGGGTGACAGGGTGGCATTGACATGCAGGCTTGTCATGTGTTCACATAGCCTAGTTTTTGGCTATGCAATCATGTGACCACTATTGGCATCGCGGTTATGGAGTTGGGAAGGTCCATGGTGCCTGTATTGCTGACGTGCTAGTTTTTGATTGGCTGTTGACTTTTTGAGGGGCCCATGACTGTTGTGAACTTAAACATAGGCCACTCAATGTGCCGAGAAAAGGATGAGATCTACGACCATATTTTAAACTTTTGGGGATGACCATTGGATTTCAATTTCAAATCTATAGAGGGTTTTTCAGCAACAAGAGGTACTAGAATTCAATGCTTTCATGGCCAGATTTGATTGGTTTGGTGGCGTTTGCTATTACAGTGTGGTCCAAGGTGCCATGAGTGTTTACAGGGATGTTTTACCATGTGGGGAGGACAATTTTATGGCTCAAGATGTTTTGATGGTCTAGTCAAACTAATTTTCATGATGAATTTGTGATCCTGGGTACAAATTTGAAGATTTTCTTACCGTGAGGATCATGCCTTATTTCTGACAGGTTGGTGCTGGTTTTCCCTCCAATGGTTTTTAAAAATTTTGTTATGGTTAGCCGTTGTAACCCTGGCCCTAGTCACCCTAAGCTTATTGCAATCTCATTGAGATTTCCAAAGTGGCTAGTGGTATAAATAGTTGATTTTTTGACTGAGTAAAGGTTTGAATTTGAATCAGTCTAGAGGTTTTTATTATAGTTAGTTCTAGGGGTTTGTAGCAGGGCTATATCACATTACATTTAAGCTAAACATAACTTCTTTACATCTTTTGTAGGTTATTGAAGTGGTAGTCTCATTTCTGGTATACACATGTACATGCCTCATCATACTTAATATAACTATTCTCATGCTTTCAAGTCTCTCCTTGGTGTCAGTCTTATGAGTTTTGGATTTTCTGGTCCATTACATTGGGTTGCCTTTGTATATGTTCTAGTCTTTAGTTCCTTATCTAGGATCAAGTGAAAGATACTTTGGATAGGGCATAGATTCATTAGATTCATCTACAGAAGGATCTTATAAGTAGTGGATGGGCTGGAATAGTTGTATTTTTGGCTTTGAGTCTTTGACAATAATTGGTTCATGTTCTATATTTGTTTATGAGTGCTGCCTAATGGATAATGGTACTGATCAAGGATTAATACATTTAGTTGAGACCAATGTCTGATTGGCTCTTGTCTACCTTCCCTATCATCATTAATCAAAGACTATTATAAGTTTTAAGTATTGTTGTTGGTAGTAATACCCTTCACAAGGCCATTTTATACCCAATAGCAATTGAGATTCAATGAATGTCTGGTTAACATTTAGTAGTCTCTTGCTATCATGTGCTTTTCTTAATCTAGTCCAAAGTCCTAAAATACCATAAGTTACTGGATTAAGTGCACCCGCCATGGTTTTGCAGAGCCAGAAGTGAAGAGGGTAGTCTTGTCCCTATAGTTGGTCCAATTGTCTTGCAGAGCTCTCATACTTGGAATTAACCACTCCTAACATTAGTCTCAAGGCATATTGGTAGCCCTAAGTGGTGTAAGCATTTTCAAACACCAACAGCTCGGTCCATACTAACCACTCAGTTGTAGTTTTGAACACTGTATATACTAGAGACTCAGTAGATATAGTGTCACTCAGTAGAGACTGAATTCCCTGTTTACCATGTTGGCACTCAGTAAACACTGCTCATCTCATCACTCGATGAAGATAACTCGGTAAGCATTGTTCTGCTTAGTAAGCACTATTTTGCTCGGTAAACACTGTTCTACTCGGTAAACACTATTTTGCTTGGTAAACACTATTCTACTTGGTAAACATGCAGAGTCTGAATAAGTGTTGTCACTAATGACAATCATACTTAATGCCAACAATCTCCCCCTTTGGAATTAGTGACAAAAACACTTATTGCCCAAAAAAAAAATCATGCTGAATCTGTCTCTTTTTTTGTAAATTTATCTTTGTCATACTATTGTATATATATTTTTCATGTCTCCTCCTATAGTATATATACAAATATCTTGTATCACCTCATACTCATATTTCCTATTTATACTTTCTCCCCCTTTCATATCTCATAAATCTTATATACATTCTCCCCCTTTTTGACAATAATGCCAAAGGTGTATATACAAATATTTTACATGGAGATGCCAAAATGTGAGATAAAATTAGAGTGTACCTTATTAATGCTAGAGTTCTATCCCAATTCTCTTGCAGAATCTTGCATGTAGGGAGTGCAACTTGGACTTCTGCAGAGAGTTCAATCATGTGATCTACAATTGAAAACTGATTGTCATGGATCAATGTTTTTCAGTATGCAATATGTTTTTTCATTGTATCCATGATGGGAAGGATCATGTTCTTAATATCTATTAATGTTGATCTGATCCTTGCATCTTCTCTCAATAATTTTGACTGCTTATTAGATAGGAATCTGACTGTCATATGATGTGTAGAGCTTGAACTAGGTTCAAGTTGCAACTTTTGTGCACTGATCTTCAGATCCTCATCAATCTTATTTATTTTTTCTTTGATCTCCTTTTAGAACTTGGCAACATTACAGACTTTGACAAAAAGAGATGTTACCTTGGAATGGGAGGACTCAATGCTAGTCAAAACTAAAGATAACCCTACCTAATTGATATCTATTTTCTGAGCAATGTGCTCAAGCACTTCATTATCAAACTTCTTCTTAGCCTTCTCAAGCAACTTGTCTATTCCAGAGGAATCATCATTGAACTTGTTAACTACTTCTACCAACTGCAACAAAATGTGTTGAGAGGAATCAACTTCAACACCTATAGCTTCTGTCAAAATGTTCTTGGCATCCTCAATGATCTTATATTCCTTATCTCTTTCTTCTTTTAGTTTCTTCTGCTTTGCTTTCTTCTAGAAGAGTTCACCAACTATTTGCATTTGATCTGCAGTGAGGTTTGCAAAATCTAACTGGGGAATTTCTATCTCCTCATCTAGATCTATACCTTCTACTACACTCTTGCTCAAAATTTTTGTACTGAGTTGAGTCTTTATACTTAATGCTTTTGTAGTAGAAATTATGGTAGACACAGTAGGACTTGTAGTGAAAACTGATAAACTTCCAATTGATGGGATGCTAACATGAATATTTTATTAACCAAAAACTAAAGTATTTACAACTATAGAATCTAAAGTAATTACTGCTAAAAAACTCAAAATTGAAGAAGGTACAGAAGACTACAACTTGGTGGAAGGAGGCTGAAGCTCAGTAGATGAAGTGGTAGCCATTTTTGTCATTGATTCATTGAGCTGTGCTAGTGATGATTGGACATTTGTTGTATCTGAGGGAGTTGTCACAATCACACTTGAAGTTTTCTCTGGGCTAGATGTAACAATTTTTACTGAAGAGTGAGGAAGTGAGGCAATTACCTCTACAACTATCCAAACTGGATCATCTTCCTCAACATTTTTCTCAGCTTCCTTGGTAGCTTCTATTGCTTCTTTTGTCTCAACATTATCAATCTGAACTGTTTCTTCATCTTCTTCATCACTGTCATCTTCAATATCTTTAATTATCATAGTTTCAGTACTCAGTTTGTGAAGATGATAAATGTTTTTCAAAGTAGATTCTGCACTCTTCACAACTGACTCTATATCCTTGATCAAAATTAAGCAACTGTTGAATTTTAGTGTCATCTTGGACTCATTATCTATCAATGCCTTATTTATTTCAGCATTTTTCAAACTTGGCATCAATTGCCTTAAGGTTTGAGCATAGATGTCCTTGACAGTTTGCCTTGCATTGGACCATCTCATCTTGATTGGGTTTAATAAAGCTCATAGGATTTGAGAAGCTAATTCTTCAGGTGAGTATTTCCATCTTCCCATTTTCTCAATAACAACATCTTCAATTTCCTACTGCTCTGCCTCTGACCTTGTTTCATATTTGAGAGATTTGAAATTTGCAATTCTAGATCCTTCTCTCAAATCCTTAATCTTTTCTTCAAAAGAGGGAGGAGGCCTTTTGAGTACTATATCATCCTTGACTTTTCCTACCTTGTCCCTTGATCTTTTCCTTGTGAATACTACAGTCGGTTGGTCGGGTTCCTTGGTGATAGTTACCTTTCCTTTCTTCTTTATAGGCACTTGTTCTTCTTTACTTTCATCCTTTTCTTCTTCTTCTACAATATCCTCTCCTTTGTCCTCAGTTAACATTAGAGGTGTGCTAGATTGCATCTTGGCCATCCTCTTTCTGCCTTTGTTAACCGCCTATGGAAGCTTTATGCTTAGCTCAATTCTTACCTTAGCTTCATCATATGTTCCAAAGTATGGAGCTTTTGGATCAATGGGTTGATTTACTAGGGCTTCAATTATATCCTTTGTCTCATCAATGTTTACCTCATAAGGAAGAGGTTTTACCCATACAATCCTGGGCCTTACTATCTGAATATATACTCTATCACAATCAACCATAAAAAAAACATCATCTTTATAATCTTCCACCAAATTTAGTGGAATCTAGAATATGTTATTCATCTTCTCCTTAAAAGATTCAAAATAGTTATCCAATATGCTTGTAAAATTCTCACCCATTTTTGCAATATACTCATTTATCTGATAAAGAATAGGCACATCCTTTCTCCATTTTACCATGCCTTTAGATGGGAAAAACTTTTGAGCATAGAAAAATAAACAAACCAATAGTGAGCCAAACTTACATGGATTGTTCTTTGAGGTTTGGATGCTCTCCATATTCTTGTTGAACTATTTCAACAATAGATCTGCTAGGTCAAATGACAGATTGTTCTTCACAATTTTATAGGCTAGGTCAACTGCTTCACACAGAACACTATTCTGCCGACTTGAACTGTATATCTTGTGAGCTATTACATATGTGCCAAATTTTAGTTCTACATCAGTAATGCTATTTATTCTCATACCTCTACCATCCCATTCGGCTAGGGTTTCTTTTCCAGCTCTACCCAACCTAGGGTTTTTGTAGATATTGCCTTGGCAAGCATGGGAAGACCAGTGATTCGGTGAATCATTTTCTTTGATATTTCCACTGGTTGCTCAAGCCAAATTTTACCTTCATGCACTTAGCTTAGAATATATCTTATCCATTTTATCTAGAAACTTTGAGGCAAGTGGGTGATATGTGTCAAACCCTTATCTTCCAAATGTTTATGTTCCGGTTTGAGAACACCATCAACACATAGTTCATCATGAACAACATCTATCTCTAGGGTTCCAAGTTCTTCAATTGTACCTCTAAAATGACTGCAAATGTCATTTATAAGAAGTACCTTTGGAGGAATTTGAGACTGAGCTCCACTCGGATCTAGGGTTTCTAAAATCGCGGGCATGAGTTTGAAATTCGGTGCTTTCCATTCTCCATGAACTAACATTTCTAAACCTTTCTTTACTTTGGTGCTGGATGATGCCATGGTAGCTCTTCAAAAAATTTCTGCTGCAAAATTTTTCTTTGAATCACTTGATCGCACTTATAAATTTTTTTGCTCAATATGCTGATATTCGTGGTGAAGAATGAATTTGATTTCATGCTTTTGTTAAAACTTTGTCATTAATGCTCCATAGGAATTAGGGTATAGAATTCGACAGATTGTCATCCACTAAGCATTAATTACTCGGTGAAGATTTCATAGCTTGGGGAACATACTGCTCCAACCTTACTCGATAACTGAATGAAATTATGTTACTCCCAACCTTTCTCAGTTGAAACTGATACTGACCTTCCTACGATCCTCTTGAATCTTGCATACTGATTTGGATCTTTTTTCCTTTCAATTCAGGAACTATTTGGAATATGTCTATGAGGATATAGTTCTAGTGCTTTCTTGGAGACTTAGTTAGAATTGATAGAGCCACTCTCTTCATGAGTGACTTCATTACTTGGACAAGTTTTCTTGGTAGGTTTAGGGATCCACTATTGTCTTATCTACTTCCTAATGCTATTTACTTTTGCTTTCTTTTCATCTTCAACTTTGCCTAAATTCATGCAATTTTTAGCTATGTGACCAAGCTTAGTGCATTTGTAACATCTTATGGTAGTATCCCTTTTTCTCAAGTGATGCCTTACACAATTCATGCCAATGTGTCCATATTCTCCATAGTAATGACATCTACACCAAGTGGTGTAATCCCAACCAGATATTGCTTTCATAATTTGTTCTGTTGGATTGGGTGTTTTAGTTCTGCATTTTGATGCCTTGTGACCTTGTTTGTTACATTTGTGACATTTGCCTTCAAATCTTGGTTTCTCCTTGCATTCATTTGCTTTATGACCATGCTGATTGCAATTGTAGCATTTTCCATTGAATTTTGCTTTTCCATTGTTCCAACATTTGTTTGAAGTATGACCAATTTTGCCACAGTGATTACAAGTAGGTTTCTGATTCATTTGAGTACCTTGTTTGGAGGATTCACCTTCCTCTTTGTATCCAAGTCCTGCTTTTCCTTTTTGCTTATGAAGGTTTTGTTCATACACCTGATTCATATCTTCTTGAGATTTCAACATTCTTTCATTGATTTGCCTTTCAGTATCTAGGTCACTTATCAATCTTAAATTGATTTGCTTTTCAGATCTCAGTTCCTCTCTTATATTTTCATTTTCTGATCTTAGAGTCAAGATTTCTTCATTTGCATTGGAGACTTGATTAATAAGGTTTTCTAGCTGAAGGGTTTGATTCTGGATTTCATTGTTCTTTCCATCTATTTCATCTTTCATCTTGTTTCTTTGTTCCAAGATTTCACAGAATCTTGTTGATTGAATTTCCTGTTCTCTTTTCAATTTTCTTACTTCTTCTTGCAGAGATCCATTCTTTTCTAGAAGTTCTTTTGCTTCATTGTTTGCTTCATCTGAGTTTCTTGAAGGGAAAAAGTCTTCAATCTTTTCTTCAACATACTGGTGGTCATTCATCTGATTTGCAAGTTCCTTCCTTCTTTTTAGGGAAAGGGAAAGATGCTCTTTTGCTTCCTTGAGTTGAGTTATGGCCATTTCCAGATCTAGCTTTTCATTCTCAATTACTTTGTTAAGTTTGAATATCTCCATTGTCTTGAATCTTTTCTCAAGCTGTCAAACTTTATTTTGAGAACCACGGTGCTCTGATACCAATTGTTGGAAATATTCAAGACTAGCTAGGTTACTAAGAGGGGAGGGGTGAATCAGTAACTTCAAAACTTTTACAAATTTTATATCTCAACCATTTTCTCAATGACATTAGATTGATAAGCTAACTGTATGCATGAGTAACAGAAAGAATAAAACATTCATAACACTTTGAACACAGAGATTTGGTGACCCAGAAACCTTCCAAATAGAAAGTAAAACTGGGGTGGGGATGAAACCCACTAAACTTCAATACTGAAGTATAAAGTTTGTTGGTTAAGGCTTACAATGATCACTTCTGATGATCTACCCTATTAGGAGCAATAAGGACTGCTAGGTCCACCTTGTTAGAGGATTTACAAACATACAAAGAAGTATGCACTCGGTTAAGATATTTTTACAAAGACTGTTAAGTCTACTCGATTAAAGGATTTGGGGCTGATTCACCTGTTAGGATGAAACAGTAGATCTCTTACTTGCAACTGTGCTTGCTGATTGAGATTCTCTGATGTACTGATCACCTTCTATGATAGATATGTCTCTACTGCTTCTTATACTATTGTATCCCTTTGTAATTCACTTAACCTTTCTTCTCTTTTTTGCTTCACCCTTTTTCACACTTCGGATATGATACAAAACATTGTTTATATATCAATCCAAAATAATTACAAAACAATAGCAAAGTCAGCTCTAAACAAGCAAACACAAGTATTACTGAGTTGGCCCAAATATAGTGACTCAGTTACTGCAAACTAACTCGATGACTTTCTAATACTCGGCATCCACTACATTACTCAACATCGTCATGCACTCGGTAGAAGTGGAGGCTCAGTCCATACTAACCACTTGGTTGTAGTTTCAAACATGGTATATACTGGAGACTCGGTAGATATAGTGTCACTCAATAGAGACTGAATTCCTTGTTTACAGTGCTGGCACTCGGTAAACACTGCTTATCTCATCACTCAGTGAAGATAACTTGATAAGCACTGTTCTGCTCGGTAAACACTATTCTGCTTGGTAAACACTGTTCTGCTCGGTAAACACTATTCTGCTCAGTAAACACTATTCTGCTTGGTAAACATTGTTCTGCTCGGTAAACATATAGAGTTTGAATAAGTGTTGTCACTAATGAGAATCATACTTAATGCCAACACGTGCCTCTTAGGGGCATCTATCTTTGCTTTCTTTATCTCAACATTCTTGTTTGAAATTTTATACATCCCTATTGCTTGTTCATTTCCTGAGTTAACATTCCTATTCCTCAAGTGATATTTGCTAAGCACTTGTTCCATCACTGCTATAGTGTAAGCCTCTCTTTCTTCTTTTGTTGTCCTCCTAATAACCGGACTCTTATCATCATCTGAGAAAACTTGTTGCTCTTGCTGGTATCCCAACCTCCTGTAGCTTTCATCTGGAAAGTATTCCCCATCTGAATCATCACTATCTCCTGACCAAAAGGGCATGGATGAAAGAGTGTTTATCATATGCCTCTCTTCATATCCTTAGTTTTCTTCCTCCAAAATCTTTTGTGCTATAAGACATTGATCCTGAGGGTGAGGTATTTTACAAATTTCACACCACAACTCATCCCCTATGAAATGATTATTTTTCTTGAGGGGATCTGGAGTGTCTGTCTGCTTTTTTAAAGGCTTTCCATCTTTCCATTCTGTATGATAAGGCATGTCCTATAACTTGTACCTATCATTTCTGTTGAAATTTCTGTCCTGTCTTCCTAGTTGAAAGTGACTTTTGTTTGGTTGCAAATTCCTCATCAAGCTTACTAACTCATCCATTTTATCATTTTCACTATTCCTTTTTAGGACTGCAAGATTGAATAGCTTAGGATCACTTCTTTTATCAATCCTTTCGGCCGCTATTCTATTGTTTTCAATATTTAGTGCTATTTTGAAAGCCTATTGTAAAGTTGTCAGGTTATGAGACCTTATCTCATAATTCATCTTAACATCAAAAGCTTTCAAATAAAAGGTGATTAAAAAGGGGTCAACAGGACGTATATCTTTTGGGATTTCATTCAACACCTTTTTAAACCTCGTATTAAATTCCTTCACTATTTCATTTGTGTTTTTCCTCATAGTGGTTAATTCATGAGTTGCAAAGGATGGATCTCTATGATCCCCAAACTCCTCAATAAACTGATCAACAAAGTTCTACCAAATGGTAATCGATCTATCTGGAAAATTCCTATACCACTTGTCTGCACCATCTTTGAGTGAAAGAACTAACATTTTCATACGCACATCTTCATGAGTAATGTCAAATTCATAAACAATATTTTTGACATTAATGACATGTTGTTCTGCTAATTGAGACCCATCGCCAATAAATTTGGGAATAGCAGTCTTTAATTTATTTGGTATAGGATCAAGACAACATATTACATTTGAAAAATCTAATGGCTTATACCTTTCATTAACTTCATGAAATCTGGCATCAGAAAGATTCTTATTATTATTATTCTGAAAATATTGATTTTGAGGAATAGGGTTACCTCTCTGCCATTGATTTTCCATATTACCATTTTGACCACTATGTGGCTGCTAAGTCACATTCATTTGATTTAGCATCCCTCCTTGATACTATTGATGTTGTTTTTGTGCATGGTTTCTAGGTTTCATATTTGTACTCACACCATAGACATCTAGATGTATTGAGTTTTGTGCTTGCTGTGTATGACATTGTTGTGTTTGAGCTCTTCTAGGATGAGGATTACCACAATAAATTTGTCCTTGTCCCTGTGTGTAATCTCTACTTATATTATCAATAGGAGGGTTAAAAATTTGTGCCCCACCATGACTCTATGCATGGTTTCTTGGATATGCATATTGTCCAGTATTTTGTCCATGATCATATTTATTTTCACCTTCAATATATCGGTTATGCACCTCATTTCTTTCGGCATTAATATTTCCAAAATAATTACTTTGTTGAGGACAAACATTTTCTTTCACATTTCCAAAATATTGTAAATATTATTATTACCATAATTATTTTTACTGTATTCATCATTTTCAATAATCTGATAATAATTACCTGGCTTACAATGTGACTCACCACCTTTTACTCCCTCTTGTCGCATAGATTAACAATAATCAGCCTATTGATGAGATACTAGGTTCTAGTAATATATATTATCATTGTATTTGTAAGCATGAATATATTTTTTGTACATATCATCTTGCTGAGCAAGTTTATGATTCTCATGTGGCTGTTTGTGTGCACTATTTCCAGCCTCATGTGAATATTTATCTCCATTATTATTTACATGCTGGTTATTTACGAATCCATTTGACTGCTCATACATATTAGGGCAACGCTTTTCACGTATTCATTGATGCTCATCTTCTTGCATCACCCTTTGCTACGCAACAAAATCTGGTGATTTGTTATTAAAATGCCAATTGCTTATATCGCATTCTTCATAATTACTCTTCTGCGCATCTCTAGATTGATATGGCTACTCATGCGAGCTTTTATTTCCTCCTTGGGCAATTCTATTGTCATTGTCTTGCCATTTAAAAATGTTATCATTATATCTCTCATTTTCGTGTTCTTCCTTTTGCCCGGAACGATAGTCAATTTCCTACTCAAAACACTTAATACTCTGAGGCTGTATCTGCTAATGAATATCAATTCCATAGCAACTGTCTTTATCTCACACAAACTAGTTTTCATGCACTATGCAATTTGGCACCTTGTTGTCATAATAACTATTATTAGTTTCTTGCTTCTCACAATTCCATTTATGTGCAAGTTCAAGGTTACACCATTTCCCATGTGAATTCTGGTTTTGATAGTAAACATTATTATTTTGCTGCTCACAAAAACTAACATTATGTTTATCTTCTCCTCTATGTGTAGGTTTAAGAATGTTACCCTCTCCACATTCACTGTGGGATCTAGGTTTTCGTATATTCTCCAACAAGTTATCATATGACTTGCCATCTTTTTCTTTTTGCACAAGCTGCCTGACTTCACACTATTCACCTAGATCTTTAGACTAAATTATAACTTGTGCGGCATGACATACATCTTTTAGGTTGTATTGATAAACATTTTGCATATCTTGTTGTTGCGTGGACAACGTGTCATCCCTGTCTAGCTGCCGCACATAGTAGTTTTGCTAATTATTGCTTTTGAGGTAATTTTCCTTGTCTCGCACGAGCGTATCACTATATGTTTTATGATATGTGTTATGTATATTATCAAAGTAATTATTATTCTTATTATCAAACTGCTCACCCGAGCCTTGCCCATGCACCGGTATATGAACATATCTATGCGGGTATTGGGGATTTTAAGCTTTGCAATATTCATCATTGGTTTGGCCTTCTCCATATATATTATTCTGCTCATTTTTATTTGGTGTATGCCATATATGATACACACTGTGTTGCTATATGTTCATATGATCCTGCGCAAACCTAGCAGGCTGCTCACGTAAGCCTTTGTTGTACTCTCTATGTTCAACATAGAAGCTAGGTTTTTGCATATTGTTATTTCTTTTGCCGAAAACATTATTACTCTCCTCCTTTTGCACCAGTTCAAACTCATATGGCAGCTCGCGTGGATCTTCATTGTGTTGATGGTGCATTTCAACATATTCATCATGCATGTTACGAGCACCACTCTGCTTGTTTTTTGGATGATATGCATCTAGATTTTGCACATTTACTCCATCAAACTCCAGTTGAATCTAGCTTTGTTTAGATACATTACTATTAACTTTGTAATAGTATTCCTCCTATGTAGGCACATACTACATTTTATCACTTTTAGCTTGGGTAAAAATAGCGTCATTGTTATATTGCATATTGTATGTATCTTTTGCAAATCCTTCTGATTGCATGAACTTCATACTAGGTTGTGTTGGAAATAGGAGAGATAGGTACTAAGAGGGGAGGGGTGAATCAGTGCCATCAAAACTTTACTTATAAAACCTTTTTGATCAATAACTGAATACTGTGATAACCGATCAAAATGACTTGAATCTAATTGCATAAATCAATCATCTAGTTAACTTAAGAAAGTAAGCAACATGAAATCAATATGACAATCACATAACACAAGTATTTTGGTAACATATAAACCCTTGTTAGAAGGTAAAAACTATGGTGGGGATGACACCCACAAATTCTTCACTACTGTAGATAGAAAAGGTTTGCCTGTTAAGGCTACAAGTTTTGATCACTTCTAGTGATCTTACCCTATTAGGAGTAACATATTAGATCAGCTAGATCTACCTAGTTTTAAGATTTAACAACACTATTTGAAGTGTGTACTCGGTTAAGAGATTTACATAAGACTGTTAAGTCTACTCTGTTAAGAGATTTATCAAAAACTCTATCACAATTGTCAGAAAGTAATAGGTAAATTATCTGTTAGTTGACAACTCAATTGTCTAAAATAGATCTATAAATGCTCATCAAAATATCACCTTACCTGTGATGGTTCTTTGCTCTATTCTTCTTAGTAGCCTTGTTTGATTCTGCTCAATCTGATATCCTCTGTACTCTATTCTTCTTGGTAAACTGATTATCTTAAAGATAGGCAAATTCTTCAAGTGCTCCGTGATTCATATATATCAGTTCAACAACTCCATAAAAATGGTGCGAACATACCAAATATATAGTGTCTTATTTTGCCACCTTAGCAAAAATTAGGTTACAAAAATAATCATAACCCTAAGATCTACGGTACAAAAATGACCTCGATCAACTAATACAAATAAGATAATCATTGCATTTAATGAATATCTTTTACAATAAATGCTCCTCAATCTTGGTAAACCATTTTATGATCTGTTATAACCATTTGCATAGAATAATGTGTCATTCTAATTACTATGCCATTTTTTGTGATCATCGGTAAACACTGTATAATCTACTTAGTATATACTGCGATGCTTGATGTTTATTGACCATTAGTGTTGGTGTCACTGGTGCTTAGTTAACTGTGTGATGCTCGGTGTAAAGGCTTTACCGACTGCTCTGTCTTACTTCTAGTTACTGATTATCTCAATATAATTAACTAACCAACCTGTTTACTATCCTTTGATACTAATGACAACCTTAAATGGTCAATAGAGATTAACAATCTACCCCTTTGGCATTAGTATCAAAACTTCAAAAATGTATATAGACAAAATGTTTCTATATATTCTTTATATCTCTGCCATATACATAACAAAAATTTCTAAGTACAAAAAGTACTCCCCCTTAGTGCATGCTCCCAGTAGTATGTAATATACATATCAAAGTATACTAATTTGGCATATACATGGTTTTCCCCCTTTTTGATAATAATGCCAAATGCAAAAAAAATATAATGTATACTTACATCTTATAAAAAATGTTTGGATGGGTTTTCTATACAGACTCCAAGAGGTTGTCCCACTCTTCTTTCAAGTTGGTAAGAGAAATATGCTCAAGACTAACTTGTGCATGCATGTCAAAGATATTATCCAGCACTGAAATCTCTAGTGTTGCTACAAGTTGCTCAGCTTTCACAATGTGTGTTTCAAAAATCTTCAGGTAAGGAGTGAGTTCTTTCTGTAACTCTATAAGCTGATTGGTGATGTGCACTTCTTGTTTCCTTAAATCTGCTATTAGCCGCCGAAGTTCCTGAACTCAGTTAATATTCTTTATGAAAGTAGTTGGCTTGGTGATAGCTGCTTGTGTACTCAACTTTATCTCTACTTCTAAACTTTTTTATCTTTTCATTGACTTCTACAGTGAAGGTGTCTAAAGTACAAAGCTTGATTAGAAGTTGACAGATTATCTGGGTGATAGATTTTACCTTGGTAATGACCTCGGATAATTTTACTTTGTTCAGTGCCACTTTTGTGCTAATCCTTTTTGCCAATTTGTTCTGAATCTTGGATTTTTCCCTTTCTTCTATTCTTTTGTCTGCATCTGTATCAGGGGCATTGATTTTTTTGGCGAGTGTGGCAAGCAGATCTATGATGGGATCATCAATATTTATTTCTGGTACTATCTATCGTAGAATATCCCATACATTATTAACACTTCTTTGCATTTGTGTTCTTGCCTTAACTTCTCTTGTGCCACTTTCCTTGAACATAACTCCCCATACCTAGTTAGTTCCTTGGGGCTTAGGGTTCTCAAGTCACATTCGGGTATAATGATAACTTCATCAATGGTGACCGGCCCTTTGGCTTTCTTCTTCTTCTTCTTCAGGGCAAGAGGTGACTTCATCTCACTTATGACAATAGCTTTTTCTTCAATCCTCAGAGTCTCCTTCCCCATTGACATTGTATCATCCTTCTTCTACTCCTTGATAGATTATGTGGGAGTCTTGGTCATAGTGTTAGGTGGGTTCAGCTCAGTTGACTTGGTTTCTTCAGGTTCCTTTATTTTGGTAGACTGTGTCTTTGGTTTGTTAGGCTCATTTGTATCTACAGGTTGCTCAGGTGCTTCAATCTCAGTAGTATCTTTGGTTGGCTCAGGATGAGAGACATCAGGTCGTACTTGTGATATTATTTCAACTGCCTTTTCAAGTACACATAGTTCACCTGGTAGTGATGTGAGCACACTAGCAATGTCTAATGCTTCATCTTTATATGGTGCAATGGTCACATCTTCATCATCCACATCATCAGGATCATCGTTAGTGATTTCCTCAATGAGTGCATCATCATTAGTTTTCTTTTGCAAGTGGATCTTAACTTGATCCGGTGCATCCTGTGAAATTTTGATTTCTTCCTTTTGTTCTATGATATTAATTACCTCAGTAACTGATATACCGGTGTCTTCTATTTTCTTACCTTTGTTATTATCAATGAAAATACTTTTATCTTTTGAACTATGTCTCTTCTGAGACAATTTTAGGAATGCTTCCTGTTCAGCTTTCTCTTCTGCTTTCAAAATTGATGTCCATAGAGAATCACATATGACATCCATATCATCCACATTCTCATCCATGATCTACATTGCTCTATTCTTGACTAGAAATCTAGCCTGATACTTTGTCATGTTTTCACTTACCTTAGCATAGCTAAAGTGTGTGGCTGCTCAGCCTAGTGACCATTCTCTTTTCCTTTTCTCTATATCTAATGTAAGAGCCCATCTCTCACTTATTTTGTCATTGATTTCTTTTGGCAATTGACATGCAAATTCCATCGATACTCTTTTGAATTTTATCATCATTTGGATGATAGCATATTCTATCTTTGTTTTGTCCTCGATTGAAATTTTGCCAAATTTGCTTATGCCTGGATCTATAAGATTTCCATTCTCAATTATATCTTCAATAATTTCTTCTATTATACTATCCCTATTATGAACTAGCTTGAATTGATCAGGGTCATTTTCAGTGTCAGTCTCCTCTATATCTTCCTTACTCCTTATGTATTTCCTCTTTTTCTTAGGTGGCTCAGCTACCTTCTTGTTCTTTCTCTTTATGTATTTCTTTGTCAGTGTAGCTACTCTTCTTTTTGCTACTTTTTCTGCTTATTCTTTCTCAGTAGATAATGTTGCAGTTGATGAATGTGTCCTCATTCCTTTAGGTTCTGGTAGCTGAATATCTTGTTCATCAGTTGTGGGTAGCTGAATTTCTTCTTCATCATTGGTGGGAGGAACCGGTGTGTGATCCTTTTCTTTGTTTGACTCGGTCTCCTCCCTGTCATATGGCTTGTTAGGAAACTATAACTGACCTTCGATTGCCTCATCAACTGGTGACTCCTTAGGTGATTCAGATGTAGTTCCATATTTTTTTGAGAGATCTTTTCTCATTTTCTTTTCCCTTCTAGACATTTTTCTGATCTCTATGTTCATTGTGATTCTAGACTTAGCTTCCTCATATACACCAAACCTACTAGCAGTGATGTCTATCGGTAATGCCAGCAATGCATTGATAGATATCAAAGTGAAATCATGATTCATTTCATAACCCATCGGTGCTAGCCATTTTGTTCTTGGTTCTACTGCCTTTATCATTGAGTGGTCTGTGCTTACCACAAAGCATATGTCATCTTCAAATTTACTTACTAATTCCTTTGGAATTCTACCCCTTTGTTGCATTTTTGTTTGAAATTCCTTGAAATATGCATTGAATTCCTTGTTCAGATTGTCGCCTAGACTTCTCATCATTTCACCGATTTGAGCAGTTATCAGTTTGTTTGATTGCCAGTTTACTTTACCAATACTTGGTACATACTTTTGTAGATATAGAAATGTACAGACAAGTAGTGATCCATACTTACATGTATTGGACTTCTTTTCTTTTATTGTCTTCATGTTTTCATGTAGTTGGTGTAGTAGTAGCTCAGCAAGATCAACCTGGTGATCTTTCTTCATAATTTTGTAAGCCATGTCCATAGTGCTGTAGGGTACACTATTTGGTTTGCTTGATTGAAATATCTTGTACCCGATGACATGAGGAACAAATTTTACCACTGGATCTTTGATAGTTGATATTTTCAGTGCCCTATCTTCCCATTGAGCTCCAATGTTCTTTTCTACATCGGGATGAGATGAACTTTTAAAGGCTTTGGCTTTGTCAGTTGTAGGGTATCCAGTAACCCTACTGATAATCTTCTTGGTGATCTCAACAGGTTTATCTAACCAAAATTTTCCATCATGAAATTTTCTTAGCATGATTCTTATCCAGTCATTGTGAAAGGATTGCGGGAAGTATGTGAAACACTGTAACCCTGACTCCCCAATCTTCTTATATTCAGATTTGATCTTTCCATCTAGTCCATAGATTTGTTGATAAACTGCAAAGGTCTCAAAATCACATACTTCACCGATCTTGCAGTGAATGTAGGCCCTAACGTCTTCTGTTAAATAAACCTTATCGAGAATACTAGAAAATGCACCCATATCATCTATTTGTGCTGCAACCTTGGGATGAGGTTTGAATTTCTCATCGGTAAAGTGTGCCCTAACAATTAATTCCACTTCCTCCTCAATGTTCTGTGATCTTCTTGTGGGCGAAGTCGATGCCATAAATTGTTTCTAGGGTTTTGGCAAACAATAGATAACCAGTGTTCGATAAGCAGATGAACTTACTTGTTATCATTGAAGAATTATCGTCAGTTCAATCTATAGTAGCTTTGAATCTATTCTAAAAATCTTTAGCTCAAACTTTTCTCTGTAAAAATCTCCTTTCTTCGAAATCACAATGTAACAATGAACTCTATTTTCGCGTATTTATAGGGTTTTTTGATATTCCCACTCAAACTTTGATGCATTAAATGCATGACCTAACTTTCAGTATGAAGTGGCTGTCAGCTTGGTAATGTCTACAATATCTTTTTCTCGGTTAACATAGAGTTTCTTAATCAGTTTGCACTATTGTTGGTTAACCTTGTATAGTGATTACCGATGGGTAACCCACTCACGTTTCTTCTTTTACCGACTATATAACATTTGTAAACTTATAAAACATAAACCATGGTGGATCTTTATTCATGCAGATTTGGTATGTGTACATCATATATAAGGAACTATATGAAAAATGTGATCATTTAAAATGTCAGTTCCATACATACCTTTGTCATCTTAAGTAAAGGTACCGATGTCCCGCAATCCGGTGGATGAGGTTTCACCAACAATGTTACTAGACTCAGCATTCTCATTAGATGCCTTCTTCCACATTGTGTTCCTTAACTTTGTAATATCTACAATGTTATATCCACTCTCAAATATATGGTTTTCATTAGATGCTCAGTCTCTGCAGTTCTTGCTTACATGACCGACCTTATGACAATGCATACATGCCATTCCTGCATTTGTCCAGTTTCTTGATTATCCAATCTGACTCTTTCTGTAACAGTTTGCTGCAATATGTCCATACCAACCACATGCGGTATAATTATTCCATGTATTATAATCCCAAACATATGAGTTACCTTGTCTCTTCAGTTGATATGGCTTTCGTTGTTTTTTCTCTTTAGGTGTCTAGACTTGTTTCATTTTCACCTTGCAGTCCCTTGCAGTGTGTCCATGCTTATTACAATTATAGCATATTTTCTCCTCAATAGTATTATTAGCAATGTCATTCTTCTTAGCTACGCATTCATAAGCTAGATGTCCAAACTTACCATAATAATAACAATATCCATTGAATTTAGGAATGACAGGAGGTTTACCTTGTGCTTTGCTTCTGCACACATTAGATATATGTCCTAGTTTTCCAGAGTGGTAACATGTCATCACTTTAGGTTTCTGAGTTTGATTGTTGTGATGATTCTCCTTCACCGATGTAGCCTATATCGGCTCTGCTTCCAAATCTCCTCTGATTAGTTAGGAAATCATCAATCTTTTTAGAGCTGTCCTCAACTATCTTCATCATTTCATTGTGTTGCTTTTGTGCCTTTATTTCATTTCTCAATTTTTCATTATCTTCTCTAAGTATTGCAACATCTTCAAGTCTTCTTGATAATTTTGAATTTACTCAGTTCATTTCTTGATTAACTGTCATCATCTAATTTGATACTTGGAAGTGACAATCAGTGAGTCTTTGTATTTCACTTTCTTTTGCTTGAAGTTGTTCAGTCATTAGTCTTCGGTCTTCAATAGCCAGATTCCGATCTTGTTTAGCTTGTCTAGCATTGTTCATGATTTCCACTATTCTCACCATTTGAGATTCATGACTGATTTCAAGTGCTTTCACTTGCTCAGATAGATGCTGATTCTTTTCAAATAACTCAAAGATTATGCTTTTAGATCCATCAGAGATGCTTCCAAAGCTTGATCCAATATGATCAAATATTTCATCAATAGGTTCTTCATGATAACTTATTTCATTTAGCTGAATTGCAAGGTTCTTCCTATCAACCAGTAATTTCTTTAGTTCTTCCTTGGCTTGTTTATACTATTCCACTAACATCTATATTTGTATCTTCTGATTTTCAATAGTCTTGTCAAGTTTGTATCTCTCCATGACTTAGATCTTTACCCTTCAGTGGTTAACTGTTCAACAAGAGAACTGGGCTCTGATACCAATTGTTGGAATTAGGAGAGATAGGTACTAAGAGGGGAGGGGTGAATTAGTGCCATCAAAACTTTACTTATAAAACCTTTCTAATCAATAACTGAATACTGTGATAACTGATCAAAATAAATTGAGTCTAATTACATAAATCAATCATCTAGTTAACTTAAGAAAGTAAGCAACATGAAATCAATATGACAATCACATAACACAAGTATTTTGGTAACATAGAAACCCTTGTTAGAAGGTAAAAACTACGGTGGGGATGACACCCACAAATTCTTCACTACTATAGATAGAAAAGGTTTGCCTATTAAGGCTACAAGTTTTGATCACTTCTGGTGATCTTACCCTATTAGGAGTAACATATTAGATCAGATAGATCTACCTAGTTATAGGATTTAACAACACTATTTGAAGTGTGTACTCAGTTAAGAGATTTACATAAGACTATTAAGTCTACTTTGTTAAGAGATTTATCAAAAACTCTATCACAATTGTCAGAAAGTAATAGGTAAATTATCTGCTAGTTGACAACTCAATTATCTGAAATAGATCTATAAATGCTCATCAAAATATCACCTTATCTATGATGGTTCTCTGCTTTGTTCTACTCAGTAGCCTTGTCTAATTCTGCTCAATCTGATATCCTCTATACTCTGTTCTGCTCGGTAAATTGATTGTCTTGAAGATAGACAAATTCTTCAAGTGCTCCATGATTCATATATATCAGTTCAATAACCCCATAAAAATGGTGCGAACATATCAAATATATAGTGTCTTGTTTTTCTGCCTTAGCAAAAATTAGGTTACAAAAATAATCATAACCCTAAGATCTACAGTACAAAAATAATCTAGATCAACTAGTACAAATAAGATAATCATTACATTTAATGAATATCTTTTACAATAAATGCTCCATGATCTTGGTAAACCATTTTACGATCTTTTATAATCATTTGCATAGAATAATGTGCCATTTTTTTATTACTATGCCATTTTATGTGATCATTAGTAAACACTATATAATCTACTCAGTATATGCTATGGTGCTCAATGTTTACTAACCACTGGTGTCAGTGTCGCTGGTGCTCGGTTAACTATGTGATGCTCGGTGTAAAGGCTTTACCTACTATTCTGTCTTACTTCTAGTTACTGATTGTCTCAATCTAATTAACTGGTGTAGGAGCACCCTTCCAAGGGCTCCCACCAATCATTTTGATTATGCAAAACACTTCTTTTGTGAAGGTTTTAAGTATAATAAGAGTGTTGGACTCATTTGTGTGTGTAGGCCTAAGTAGAGGGCTTAGTTTTTGTTGTGTCTTTCCTAATTGGCTGTATAGTGACTCAGGATAGGTTAGTATCCTGAGGTCACTTCTTTTCTAGGATTAATAAGTCTAAGTATAGAAGGTTAGGAGAGTTTTTTGTTTATTCAAGCATGTAAAAGACCTTAGAAAGGTCTTAGGAATGGAGAGAGCAAAAAGTTGCTCGAGTGAGAAATATTTCTCTAAAAGTTGCTAGCAACTTTTCATAAGCTGCTAGCAACTTTTCAAGAGTTTCTTAGAAACTTTTCTTTTGTAATGACTAAACCTCACCAAGGAGGCTCCTAACCCTAACTAGGCTCTAATCTTGAGGAGAAGCCTATATTAGGCTTGAAAAACCCTAATGACAAGGTTGGCTATCAGTGTGTACGATAGATGTATGGAAAACTCAGACTATGTATGAAAAACCAGTGTGTGACAGTCATTTTAATGGCTTGAAGTGTTGAAACAATGTGTTATCAATGATATATTATAATTATGTGTCAGTATTGTGTTTCATTTTACTTCTTTTATCATTATTTAGACTAGGTTTGTTTGTTTCAGTTTGTATATTCTTTATTTTGTAAATCTGATAGTGCTCTGCCAGTTTGGAGAGCCTTATGAATAGAGGGCTGTAGCTTTTGTTTCCGCTATGGCCACACCATGGAAACTTGGAATCTAAAATCTTAGACCCTACCCTATATAACTATGGAAGCAGGTCCCTGGTGTAAGTGTGCACCTATTTATTTGATCTTGCCCTAGGCGAGCTAAGGCTTAGTCCTGTTAGGAGCGGTCAGCAGAGTTTGTGCTCTCATTGATAGAGGAAAGAGTTCCAAGCTTAGCCCTTTGGAGGGAGTCAAGGTACATGAATTAAGACTAAATTCTAAGAAAGAGGGAGTCTAAACAATCTAGGAGAGGTGTTGTTGTAGACCAATTTGCCCTGTGACCTTGACAAGCCTTGACACCCTCATATTTGGCACAGGTGTTGTATGGCTTGTTGGAAGCTTGAGACCCCAAAAATATTTGAGAATGGGTCAATTGTAGCATATGTCATTTAGACCAGGTGTGTTGAATCCTTCAGGGAAAGGTGCCAAAACCCTATAAAATTGGAAGGAGGGCTAATTAGGCCTCTTCCTTGGAGCCCTAGATTGCAAAGGAACCCTCAAATTGGGTGATGAGCCAATCATTCCAATGCATTGAAAAGATGCCAAATGCCCTAAAAACATCTTGGAACTCATGCAATCCTCTATTGGAGCTTGGGAAAGGATTTGAATCTCAGAAGACCCTTATAAGCCTATGTAAGGGATAGCAGCTAGATAGCAAAGCTTGTAATGTTGGAAGATGGAATAGTTAAACTTGGTGGGAAGGTTAGGGAAGTCATGGGATCCTTGGAGGAATAAGGAATCCTATAGACCATCAGGGGTGTTAGAAGAACACTTGGATCCTAGAGAGGATCAGGGCATAGACTAAGCTAGTCTATCCTAGCCTCCCCATCAGATTGGTATCAGAGCCTCTTAAGGCTTTGGAAGTGAATAGTGGATGTTTCAACCATTAGAAGAATCACTTGGATCATCATGCAAGTAGAAAATTGTGACTAATGAAGAGCTTGCTAAGAAGGTGGAAGATCAGGAGGAAGCTAATAGACTCCTGCAGGAAAGATTGATGCAAATGGAGAAACTCTTGGATGGTGTCCAAGAAAAAGTAGATAAGGTGAAAAATAGGATGGAGGAGTAGGATGCCAAAGGGAAAGAGACAACCATTGATGATGATGTACCTACACCTGATCCTCCAACTCAAGATGAGCAATTTCTTAAAGCCCTAAAGGCTATCACAGGCAAGGCACTTGAAGGTGTCCCATTACTAATTGGAGGGATGGATACAAAGATTGTGATGCAATGGATTGAAGGCACGGAGAATCACTTTGAATGTGAAGAGATCTCAGAAGCATAGAAGGTCAAAGTGGCCAAGTCTAGGTTGAGAGGACAAGCTTTAACCTGGTGGAACTACTTGCAAGGTGAAAGAGAGAAAGAGGGAAAGAACACAATCTCTAATTGGAAAGCAATGGTGAATAAAGTGAAGGAAGCATACATACCAGTAGATTATGAAATCTAGCAGCATAGGAGGAGATTGAATCTTAGACAGAAGGAGATGGATGTAGCCACCTACACTGAAGAGTTCCACAAGTTGAGATTGAGGTCCAAGATCAAAGAAGAAGAAAGCATTAAAGTGGCAAGCTATCTATGTGGTTTGAAATGGAGCATAATAGAGGAAATGAGTTTGTTTACTTCCACCATAGTACTTGGATGTCAACATATGGCACAAAAGCTTGAAGAGAAACAAAGAAGAAAGCAAGAACCTAATTCCAAGAATAGGGGAAGAGGTAGAGACTCTAGAGGGGGTCAAAGAGGAGGTTCTAGTAGAGCTGGTGACTCAAGAAGCCAAGGAGAGAGTAGACTCTTGGAACAAAGTTTAGAAATTAGTACAAGAGGATCTTTTGGAAGAGGTTCTCAAGGAAATAGAGGAAGAGGAGCAGGAAGATGCAGCTCCTAATTTACCACCATGAAGTGCTATCAATATGGGCAGCTTGGACACCCTACCTATAGGTGTCCTGATAAACCACCAGCCTCAAATAATGAGAAGAAGGTAGCCTATACCCAAGAAGATAGCAACAACTCATGCACTAATGAAGTCAGCAAGTTAGAATCAGAAATGGGTGAGAACATAATGTTTAGAAGGGTACTCATAAGGCAGCCTAATCAAGGTGAACCCAAGTAGAGGAGGGCTCTTTTTAGAGTCTTATGAAAGATACAAGGCAAAGTATGCAAGGTTATAGTAGATTCAGGGTCTATTGATAACATTATAGTAGAGGAAGTAGAAAAGAAGCTTAAACTCACCAAGGTTCCCCATACAAATCCATACAAGGTGACTTGGTTGAACTAGGAGCAAAGTGTGCTAGTTAATGAGCAGACATGGGTAGAGTTTTCTATTGGAGGCTTTAAAGACAAAGTTCTTTGTGATGTCTTTCCCATGGATGCATGCCATCTTCTATTGGGAAGACCATGGAAATTTGATAGGAAGGTGATCTATGATGGAGAAGAGAACTCCATTTCTTTCAAGAAAGATGGAAAAACATTCAAAATTCAGTCCATAATTGAGAATGAAGAAGGTACTTCTAAAACACCTAGTGCACTTCTTAGCAGTGGTAAGTAGTTTCTACATGCACTACATGATGAGGAGACCATAGGATGTGCTATCATGGTGAAGCCAAAGGAGGATGACAAGAAGTTGCAAGCTGAAACACCATTGGAAGTGCAGAAAATGCTAGAAGAATTCAAAGATATAGTAAGTGATGGAACCCCTGCCACCTTACCTCCAAGAAGAGCTATAATTCATCAAATTGACTTTGTACCCAATGCATCTCTACCTAACAAAGCAGCCTAAAAGCTTACCCTAGACTAGAATAAGGAAGTGGCTAGACAAGTGCAAGAGTTATTGGATCAAGGGCTGATCAAGAAGAGTATTAGTCCATTGGCAGTCCCAGTGGTCTTAGCATCCAAGAAATGAGGAAAATAGAGACTTTGCATAGACTCAAGAGCTATCAACAGGATCACTATTAGGTATAGGTTCCCAATTCCAAGAATAGAAGATTTGATGGATTGTTTAGGAGGTGCTATGTACTTCACCAAGCTAGATTTAAAGAGTGGTTATCACCAAATCAGAATCAAGGAGGGTGATGAGTGGAAGACCACTTTTAAGACCACATATGGTTTTTATGAATGGCTTGTAATGCCATTTGGGCTGACTAATGCCTCAAGCACCTTCATGAGGTTAATGAATGAGGTCTTGAAGGACTTCATAGGAAGATTTGTCATGGTGTATCTAGATGATATACTCATCTATAGCAAGACAAAAGTAGAGCATCTTGAGCACTTAAGGTTGGTTATGAAGAAGCTACATGAAGAGAAATTAGCCATCAATCTAGAAAAGTGTGAATTCATGCAGCAAGAGCTAGTTTACTTAGGATTTGTGGTGTCCAAGGGTACTCTAAAAATGCACCCAAGCAAGGTGGAGGCAATCTTGAATTGTCTTGCCCCTAAAACAAGGAATGAAGTTAGAAGTTTTCATGGCTTGGCACAATTTTATAGAAATTTTGTGAGGAACTTTAGTGGGATATGTGCACCAGTGCTCGACACCATCAAAGGAGGACTGAAAACAAAGTTCAAATGGACCGAGGCAGTTGAGAAAGCATTCCAAACATTGAAACAAGAGGTAGCCACAAAACCTATCTTACTCTTGCCAACTTTTGATAAGTTGTTGATCATTGAATGTGATGCAAGTGGTGTAGTAGTAGGGGGTGTATTGAGTCAAGAAGGAAGGCTTGTGGCATTCTTTAGTGAAAAACTCAATGAGGCAAAGAAGAAGTATTCAACTTATGACTTGGACTTGTATGCATTGGTACAATCTCTCAAGAAGTGGAGGCATTACCTTTTGCAAAAAGAATTTGTCGTCTTTACTGATAATCAGGCTTTAAGCTACATAAACCCTCAAGAGAAGCTTAGTAACAGGAATTTGAAGTGGATGGTGTAATACCCCAAAAATGGGCTATAGGTTCATTAACCTCCTATATCGACATATCGAACGAAATCGACATCAAAGTCCTAACCTAAGGCACATCTAAACATCATCAAATCATAATTGATTATCTTAAATTCTACATCGGGGAATATTCCTAGCAATATTCCTAATTATCTTAATTATCTTTAATTTAATTTAATGATTATTTGGTGATAAATCACATTTATCCTAAGTTTGATTAATTGAATATTTTCATATTTAATTAATTAGATTTAATATTTTCCACTTAATTATTTAATTAAATTTAATTCTATCTATTATTAATTCTATTATTTAATTTTGACAATAAATCCAATATCCTATGAATAATTGATTAAATTCTTATTTAATTAATTAAAGCATGTTGTCATTATTTAATAATATAGTTTTTAATAAAAGTTTGATTAAATAATTGATTAACCCATAAATCAATTATTTATTTTCAAAAATCAGTTAAGTTGAGCATAAATCACTTTATTTATTAAATTAATTCATAAATAAAACATGCACAATCATAAAAGCAGGCAACTGTCAATTATCAATTAAAGCTAAACTCCATTTTGAGTTAAAACTTAGCTTTTGCATGTTTTTGTGAATTAAATTATCTTTATTATCAGATAACTCAAAAATCAAGCTGAGTTAATCTGAGTGATTTATGGCTTTTTTCCATGCACCTCCAAAGCCCTGGATTTCTATAAATTAAAGCCTCAGCTCATCTCAAAGCATCTCATATTTTTGCATCCTCGTGCTGTCTTGGAGGACAAGGAATCAAAGCTTATTGCGAATTAAGGCTATTGTGAGATCAATTTCATTTGCTTTCATATCATATTAGTTTTCATTTGTTAGATCAATTCATAGCATATCATTTTTTTACATATCATAGATTTCATATCATTTTCCATATCATTGCATAGAAAATATCAAAAAACTAGATTAATTGCATTCATATTTCATATCATTTTTGCATTCAAATCCTTCGTTTAGGTGTCATCTAGGTCACTGATCTCGATAACAATCTGAGAACATTAATCTCGCACCTACTAGAAGGTAGTAAATCACTTGGTTAGAGTAGATTTCAATTTTGCATGATTTTGATTATAGCTAACCTCTAATGTTTTACTGAAGTGTTGTGTCAACAGATCAGGTACAAAATTCACACACACATTTTTGGCACCCACCGTGGGGCCCTAAATGGGTTTCCAATTCAATTCTATCAATTTCTATCTTTTTCTCCTCAGTTTCTGTGCAAAAATACAATTTTTATTTTTTGTCCGTACAATCTTCATACTAGTTTCTAACAAAAGTTGTATGATTTTGAACACATTGTCATATGACAGTTGATCGAGTATCGTTTCATCAGGCACCCACTGTCGTTTGGAGGCTGGATTATTGTTTCATCAGATGCCCAGTGTCGTACAAGTTTATGGACTATTTTCTAGTAACAGACCCACTATCATATGAGTTTCTAGATTGTCTTTTGGTAATAGACCCACTATCGTACAAGTTTCGACATCAAGTTTTAACTATCATTTCATTTTTACACGTAGTTTGTCAGATTTGATTTTTGGATTTTGACTAAGAGCTAATCTTAATAGTTGGAATTCTCTATTTTTTATTGACTCTTGCTGGTTTTGATTGGAAAAAGCATAAAGTTTGCTAAAATCAGGTAAAAATCTACTAAGCACATTGTGAGGATCTCAGGTATTCCACTTGTGCTAATAATATTTTGATTTGGGGCTTAAAATAAATCTCTCGTGTGTCTAGCTTGGGTGATTCTTTTCATGCTTTTGTTTTACACACTTGCATAATTGATACTAGGTTGTGACCCCTTAAGGATTCATTAAGTAGTCTCAGATACTTGTGATTGATCTTGATTGCTATCTTGGGTTATTGGAATCGCTAATCCATTGGCCCCTCATTCCCCCCCATGGTTGCAATCTTAGCGCCATAAAGGGGAGGGGTCAACATGATAGAAGTGTTAAGTGTTCCACTTGGCAACCCTTTTGTGCTTTTAGGAACTCACTTGTTTTCTAAGTTGGGGACTCATTTTCAGCTTGTGTGAGGTGTTAAGTGTTCCACGTTGTGGACTCATCTCATATTCTCTTTAAGCATTAAGTGTTCCTCTTTCTACTTTTTGGATACTTTTGGTAGATTTTCTTTTGGAAACATACATTTGTGCTCACATAGTAATTAGGCCCTATGAATAGTATTCATGATTCTTGAAAGATTGGATTCCCAGTGAAATCCTTCTTGATGACAAAATCCTTGTAGGTAGGGAGGATACTTAGTGCATTTCACATTCAACTTGGTTAGTGCGTCTTCTCTTATTGATTGATACATTCTCTCCTAGGAGAGGTTGATAGATCATGTGGGGTAGACATCATGAGCTTTGGTGAATCAAAATTGGTTAGTGCATCTTCCATTATTGATTGATACATTCTCTCTCCAGAGGGGTTGATAGATCACGTGGGGTTGATATCATAGACCCTGGTGAGACAAACTTTGTCTTAGTGTGTCGGATTAATTTGCTTTCTTTGTTTGGGTTAAAAGTGAAGAGGCATCAAAACCTTGGATCTGAAGCCAAGTCCCCTCATGGTATACTATTGTGAGTCACCTTTAGAGAGGGTTAACCGTAGAGGACAATCCCTTCATAGGGAAAACTACATTGATGGAACCTTAGGTGGTAATAGCCATTTTCACCATGGTAGTGACAGCCGCTATATAAATGTCCTTGTGGAAGAAATCTCCATGGGTATGGTTCATTTTTGGGTTGTCAGATCTCCCTAGCAGCTTCTGAAGATTAAGTTCTTGGACTGTGTCAAAACCCTGGTGTGCCAGGATTGGAGTTTACCCCTTTGGATCATAAAATTTGTAGAGTCAAACCATTACTAAAAACCCTAGCGAGGCCAAATTTTCATTTTATAGGGTATATGTGCATTATTGCAAAACTTTTTTGGAACATACACAATTAGCACTTCTGAGGATCAGAACGAATAAGTCACTTGACTGTTCATGCACAAGGTTTCTTTTTCCCTTGTTCATTGTTTTCAAACATACTTGAAATAACATCTTTTCTATTTTGCGTGCTTGTTTATCTATCTAGTTACTAAAAATGAACAAATCTGTTACAATCCTCAAATCTAGACATTGAAATTTGCAAACAATTCAAATCTGAAAACTCAAAATTTGCATAATCTGAAGTGAAATCCTTTTCTGGAGTCAAAAGTCATCTCAGGAGGTCAGAAATTCATACGAGTTTCCATCAAGTGTCATTTCATTATAACCCATCTGTCATATGATTGAGTACCCAGTGTTGTATGAGTTTCCATGCTAGCAAATTCTCAAAGTCAAAATCTTGCAACTGTCGTATGAAATTCTCAACTATCATTTCATTGCTACCCAACTGTTGTATGAGTTTTGCAACTATCATTTCATTTCCACCCAACTATTGTATGAGTTTTGCAACTGTCATTTCATAGCATACCCACTGTCGTACGAGTCAGCAGAGTGTTGTTTGGGAAATTTTTGAAAGTTGTCAAAAAATTGTCAAAATTGCCAGATATTTAGCTTTTTCAGCCTAATTTCAGAATATGTTGAATGAATCATTGTGTTAGGAATAGAGAAATAGCTATTAAGAGTCCAATCATTTTCCTAAAGTGGCCTTTTGAATCTGATTTAGCCTTTTGTTTAATCGATTTGAGTCCTTATCATCCTGTGTCAAAACCTTGTCATAACTATCAATCTTCAATCAATCATCAAAATGACTAAGTGTTGTGATATCTTGTCTGCTATCTTTTGGGAACCTACCCATACATCTAGGGCACAATATCCTTCATCCATGTCTAATCAAATCTTCAAATCAATCAAAACCTTGACAAGGTTGTGTCATCTGATCATCTTGATTCAATTCATTCTTCAGTTATTTGGATCTTATTCTCTTGTTTCACTTGAGGTGAATGGTGGAGACTAGAGCTTCCTCTCACAAGAAATATATCACCACTCTCCAAACTCCAACTCTTGAGCAACTCATCAATTCTAGTCTTAACGAGGATGACGGTCTTGGCAACTATCGATTGAAATCTGGTTACATACCTCCTCCATCAACTCATGGAGGTACTCAACATACCCCTCATTAATCTAATCCAGGGAGTCCACAAACTCCTACCATGTCTCAAGAAGGGACAAATTTTGGCTCTCAAAGAGCTCAATCTCAACATGGTGCAGATCAGGAATCCACACCTGAAGAAATTGCTCAATATCAAAATGATGATAACTTCAAACGAATGATGAAGCATTTCTTGAAAGAAGATAGAGAAGCATACTTTTTACAATTATCTCATCATGGAGCTAAACTTCCTCCCAACTTTAATGTTGGAGAAATCATTACACATGAGGAAGAGAATCCACTCATAGCTATGATGAAAGAGATGCATGCTATACAAGTTGAACTTAACAATCTCAAGAAAGAGAAGGAACCTAAAGAGTTCTCCATGGAGGCTCTATGTCCTTTTCCATTTGACAAAGACTTGTATATGCTACCATTTCCAAAAAGAGTGGAGATGCCAAAGTATGACAAGTATGATGGACACTCTAATCCTCAAGATCATGTTAGAGAATTATGTATGAAATCAATGGAGTTCATGCATGAACTGACCTATCTAATGCATCTCTTCCCTCTATCTCTAGGGGGAGCAGCCATCCACTGGTTCTCTAGACTGCCTTCTACTATCAAAAATTTTGAGGATTTGATCAAATTGTTCTACTAGAAATACTCCTACAATATTCAACATCCAGTCACCATGATTGATATTTGTAATCTCAAGCAATATCCAGGGGAACCATTCCTAACATTTCTCAAGAGATGGAGGAAGAAGTTCTCTCTATATGCTAGACCTATTCCAGAAACAAAAAAATTGGAAATCTTCATCAACAACCTTGTTCCAGAATTCAATTATCCTCTACAAATGCAAGATCATACATCTTTTGATAAGATGGTGGATAATGCTATCAAAATCAAAAAAGTGCTTGTGAAAAAAGGAGAAATCACACTTCAAAAAGACAAGTACAAATCAGGATCCAGTTCTAAAGACAAGAACAAAAATTGGAACAAGAACAAAGGCATCATCATAGATGGCATTGTTGACACTGTCCATGCCCCATCAAAGGCACCAGCCTACAATCTCACTCTTGGCACTCAAGCCATTAAAGATTCAGAGAAAAATTCTTCTCCACCATCTCAAAGGAAGCCAGAATACAAAAAATGGGATAAACATAAAAAATTTACTCCTCTAGGAGAGTCTTTAGAATCAGCTATGAAAACTCTACTGGCTGATAACATCATCTCTTTACCACCGATCCAACCAAATGATCAGGACCCCAAACCGAAATGGTGGAGAGAAAATGAATTCTGTGATTTCCATCGAAGTAAAGGTCACAAAACTAGTAGTTGCTACCACTTGAAACATACCATTCAAGATCTGATTGATAGTGGAGACATCACAATTGATAATCCCCATAGCAATAACGATCATACAACATTCACAGAACCATTTCTGAAACATGGTCAAGAAAATTCAACTTCTCAGCCTAATATGGGGGCAAAAGTCAACTATGCCTACCCTAGAAATAATGTTGTCATCAATATGGTTGAACCATGTCTCTCTAAAAGTTGCAATGTCATCACAATTGTACGAAGAGAAAAAGATCATTCCTTAGCTAACATAGTTACTCGATCACAAGCTCAAATGCATCTGAAAGGACAAATCCCAGATTCATCAAATGTCCCTAAGGTGCCCTTCAATCTTTCATCTGCTTCTAAATAGAAGGTTGCTTCCAAATCTTCCAATCCAAAGATACAAGGCCTACATCTTATAGCATTGTTCAACAACTCCAACACACTAATGCAAAAATCTCCATGTTTGAGTTGCTTCGAATATCTCTAGCTCATAAAGCCATTCTTGATAAAGCTTTGCTCGGGTCCAATGTTCCTAATGACCTTGATTTAGATAGGTTCTAGACTATGGTTGGACATCTTACATCTCCGCAATATATCTCCTTTTCAAAGGAAGATGACAACTCCTTAAGTCACCCACATAATCAGCCTTTGCATATAGAAGTCTTGATCTAGAACTGTAGAGTCAAACATGTGTTGATAGATGGGGGCGCTGGCCTAAACATTTGTTCATACAGCTTGATCACACAATTGGGATTTTCAGAATTGGCTATTGATCCTAGAAAGAAAATAACTATCAAGGCCTATGATGAACAAGAAAGATCTTCTAAAGGCACCATTGTCTTACCTATCAGAGTGGGTCCAGTTATCAAAGATACCATTTGTCAAGTGCTTGATCTACCTTTGGCCTACAATGTCCTTCTAGGGAGATGATGGATTCATGAAATGCAAGCTATTCCTTCTACATACCATCAATGTTTGAAGTTTCCATATGAAGGAGTAGAGGTTACTGTCCCCACAGATCTGAATACAACTTGCAACACCTTGAAGGAAAGTGCAGATAAGCTTGTGCCTAATAACAAAGAATCTCCCATTGAACCAACTAAAGAAGCATCCACATCTAAAATGGAAGATCTTGCAAAAGACGTTAATATCAAAGAAAATGGTATGGGAGAATATACTATCAAGCCAGTCTTATCTTTGACATCTCTCCCTATCTCACCTAAGTCCTATGGGAAATCTTTGAAACAATCCAAACTAGACTCTAAAGAACCTCTTGAAGCATATAAAAAGAATTTTGTAGCAGAACAAGTATCCAAACAATAATTTCAAGAGGATGAGGCTATGCTATCATGGCTGTACAAAGATGAGCCTGAATCTCAAGTTGTTCAAACTGGTGACTCTGTAGTCTCCAAACTCCCTTCCAAGTCATATGGTCTAGGAGATAAATTAATAGCTAAGATGGGATATTCAGGTAAAGGACCTCTAGGAATCGGAGGAAACGGTCTTGAGGTACCTCTCCCACAGACTGGTAGAGAAAATAAAAACAAAGTTGGCTTAGGCTTTAAGAAGAAACCCTATCACCTTAAAGGTAATTGATCTCATGTCATAGAGCAGATTGTACCAAGGGAACCTCTTCTTAAGAAAGAAGAAACAGAACCATTCGATAGTGATTCAGATAGTTCAAAACTCATCCCCTATGAAAAATTGCCTAAGGAGATCAAAGACCTTCTTGATGATAAAGATGATCCTATCAAAAGAATTAATGTAGTAGAAACACAAGACCCTACTATCAATCAAGAGATAGTTGCAACATAAGAACTAGCTAATCTCAAAAACAATCAAGAAGAGGGAAGTGGTAGTGATTCTAAGATAGATTCTCATGAGTATGAATAGAAATCAAAATCTGAGGGTAACCCTTCTTGGGGTATTCACCCTGACTTTACTCATGTTCTAAGATTTCCTAGAGATCCTGAATCAGAAGCTAAATCAAATGACTATGAATGGGGAGCCATTCTAGAACTAGATGAAGATGAGCTTATCATAGATAAACATGTTGATGTTATTCACCAATATGCACCTCAAACCAACGTAAGTCTAGAGCAAAATGATGAACCTATCGAGTCTAATCCACCTATGGCTGAATTGGATTCCTATGATGACATTGAGCCTATTCATGAATTGGATGTCTTAAGTTGTATTATCACCTTTGAATTTGAGTGTCAGGTTAGGACCAATGATGATAGATCCATATCCATAAACACTATCTCCCAATCTTTCCCTACTTTGACTATCAAATATCCAGAACTTATTGATCAAACCTCCACGAATCTGAGCCATGGTATTTATACCTTCTTGAATGACTATTCCCTTGCTTTCTACCTCAATTTAGTTGAGCCTATGAGTACTTCCATTAGTGAACTGAGTGTCAGCATGACCGAGTCAGACATCAAATATCTTAGTCAAAAAAAAAGAATAAAAAGAAAAAGAAAAAGAGTTCTGAGGGTGAAAACCACTTTGTGGCAGTCTCAGAACCTACAAAAGTAAAAATAAAAGATGTATCCAAAGGTGAAAACCTCTCTGAGGTGCCTAAGGATGAGATATTTGATGTCCTTTTGAGTCATTTATAGGATAGATCTCCAGTTCTAATTGAGCCCACTCAATCCATCAATTTGGGTACAGTAGAGGAACCACAATTGGTACATGTAGCACAATCATTATCAGAAGAAGAGAAGCAAAAATTTATAACATTCCTAATAGAGAAGAAGATCAACTATGCATGGAAATATTCAGATATGCCAGGATTGGATCCTAATCTCATAATGCATCATTTATCTATCGCTCCAAATGTCAAACCTGTCAAGCAAAAATTAAGAAAGATGCATCCTCATGTTGCACTCTTGGTAAAAGATAAATTAGAGGATCTCCTAAATGCTGGATTCATCTGAGTTATTGACTATGCAGAGTGGATCTCTAATATTGTACCCATTTCTAAACCAGATGGCTTAATCAGAGTGTGCACAAACTTTAGAGATGTGAATAGAGCATGCCCTAAGGATGATTTTCCACTACCTAACATTGATATGATAGTGGACATGACTGCAGGTTTCAAGATGCATTCCTTAATGGATGGTTTCTCTAGATATAACCAAATAAAAATTGCTATAGAGGACCAAGAGAAAACTGCTTTCACATGTGCATGGGGCACCTTCTGTTGGAATGTCATGCCATTTGGGCTTAAAAATGCTAGAGCTACATATCAAAGAGTAATGACATCTATTTTCCACGACATGATGCATCGAACTATGGAAGATTATGTTGATGATACTTTAGCAAAATCTATGATCAGAACTGAACATCTAAAGGACTTGAGCATGATCCTAGATAGAATGGAAAAGTTCAATCTCTGACTAAATCCTAAGAAGTGTGCTTTTGGTGTCACTTCTGGAAAGCTCTTAGGATAGATAGTTTCAAAGAAGGGCATTGAAGTTGATCTAGCTAAATTCAAGGCTATAATAGAGATGCAACCTCCCATGAATATCAGTCAAATGAGGACATTGCAAGGAAGAGTTCAATCTATCAGAAGATTCATATCACAGCTAGCGGACATATCATAGCCTTTTACAAAAACATTACATAAAGGTGTGACCTTTGCATGGAATGAAGAATGTGAGAACAACTTTAACCATATCAAGAAGTATCTATCAAATCCACCTATCTTGATGCATCCTATTCATGGGAAGCCATTGATCTTATATGTCTCCATAAGAGCCACATCATTAGGGGCATTGCTAGCACAACATGATGAAGATAAAAATGAAAGAGCCATTTATTATATAAGAAGAACATTGGTGGTGTATGAAAATAACTATTCTATGATTGAGAAATCTTGTCTCGCTATGATCTTTGCATCACAAAAATTGAGACACTATATGTTAGCTCATACCACGCATCTAGTAGCAAAAATTGATCCACTAAAATACCTACTCAGCAAGGCTGCCCTCACAGGTAGACTGGCTAAATGGGTCATGCTTCTAAGCGAATTTGACATTGAATATGTTGAAAGAAAAGCTATAAAAGGTCATGTTATTTCTGATCAACTAGCGGATGCACCCATGTTTGATGACACACCGATGCAAATGAAATTTCCAAACTCCTCTATTATGCACCTATCTTCTAGAGAATGGTAATTGTTCTTTGATGGCTCCTATACATAGAATGGATCTGGAGTAGGCATATTGTTCATAACTCCTCAAGGATACTCTGTCCCAAAAGCATTCAGAGTAAAGTTCCCCTGCACAAACAATATTGCAAAATATGAAGCCCTTTTGAATGGTATGAAAATAGCAATTGAATGGAGAGTAATAGAGCTACACATTCATGGAGACTCTCAACTGGTTATTCATCAAGTCAATGATGTGTACCAAACTAAAGATGAAAAGCTCATTCCTTACAAGAGAATGGTAGATGATCTTAAGAAATATTTCATATCTATCACATTTGAACAAATTCCTAGAATGGAGAACAAGGCTACCGATGCAATGGCAACACTATCTACTTTATTACAACAACCTGAACATGAGCTACACTATGAGTTTCTGGTGGAAGCACTATCTTATCCTGTATATGACTCCCCTAAAACCTGCATGATCTGCACTATTGTAGGTCATGATTCATCCTGATATAAAAACCTATTTTCCTATCTCCAAGACCAAATCATCCCCGATACCTTCAACTGCCATGAAAAGAGATACCTTATCCATAATGCCTCCTGATATGTCATCATTGGTCATGATCTATACAAACAAGGTCTAGATGGTATGCTACTTAGATGTTTAGAACGGGAAGAGTCTCAACGAACATTAGAGGAATTCCATGATGGTATTTGTGGGTCACACTCGAATGGTTTAACACTAGCTTGAAAACTTATTAGGGCTGGGTAATATTGGCCTGAAATGGAGAAAGAGGCTATCAAATTTGCTAAGAATTGTCAAAAGTGTCAAGTACATGGCAACCTAATTCATGCTCCAGGGAGGGATCTAATCCCCTTTACAACAGAATGGTCTTTCCATCAATGGGTATTTGATCTTATCAAGATGATTCATCCTCATTCTTCTAATAGACATACCCATATAATCACAGCCACAGATTATTTTACAAAATGGGTAGAGGCGGTCCCTTTGACACAAGCAACTGGAAAGAAAATATCTATGTTCATATTGAACTATATCATATGCAAATATGGGATCCCTCATTCCATAATCACATATAATGGTGGGCAATTCAGGAATAAAGACCTCGATAATCTATGTGCCAAATTCAAGATCACCCAACATTGGTCTTCTATCTACTATCCACAAGGGAATGGCCAAGCAGAGGCTTCTAACAAAAATCTATTAAAGATCTTGCACAGAACAGTAAACAAAACTGGCAGAGACTGGCATCTCATGATTAATCCAGCTTTATGGGCCTAAGAACAAGTATTAGAACACCTACTAGGGCTACACCTTTCACTTTAGTTTATGGGTCTGAAGTGGTACTGCCTATTGAGGTTGAAATCCCATCACTCAGAATTAGAATGCATGGTCTAGTAACTGATGATGACTACAGAGTGTCTAGGTTACAAGAATTGGAACTACTAGATGAGCATAGACAAGTAGCATATGATCATCTCAGAGTATATTAGAAGAGAATTTCTAGAGGCTACAACAAGAAAGTTAGACACAGAGAATTTCAGGTTGGCGATCTAGTCTTGAGAGAAAATCCTAAAAATCAATCCCATAGAGAACACAAGGGGAAGTTTGAACCCAACTGGCTGGATCCCTTTGTAATCACTTCTAATTTTGGCTCTGGTGCCTATCAACTCTCAATGACTGAAGGAGAACATCTTTGAGAACCAATCAACATTCTCCATCTGAAGAAATTCTACGCATAAGGCATTTAGTCTCTGGTAAAATGTCTTGAAAAAAATCTTTTAAATTGGAAAATGTCCTAAAAAAATGAACATCTTGGTGAAAACCTACCAATAAGCACCTTGATGATTCACAAAAAAAAAATAAAAAATATCAAAAATTAAAAAAAATTTAAAAATATCAAAAGTACAAAAAAAAAAAGAAAAAAAGTGCATTGGTGAAAACTTGGAAACAAGCACCTTGGTAGCAAAAATAGAATCTCTGCCAAGATGGTGAAAACCTGGCAAATGGGTGCCACTTGTTTCAAAATGCTCCATCTATTAGTGCAATCTTGGTCTTTCCCAGCTTTCAATCTTGTTTTAGTTTGTACATATCTCCCGGTTTGTTTTTGCATTCTGGTTCTCAATAAGTCAGTTTGTCCACCAATCTGCTCAAGTGTCTGTATCCTATCAATGTTCAAACTTGGGGACAATCAATGTCATATCCTATGATCTCGAGTATATCTTAGATGTCTCATATCTAGTCAGAGTCCTTTGAAGCTTCATTTGAGTCAGTCAAGTCTATCTTATCTCCAGAAAGGATTTTGCATCTACAACAACGCAATCAAACACAAACTGAAAACAACCTGTGCTTTTTTTTACATGATTTTATCTCCTTGTATGCTTACTGATTCACATTGAGATTTTAGCATATTATGTCCCTTCAAGCTCTTCGATGATGTCCTTTATAGGATTTAGAGAGTGATGACTAGGGGCATAATCTTTTCTTTTTCTTCTACTTGTATGTGAAAATCTAACAACTTTGGAAATTCTGGATTGAAATGGTGTCCGACTGTAAGAGCCTCTATCTTGCATTGGATGGCCATGCATACCTTGACCATTGATACCTAGAAAATTCAAGGAAGTTTGATCTAACTATTTTCTTTTTGAGTGAGTTCTTTCTCCTACTGTGAAACACAATCTTACCTAAGGATGTGAATGATAAAGGGTCACTACGGGTAATTCACATTGGATTTAGAATGATCTCTTGACTACTTGATGTGCTTGTAATGCAAGGTGTATTCAGGTCATCATGACATTTATGTTTTGATACGTATACAAATTGCTATATCAAAATGGACATGATATTCAGGTCATCTTGGTGTTTGTGCCTTGGTGCTTATATCTAATCTGACATTTTGAAAATAAAATCAATATTCATATATCCATGGTTGTTGACCAGTGGGTGTTGTATTGATTCTTGCGCATACAAATCAATATTCATATGTCTATGGTTTTTTTTTAGCTAGTGGGCATTGTATTGATTTATTCGGTTACCTAAAAGTTTAATGATGAGAACAAATCAACATATGATCAGTGACTAGGTCCTAGGTCTTAGGTTGCATTTCATTTTGCATGTCTCTTTTTATTTTGCATGTTTGCATATCTCACAATTGTTTGGAAACACTTCAAAGCTTAAACAATTATTCACATCTAACGAGAGCTGAGTCTCACTCGAAGGTCTCTTCATCAAACCGCAAGCAGTACCCCTCCGGGGTTAAACATCCTTTTGACATAAGACTGAGTACTTGTCTTCATCAACCTGCACAAACATATCATGTATATCACTGCATTTACATCTTATATCATTATCATTTGTTACATTACATTACATTCATTACATAAGCATAAATCATACATACATCTTTTCATAATCAATTACATTTGCATAACATCCATACATATGAAAGAAATCATTGCATTACATCGATCCATACATACATTCTACACTAATCATAGCATGATATCATCATAAATCCACATCATGACAAGTACAAATGAAGTCACAATCAAAATATCGATCTCATATATATCAAAAATCTTGAAATGTGTCATAGGTGCACTACTGGCACAATGTACAAAAGAATGAGCTCTTGACAGCTATCAGAATCAAAATGGTATATCAATGATAAAAAAAGAACAAAATATATCAAAACATGACCACAAGAATCAACTCTCAGCATGCTCCTTGGTATCTAGTGGAGGAGGCAGTGGTACATCTGGTATGACCTCTACCCTCGGTGCCCTCACTCCCTCGAAGGCTGCCATGTACTCAGAGTATGTAGGTACTCTCTACTCAGCAGGAACAACAACATAGTATGCAGATACATAATAGGAGGCCCATGAGGTCTGATGGGTCACCTCTATCTATAGTCTCCAAACCTCTGAGCGAAGCTCTGCACGAAGCTCAGTGCGCTACCTATCTACCTCCCAAAACCTCTCCTCCCATATGGCACTCTATACCTTCAAGTCCTGGACCTGAGCTCTAAGCTATCTAATCATCTCTGATGAAGTGAGAGGAACAGTAGGCTTTGCTATAGCTGCTAGCTACTCTGGCTGTTGTCCAGTGGTATCTGATCTATGCACCTTACGACGTCTAACCTCTGCACCCAAATCAAATGTGGTGTCTACTTGTGTGGGATCTGCATCACCACCTACAAACTGCTCACCTGCCAACACCTCATATGTCACACCGACACTACCCAAAGTACCCCTCTCACCCCTAGATCATCTATGTGACCCTATGGATGTACCTATGGGAGAAGTAGAAGGATGAGGAGGCCTCATATGCCTAGATGATCTCTACAGTGGAGCTATCACTCTTTGTCTGGGCAGTGTAGGATGCACTACCTGTGGTCTCAGGCCCTGTACCATAGGAACACCTATAACATCCATCGCCTCTTCCATGGTGGGTATCAACTCTGTAGGATCTAAGAATCTGTGGATGGGATGATCTACAAGCCACGCAATGTATCTATCTGTCACTCCTACATCGACAACATGTGGCCAGTAGTCCCAATCTCTACCTATAATGGCACTGTACTCCTCTGCACATAAGGAATAGGAGAGCCTCAGTGTCCATCCCAGCCCGATCTCATGCACAATGCGAGCATATGCAGTGTAATCTCATGGGGTATCCTATCTACGTCCATACTGACGCCACACTCTGCTAATCAAAAATCTCTCCAGAACAGTGGGAGAGTGGCCAATAAGTACTCAACTCTAAAAAAGAAAACTATATTGTTCCCTCACAGTGGGCCAGACCTCTATCTGCAAATATGGCCTCTAATGAACAAAATTCATCACCGAAAGTACTCGGTATGACCCATATAGACCTGTGTGACATAACCAGCATATGTATATATCACTGGCTCTTGTGGCTACCGCTGTGTCTAAAAAACTGGTCTCAATACTGGGATATGCTCCCAGGCCCATATCTGTAATACAAGAGCTCCTGAAGCAAAGCTCTTGCAATCCTGATACACAATCTCATGCATCTCTGAAAACATATGTGCTAAGACGCACTGACCCTAGGCAAACTCAGTGGGCATTACCATAAGTAGTGCTACCATCGGAGCCCATCCCATCAAAAAGCTATTCTGCTGATGGCCTGGCATGATGAGCTCTCCAGTCATCCCCACAATAATGCACTCTAAACGGTGTGTCTGACCATATCTCTGTACAAGGGTCTCCTAGGAAATGGACCCCGTCAACTATGTATCATCTCCAAATAGACACCTAAAGGCATGAAGACCACCCTGACCAGAACTCACATACTCAGGACGCCGACTGCTATGAAATGGAATGCGGAGTATCCTATAGACGTCCTCTGGAGTCACGGTCATCTCTCCAGTAGGTAAATGAAATATCTGTGTCTCCGAATGGAATCTCTCAATCAAGGCAGTCAAAAGGCCATGATTTACCCTAATGTCAGGTAAATGAATCAAATACTTGAATCCACGAGCAACAAGATGAACCCTCATCGAGTCCAGAAGTGCGATACATAATCTCTGGGTAGTCGGGTATGAATGTCAGATGTGTACATCTGGATATGTCACCTATATCATACAAAAATGGGGTATTCTATCAGAAATTAGGCTCCATAACAGACTAATAGTACAAAAATTGGACAGTCAGGTACTTCAGAAGGTAGGTCAATCAATCAGATATCAGCATCAGGCATCAAACAAGTTAAAATTTGGCCCTAAAAGTCAGTTTTCAACATTTTGTTTTTCATACGATAGTCCAGACTGGCATCAAATTTCATACGAGATTCCACAGAAGACCAAACGACAATACATGGTCATACAACACTGCGCCCGGGATCATACGAGTTTCAAGGGACCCGATGAAATGTCGTATGACACAAGGGTCCCTCTCATACGACACTTGGGTATACTTGAAATGACATTGTGCATTCAAATGAAATGTTGTACAAGTCTGGTATGGGACTCATACGAGTTTTCACACATGCAAAAATTAAAAAAGCAAAACATGTACGAAAAAATTAAAAAATGCTACGAAACATGAAAAATTTGCATTTTCAGAGGGGCACAGAGGTCCACCTATCGGATGTCCATACTATCGGGGTCTCTGGTATCTTTGGCTACGCTCAAATTGATGTGAACTCATAGGAACCTTCAAATCTCATTGTTCTGCCATTTTCTTGCTCAGAGGGCTCTGCACAATCTCCAAAGTCAAATGGTTGAGATGATTTGAAAATGACCCTTCACGCCTTTATATAGCATTTGACCTATTTTTCAAAAGTGCTCCGTTTTTCATGAAAATTGCACCCCTGGCTAATTTCGACGTTTTGAATCCATTTTCGGGATCAAAATTCAAATCTAAGATCGTTTAATATGTCAAAATCATGATTTAAAATTTTTGGGCCTAGGACGGTCTACTACTTGCATAATCAACCTTCAATCATCACAGAAATCTAGTATTCAACTTAATTGTTTATCTTACATCAAGCTATTGAAATTTCAACTTGGTCAACTATGGTCAACTCATGGTCAAACCTAGTCAAACTTGGTCTTCTCGGACCCTCCAATGATGCAGAATGCATTCTTGAACATGTATAACCACTTTTCCAATCAATTAACATGCTTCTGAACTATCAACACTGACTTTTCTTGTCAGATTTCAATTTTAATCCCAAAGGGGCCATGGTATTGCACATCATTCAGAAGTCAGTAATCAAATTTGAAATCATATCTTTATTGATATCATATCTTCCTCAGTAATCAAGACAAAAACCACGTCTAGTTACTGATTCATCAAAAAAGACCTCATCACTCGGGGCAAATCTATCATCACTTGGGGCATATTAGATTCATCAAGATCCATATCAATCTGGTATTTTCCTAATCTTATAAACTGTATTAGTTTTTGCAACCATCAGATCATAGTGTTCTTTCCTTGGTTCTTCGGCAATTGAAGGGTTTGGATGTGATACCTACTAGTTCTGCTAAGACAATCAAGTCTAGAACCGGTCACTCACTTCTTCGCAATCATAAGGTTTGGAATCAGGCGTTTCGACACTTTTTTTCACAATCCTCAGTTCATCACTGCTATAGTGAACATTATCTTTGGTCATTCAAGACCTATTATCTCCATATCAAATCAATATCAATCAGCTTCTGTCTCATATCAATTATCAATTTCAAATCTATTTCATATCTCTATCAAACACAGACTGTCTTTGAGCCATTGCGCTTCACACAGTAATTCAAAGAGGGGCAAAATGTAATACCCCAAAAATGGGCTATAGGTTCATTAACCTCCTATATCGACATATCGAATGAAATCGACATCAAAGTCCTAACCTAAGGCACATCTAAACATCATCGAATCATAATTGATTATCTTAAATTCTACATCGGGGAATATTCCTAGCAATATTCCTAATTATCTTAATAATCTTTAATTTAATTTAATGATTATTTGGCAATAAATCATATTTATCCTAAGTTTGATTAATTGAATATTTTCATATTTAATTAATTAGATTTAATATTTGCCACTTAATTGTTTAATTAAATTTAATTCTATCTATTATCAATTGTATTATTTAATTTTCACAATAAATCCAATATCCTATGAATAATTGATTAAATTTTTATTTAATTAATTAAAGCATGTTGTCATTATTTAATAATATAGTTTTTAATAAAAGTTTGATTAAATAATTGATTAACCCATAAATCAATTATTTATTTTCAAAAATCAGTTAAGTTGAGCATAAATCACTTTATTTATTAAATTAATTCATAAATAAAATATGCACAATCATAAAAGAAGGCAACTGTCAATTATCAATTAAAGCTAAACTCCATTTTGAGTTAAAACTTAGCTTTTGCATGTTTTTGTGAATTAAATTATCTTTATTATCAGATAACTCAAAAATCAAGCTGAGTTAATCTGAGTGATTTATGGCTTTTTTCCATGCACCTCCAAAGCCCTGGATTTCTATAAATTAAAGCCTCAGCTCATCTCAAAGCATCTCATATTTTTGCATCCTTGCGCTGTCAGGTTGGAGGACAAGGAATCAAAGCTTATTGCGAATCAAGGCTATTGTGAGATCAATTTCATTTGCATTCATATCATATTAGTTTTCATTTGTTAGATCAATTCATAGCATATAAGTTTTTTTACATATCATAGATTTCATATCATTTTCCATATCATTGCATAGAAAATATAAAAAAAATAGATTAATTGCATTCATATTTCATATCAGTTTTGCATTCAAATCCTTTGTTTAGGTGTCGTTTAGGTCACTGATCTCGATAACAATCTGAGAACATTAATCTCGCACCTACTAGAAGGCAGTAAATCACTTGGTTAGAGTAGATTTCAATTTTGCATGATTTTGATTATAGCTAACCTCTAATATTTTACTGAAGTGTTGTCTCTAAAGATCAGGTATAAAATTCACACACACAGATGGAGTATCTTCAATCCTTTACCTTCACAATCAAGCACAAGAAAGGGCAGCTCAACAAAGTAGCAGATGATTTGAGTAGGAAGTTATTGACTGTCTAAGAGGTACAGCTGCAAAACATTGGAATAGCAGGTTTTAAAGACTTATATGAGGAGGATGAAGACTTCTCACAAGCCTACAAGGTGTGCCTAGAGTTTGAGAACCATTTCCATGGTGAGTTTTCATATTACACCCTTCAAAATGGGTTGTTGTTTAAAGGTAATCAACTTTGTGTACCTAGAGGATCCATGAGCGAAAATCTAATTCAAGAGAAGCATAATGGAAGTCTTAGTGTTCATTTTGGCATCAACAAGACATTGGAGTTAGTATAGAGATACTATTTTTGGCCTAAGCTAGCAAGGGATGTGAGAAGGTATGTAGAGCAGTGTGGAATATGCCAGAGACCTAAAGGAGGTTCAAGCAATGTAGGACTCTACCAACCTTTGCCAATTCCAAATAGACCTTGGGAGTGTGTAAGTATGGACTTTGTGGTTGGACTCCCTAAAACCAAATCAAGTATGGATAGCATCTATGTTGTAGTAGACAGATTTTCTAAAATGAGTCATTTCATTCCTTGCAAAACTACTCATGATGCAAGCTATGTAGCACATCTCTTTTTCAAGGAGATAGTTAGGATTCATGGACTCCCTTTGAGCATTGTGTTAGATAGGGATAGAAAGTTCATGGGTCATTTTTGGCAAACTTTATGGAAAAGGCTGGGAACTAATCTCTCTTTCAGTTCAGCATACCATCCTCAAATTGATGGTCAAACTGAGGTCATCAACAGGGTGCTTGGCAACTTGCTAAGGTGTTTGAAAAAGGAGTATAGGTAGACTTGGGATCTTGTTATATCTCAGGCTGAATATGCTTACAATGATAGTGTAAACAGGACCACAGGAAGAAGTCCTTTTGAGATAGTCTATGGAAGACACCCTAGAGGAGTGTGTGAGTTGAGAAACTTAGGTTCCATGGAGTTGAAGAGTGGACAAGCTGAAGATTTCACTTAAACTATCAAGGAGGTGCAAGAGTAGGTGAAGAAGTCTATTTTGGAGTCTACTCAAAAACTCAAGGCTAAAGTGGATGAAAAGAGGAAAGAAGTATAGTTTCAGATTGGGGACTATGTCATGGTCCATCTTAACAAAGCAAGGATGCAAAAAACCATGCCCACCAAGTTGCAGATGAGGAGAGTGTTAGCACCCTGTAAAATTTCATGGCCCTAGCATGTTTTTTCTAGTCCCTGTAATTATTTTTGTTTCCCTGACTTTGAAACCCTAGCAAAAAATTCATAAAACTAGCCGTGGTAAGGAAAAACCCTTTGTTTTTCCCTAGCCCTGTTCTAATTTGTCTTTAACTTTTTGGGCCACTTAAGTCTTGTAAAATGCATTTGTGCATTTCTTTTCCCAGTTGGTCGCTTATTCATTTAATCCTCAGACGATTAGTCTTTTTGTTCGGTGATTTACTGAATGCATGTTTGTCGCTGGTTCACTTGGTTTCTCAGTGGTTATCTGTTTCTTCTAGTGATTGGGAAAACACAGTGTTCACATATTCTCCTGTTCCTAGTGGCTTATCTCTTAACAGTTAGCGACTTGGCATATCGGTTTCTTTTCTTTAGTCGCATCTTCGCATGGTTTCCTGGGCCCAGCCTTCTGACACCATCTTGATCCAAAAGTTGTCGCGAAAGCGCAAGGGTTTTGTCAGAGGCTTGCACTTTTGTGATGATCATTTATTCATTTCCATAACATAGCCTTTCTTTACAGGTGGGTCCATTGACATGTATGCACAAATGGTAGCATCTTATTGGTCCATGTACTAACATGTTGGCAGTTGTCAGTGGGACCTAGTTTTTGGATATGTCAGAGTGTCTTGACATTGTCAGTAAATCAATGAATGGCGTAAGTTCTTATAGGATTTGTTAGAGGTTTGAGATTTTGCGACAATCATTGATTTCTTTCAGTGTTAGGGGGTTGTCAGGGTAGGGAGGAGATTCTAGATCAATGGCAGGCATGTAATCTGATGGAATCTTGTCAGGCCATGTGAAGATGAGATGACCCTCAATTTTCAGACAAGCAGGGATCTAAAGTTTGGTAGTTCGGATAAAATGCTTAGCAGTTCTGACAAATCTCAAAGGGGTTCGCTCATTCGCGTAATAAAATGGCGGTGTTCCAAATTAGCTGGCAACTTGGCAAATAGTGTTCACACAATCACTACATTTTTTAGCGGAGATAAAAGGTTTTTCATGACCCGGTGAAGCTCTTCAGTCGTTGATTCACCAAAAAATGATTAAAGGGTAAAGGTTTTCCGAAAATGGTAGGACTGTCTAATGATTCATTGCTGAGGTGTCATGTTCTTATTTACTAAGCTGGAGGATGATAAGGATCTTGTCAGTGGGGCCTATAGAGGGTTTTTCAATCAAATGTCGACGCATGATCTTAAGGAATATTCCTACCCCATGAGATCATGCACCATTTTTTGATCTCACATCTTACTTGGACATGTTAGTGGGTCCCGTGTCAGGGGTGACCAAGCGATTGTAGTGAATGGTGTAGTGAAAAATGGTATAAAGTGGGCCCAGTTGGGATAAAGTTTTGGCAGTTCGATAAATTCTCAAAAGGCTTCGTTCATTTGCGAAGAAAGATGGCAGTTCTCTAAATGTTTTAGCGGTTTAGCAAACAAGTGTTCATGTAATCACTAAAATATCTAGCGGTAGTATAAAGTTTTTCATGAATGGCCAATTCCCTTTAGTTGCCAGTTCGCCAGATGTTGTTGAGATAGGTTAGGTTTCCTTTGTTCGCCAAGTCACAGAGTTAAAGATGGGTTAGTTTTTTCACTTCGTGAATAGGAAATGCTTTGTCGTGTGTTTGCTAGAGTTAACCTGAGGGTCACAGTTTGGTTAAGGACATAAGGCCCGTGAAATAAAGACATCTGATGGTCGTGATATAAAGTTGATCTGATTTAAAATATCAACTGCCGATTCGCTGCAGGCACCATGAATGTGACTGTTGTTTTTCAAATTTGAATTTTCTAAGGGTTTCTAGTGATAGAAAGGACTAAAATTCAATGCAGAAGTGACTGGAGCTAGTAAGAGATGATTTGTTTGCCATTGCAGTGTGGTCCAGGGTGTGATGATTGATTGCAGAGATCTATACTATGCGAGGAATGAGATGAATGGCTCGAGGTGTGTTGCAGGTGGTTGAATAGATTGGTTTTCATTGTAGATTTATGATCTTCTATACACTATTCTAAGAATTATCATAATTGGAGATCAATTTTTGATCTATTCTTCACCAAGTTGCTTGGTTTTCCCCAAAGTGTAGTAATTTCTAGTCTTTTGAATTGTTTTGGTGGGTGGAAACCCTAACCCTTACCATGGTTATCCATAGCTTGTTGCATCCTAACTTGTGTAGGATTCCAACATAACCAGGGGTATATATATGGCTGTATTTTTTACTGTGTAAGGGTTCTGAAATCCTAGCTCCCAAGGGTTCCTTTTTAGTTCCATGAAGAGTCCTTTTCTTGTATATACTTCCTTTTTCTCTACATAAAGGGTGTTCCCTCTTTCCTCTTGGCTTTTGGAGAATACAATATAAGCTGTAACATTTTGTTTTATGCATGAGATTCAATATGTTTCTACTATTATCAGATTGTCTCCATTTGAGTTTCAAACTTATTGATTGAAGCATCAAGGGTGTTTCCATCTTTCTATTTTCATTTCCTATGTGTCTGCAATAGAGTTGTTTTCACAGAAACAACTAGGTTTGGGATTGGTTTTCAAGTGTGTATGAACTGGGGTATCAAGGATATCTTATGTTTGTCTTCTAGTGGATGCTGGTTAATGTATTACTTATTTATAGGTCTCTTCTAAGGGGAGAGTTAATATCCTTTGAATAGGTGATAGCACATTTGGGTACATAGGTGGATTTTTGAAGTATGAGCTGATTAATGGTGTATGTTTGGTGTAAGGCATCAGCATATTTGAATGTATTGCTTTCTTGTTTCATAGCTCTCTGCTACAGTGATGTATTTGACTCTGCTGCCTATTGGATAAGGCACTGGTCTATGAGAGACTTAGGGTATCTCAGGAGCCCTTCCAAGCCAACATCAAATCAAATACCTTTCCCTTTCATGTTGGTAGTAGTAGTAGGAGGTCCTTTCTAGTCTTCAGACTCATTCTATGCAAGTAGGGCTATTGCATGTGAATTGGCTTCATTGGGGTACAAGTTACCTGAAGGGGTTTGAAGATTATTCCACAATAATCTATCTATAGGCCTATTGTTTATCTTAAGGTCTCTTGAGTGTGTAGATAAGGCAATACCCATCTGAGTGTTGTGGAGCTCAAAGAAGAAGGAGGATTCCTTTCAATCCTCATCAATTTGACTATTTTCTTGTCAAACTTGAGTGCCTAATTTGAGAATCAAGCCCATCTTTTGATTCAAGTTTGGTCCTACAAGGAAAAGCTCCAACAAATTGGTGACTCTACTGGGGAGGCCATTGGAAAGAGTCAGATATAAAAATAAAGCATTTTCTAACATCTTCTCAATAAGTATTGAGTGGCGGCTCTGAACTCTCTATTTGATTAGTGCAGTTCCTGATAGACAGTGTGATATCCTGGTGTAGTTTTGGTTGATTGGAAGAGGTACAAAGAAAAATAATATTTTCCTCTTCAAGGAGGTGGTGACTCTACACAACAAAGAATCTGATGGAGCTGCATGGAGAGGTCTAGATCTGCCCTACCTTCCAGTCAACAAAGTCTTCTACTACAAAACTCTCAGGTACTTTTCAAAGTCTAGATGTTTCCTTATTGAGTGATCAAGCACTAAGAAAAGGATAAGGTGTGAGTAGAGGTTTGCATACTTCAAGTTTTTAGTTGCATCTCTACAAAATTGTATGGAAGTATTACATTAGGTCTGATAGGAAAGCTTGATGAGGAGCTTGCATTCCTTGAGCAGGGCATCCTTAGGGATTGCATGTCATTGATGAGATTGAAAGTAGGATGTAGAAAGGATATATCCATATCTCTTTTCTATGATAGATTTTGGGATGTATATAATAAGCTTCCTGATGATGTTGAGTTTTCAGAATCTGAGTTCATTGGTTTATTCTTGGATCTTTTTTTTCATGAGTCAACCAGTTGGTCAGATGCATTGTGGGAAGAGTATTATATATGTGTCAAAGATTGGATACTTAGTGATGACAGCCTTGGGCTTGGGGATGCACTTGGGGTTTTGTCCTTGAAAGTTGAGAACTAGCAGTTAATGGGGGACAGGAGGTTGAGGGTGTTGGCTTCTCTTTATGTTGATCATGAGGAGACCAGCAGTTCTGATGTTGATTCTCATTATGCAGAAGGTGTTGACTATGAGGCTGATTTTGAGGTCAGTGCATATGAGAGTGCTGAAGATGGATCTGAGAGTGATAATGTTTCAAATTTGTCTGCAGATTTTTCTTCTTTTCAATATCAGAGTTCTTGTTTCTTGTCCCAGTTTGATGATGTTTTGTGTGAGTGGCAAGAAAATGAATATGATGTAGATGATGATTCCTGCATTGGTTTATCCACACAAGATGATCTAAGGCTAGAGGTCTCTATTCTTGTCTTGGACAAGGAAGATGTTTGCAATAGGGGTGAAGTTGAGGAAGATGAAAGTATGGCCCAAAGTCCACTAAGTAGTGAGGAGATTTCAACACTTCTGGCTAAAGAATTTCAAAGGTATGCACCTGTTGTGGATTTTGATTTGCAGCTCCCCTATGATTTATCCTTTGACACTGATAATGAGGCCAATGTTCAAAGTGGCCTTGAGGACCCATGTATATTATAGTTCCCCTCTTGTGGTGACTTTGAAAAAGAAGAGGTTGAAGGACATGACAGTGTGTTATCCTGTCACAGGAATTCTATTGATGAACAAGTTCCTTGTTCAAACCCTTTTCCTTCTTTTGATAAAAATGATAATGATGGTGATAGTATTGAGGACCTTGTCTTCAATAATTGGGACAAAACATTTTTTGATGCACATGACTATGTAGATTAGTTACTCCCCTGTCACAATGTTTATGACATTGACCTTCACTTGGTTCATAATTTAGTTCATGATGATATTAGGGAGGAACCAAGTTGTTTAGTGGCTAAGGTAGTGTATGAAGATGCTCAGTATTTTTTATTTTTTGATGCATTACTAGATGATGCTTTCTTTCCCAGTCATCAGGAAGAAGTAAATGATATTCCTTACTTCTTGGAATATGAGTATGAGGATGATTATGACTGGAAAAACATGGGTAGTGATCATTATAGTTTTATTTTTTCACCCATGGTTACTCACATATGTTGGCAACTAGATGGTCAAGATAATTTCAAGTGTCTGGCCACATATGTAGATGAGAATTAGATTTTTGATTTAGGAGGGGCATTGATTTTATTTTGGTGGCCTGGGGCCACTGAATAAAATTGTATAATTTTTGTAAAAAATTGTAAATCCTTGTATAGTTGTCTTTCCCTTTCCTTTTTCTTGCTTTCTTATTCGGTTGTCATTTTTTAAGGTCCCTAGTTTTGTCTTGTGGGTGGTCTGCTCTCCCAGAGATCTGAATTCTTCCATGGACACTAGTTGCCCATCATCCCCAACTAGAGCCACTATTAGCACCCTGCAAAATTTCATGGCCCTAGCATTTTTTTTTGGTCCCTGTAATTATTTTTTTTTCCCTGGCTTTGAAACCCTAGCAAAAAATTCATAAAACTAGCCATTGGTAGGAAAAACCCTTTGTTTTGTCCTGGCCCTGTTCTAATTTGTCTTTACCTTTTCGGGTCACTTAAGTCTTGTAAAATGAATGTGCACATTTCTTTTCCTGGCTGGTTTCTTATTCATTTAATCTTGGGATGGTTAGTCTTTCTATTTGGCGATTTAACGAATGCATGTTTGTCACTGGTTCACTTGGTTTCCCGGTAGTTATTTGTTTCTTCCAGCGATTTGGTGAACACAGTGTTCATGTATTCTCCTATTCCTGGTGGCTTATCTCTTAACAGTTAGTGACTTGGCATGGTGGTTTATTTTCTTTAGTCACATGTTCATGTGGTTTCCTGGGCCTGGCCTTCTGACACCATCTTGATCCAACAGTTGTCACGAAAGTGCAAGGGTTTTGTCAAAGGCTTGCGCTTTTGCGACGATCGTTGATTCATTTCCATGACATAGCCTTTCTTTACAGGTGGGTCCATTGACACGTATGAACAAATGGCAGCATCTTATTGGTCCATGTACTAACATGTTGGTAGTTGTCAGTGGGACCTAGTTTCCAGATGCGTCAGAGGGTCCTAACATTGTCAGTAAATCAACGAACGGTGTAAGTTCTTATAGGATTTGTTGGAGGTTTGATATTTTGTGATGGCCATTGATTTCTTTTGATGTCAGGGGGTTGTCAAGGTAGGGAGGAAATTCTAGATCAATGGTAGGCGTGTAATCTGATGGAATCTTGTCAAGCCATGTGAAGATGAGATGACCATCAATTTTTTGATAGGCGGGGGTCTAAAGTTTGGTAGTCTAGATAAAATGCTTAGCCATTCCAGAAAATCTCAAAGGGGTTCCCTCATTCTTGTAATAAAATGGTAGTGTTCCAAATCAGCTGGTGACTTGGTGAATAGTGTTCATGCAATCGCTAAAAGTTTTAGCGGAGGTAAAAGGTTTTTTGTGACCTGGTGAAACTCTTCAGTTGCTGATTCACCAAAAATTGATTAAAGGGTAAAGGTTTTCTGAAAATGGTAGGACCATCTAATGATTCATTGTTGAGGTGTCATGTTCTTATTGACTGAGCTAGAGGATGATAAGGATCTTGTCAGTGGGGCCTGCAGATAGGGTTTTTCAATCAATGGTTGGCGCATGATCTTAAGGAATATTCCTACCCCATGAGATCATGCGCCATCCGTTGATCTCACATCTTACTTAGACGTGTCAGTGGGTCCTATGTCAGGGGTGACCGAGTGATTATAGTGAATGGTGTAGTGACAAATGGTATAAAGTAGGCCCAGTTGGGATAAATTTTTGGCAGTCTGATAAATTCTCAAAAGGCTTCACTCATTCGTGAAGAAACATGGTAGTTCTCTAAATGTTTTAGCGGTTCAGTGAACAAGCATTCATGTAATGGCTAAAATATCTAGTGGTAGTATAAAGTTTTCCACGAATGGCTGATTCCCTTCAGTTGCCAGTTCACCAAATGTTGCTGAGATAGGTTAGGTTTCCTTTGTTTACCAAGTCGTAGAGTTAAAGATGGGTTAGTGTTTTCACTTTGCGAATAGGAAATGCTTTGTCATGTGTTCGCTGGAGTTAACCCGAGGGTCACAGCTGGGTTAAGGACATAAGGCCTACAAAATAAAGAGATCTGACAGTCACGATATAAAGTTGATCTGATTTCAAATATTGACCACTAATTCACTATAGGCACCATGAATGTGACCATTGTTTTTCAAATTTGAATTTTTTGAGGGTTTCCAGTGATAGAGAGGACTAAAATTCAATGCAGAAGTGACTGGAGCTGGTAAGAGATTATTTGTTTGCCATTGTAGTGTGGTCCAGGGTGTGATGATTGATTGCAGAGATTTGTACCATGCAAGGAATGAGATGAATGGCTCGAGGTGTGTTGCAGGTGGTTGAATAGACTAGTTTTCATGGTGGATTTATGATCTTCTGTACACTATTTTGAGAATTGTCATAATTGGAGATCAATTTTTGATCTGTTCTTCACCAGGTTGCTTGGTTTTCCCCAAAGTGTAGTAATTTTTGGTCTTTTGAATTTTTTTGGTGGGTGGAAACCCTAACCCTTACCATGGTTATCCATAGCTTGTTGCATCCTAACTTGTGTAGGATTCCAAGATAACCAGGGGTATATATGGCAGTATTTTTTACTGTGTAAGGGTTCTGAAATCCTGGTTCCCAAGGGTTCCTTTTCGGTTCCATGAAGGGTCCTTTTCCTCTATATACTTCCTTTTTCTTTGCATAAAGGGTGTTCCCTCTTTCCTCTTGGCTTTTGGAGAATACAATATAAGCTGTAACATTTTGTTTTATGCATGAGATTCAATATGTTTCTACTATTATCAGCTTGTCTCCATTTGAGTTTCAGACTTATTGATTGAAGCATCAAGGGTGTTTCCATCTTTCCATTTGCATTTCCTATGTGTCTGCAATAGAGTTTTTTTCATAGAAGCAACTAGGTTTGGGATTGGTTTTTACGTGTGTATGAATTGGGGTATCAAGGGTATCTTATGTTTGTCTTCCAGTGGATGTTGGTTAATGCATTACTTATTTATAGGTCTCTTCTAAGGGGAGAGTTAATATCCTTTGAATAGGTGATAGCACATTTGGGTACACAGGTGGATTGTTGAAGTATGAGCTGATTAATGGTGTATGTTTGGTGTAAGGCATCAACATATTTGAATGTATTGATTTCTTGTTTCATAGCTCTCTACTGTAGTGATGTATTTGACTCTGCTACCTATTGGATAAGGCACTAGTCTATGAGAGACTTAGGGTATCTTAGGAGCCCTTCCAAGCCAACATCAAATCAAATACCTTTCCCTTTCATGTTGGTAGTAGTAGTAGGAGGTACTTTCTAGTCTTCAGACTCATTCTATGCAAGTAGGGGTATTGCATGTGAATTGGCTTCATTGGGTTACAAGTTACCTGAAGGGGTTTGAAGATTATTCCAGAATAATATATCTGTGGGCCTATTGCTTATATTAAGGTGTCTTGAGTGTGCAGATAAGGAAATACTCACCTGAGTGATGTGGAGCTCAAAGAAGAAGGAGGATTCCTTTCAATCCTCATCAATTTGATTGTTTTCTTGTCAAACTTGAGTGCCTAATTTGAGAATCAAGCCCATTTTTTGATTCAAGTTTGGTCCTGCAAGGAAATGCTCCAACAGAGAGTAGGCCCATGCAAGATTCTAGCCAAATATGGAGAGAATGCCTACAAAGTGGACTTGCCATTAGACTTAGCCATCTCACCGGTGTTTAATGTTGCAGACCTGATCAGATTCAAGGGAGATATTAGTCAGCAAGGTACAGCTCCACCAAAAGTACTGCAAGACATAGACACTAATGCATTGCCTGAGAAGAAGCTAGCCCAAACAGAGAAGGTTTTGGAATCCAGAGTGAAGAAGACTACAAGGAATCAAGTTTACATGGAGCACCTAATCAAATGGAAGGATCAGTTTGAATCTAAAGCCACCTAGATTAAGGAAGGATAGTTCAAGAAGTTTGGTATTGATTTGGCTCTTCTTAACCCCAAAGTGCCTTAGCTGTGCTGAGGGGGTGTATGGTGCACGAGCACCCTTCCAAGGGCTCCCACCAATCATTTTGATTATGCAAAACACTTCTTTAGTGAAGGTTTTAAGTACAATAAGAGTGTTGGACTCATTTGTGTGTGTAGGCCTAAGTAGAGGGCTTAGTTTTTGTTGTGTCTTTCCTTACTTGGCTGTACAATGACTCAGGATAGGTTAGTATCCTGAGGTCACTTCTTTTCTAGGATTAATAAGTCTAAGTATAGAAGGTTAGGAGAGTTTTTTTGTTTATTCAAGCATGTAAAAGACCTTAGAAAGCTCTTAGGAATGGAGAGAGCAAAAATTTGCTCAATCAAGAAATATTGCTTTAAAAGCTACTAGCAACTTTTCAAAAGTTGCTTAGAAACTTTTCTTTTGTAATGACTAAACCTCACCAAGGAGGCTCCTAACGCTAACTAGGCTCTAATCTTTAGGAGAAGCCTATATTAGGCTTGAAAGACCCTAATGAAAGGGTTGGCTATCAGTGTGTACCATAGATGTATGGAAAACTCAGACTGTGTATGAAAAATGAGTGTGTGACAGTCATTTTAATGGCTTGAAGTGTTGAATCAATGTGTTGTTAATGATATCTTATAATTGTGTGTCAGTATTGTATTTCATTTTACTTCTTTTATCAGTATTTAGACTAGGTTTGTTTGTTTCAATTTGTATATTCTTTATTTTGTAAATCTGACAGTGCTCTACCAGTTTGGAGAGCCTTATGAATAGAGGGTTGTAGCTTTTGTTTCCATAGTGGCCACACCATGGAAACTTGGAATCTAAAAGCTCAGACCCTACCCTATATAAATATGGAAGCAGGGCCCTGGTGTGAGTGTGCACCTATTTATTTGACCTTGCCCTAGGTGAGCTAAGGCTTAGCCCTGTTAGGAGCGGTGAGCAGAGTTTGTGCTCTCATTGATAGAGGAAAGAGTTCCAAGATTATCCCTTTGGAGGGAGTCAAGGTACATGACTAAAGACTAAATTTTGAGAAGGAGGGAGTTTAAAAAATCTAGGAGAGGTGCTGTTGCAGACCAGTTTTCCCTGTGACCTTGACAAGCCTTGAAAACCTCATATTTGGCACAGGTGTTGTACGACCTGTTGGAAGCCTGAGACCCCAAAAATATTTGAGACTGGGTCAATTGTAGAAAATTTCCTTTAGACCAAGTTTTTTTAATCCTTGAGGGAAAGGTGCCAAAACCCTATAAAATCAGGAGGGCTAATTAGGCCTCTTCCTTGTAGCCCTAGATTGCAAAGGAACCCTCAAATCGGGTGATGACCCAATCATGCCAATGCATTGAAAAGATGCCAAATGCCCTAAAAATATCTTGGAACTCATGCAATCCTCTGTTGGAGCTTGGGAAAGGATTTGAATCTCAGAAGACCCTTATAAGCCTATGTAAGGGATAGTAGCTAGATAGCAAAGCTTGTAATGTTGGAAGATGGAATAGTTAAACTTGGTGGGTAGGTTAGGTAGGTCAAGGGATCCTTGGAGGAATAAGGAATCCTATAGACCACTAGGGGTGTCAGAAAAACACTTGGATCCTAGAGAGGATCAGGGCATAGACTAAGCTAGTCTATCCTAGCCTCCCCATCATTAACCGACCGGCCTGTTTACTATCCTTTGATACTAATGACAACCTTAAATGCTCAATAGAGATTAATAGGCTACTCATGTGAGTTTTGACACTGATAATGTTCATTATTACTATGCAAACTTCAAACCTTCTCCCCCTTTTTTGCAAGTTTAAAAATATCATGCTGGTTATTATAATGGTGATAAGCCTCTTCCTGCTTAGGCTTTGGGTCATAAGTTTGTTGTGTATAATGTTGTTGTAGATCATCAATTTTGTGATCTTCTCTTCTACCTTGCGCAAGCTGATAATCTATGCTCTGTCATTGATACAAACTATCATTACATTACCCACATAGACATTGATTTTGATAATATAAATTATCATTTTGTTTTTCATTTTCATTTATATGAACTTTAGGATAATATTTATCCTGTATTTGATGATGACTGATATTTCCATCAGTCTGATAATTATTAGCATGCTGGTGGTGTGTAAAGTAAAAAACTTCATTATCACTTGTATTAACTTTACTCTCACCATGCTTGCCTTTATTTTGCACAGGTAAATGCATATTATTCCATTGATAGTCATCTAGCCGCATTTGGTTTTGAAAAACCTCTTCTTCGTAATCACCTTGCTTGTCCTAGCACATTGAATCCTGTCTGTAAAAATCTTCACGGTAATGCTGATCATTCCTCAAATGACTATGACTATTATTATCCTAACAGGCATCATCCCTTTTATTATTTGAAATTTTTTTTCTTTTATAATAACATTTCTCATCATGATTATGCTCAGAATTATTAACATTATGACCCAGATAATCATTATCTTTTACCCAATACTATGAATCTTCACCATATTGGGGATGATTATGTTTGTCATTATTAAATAAGCTATAGGTGTTTCTATTAAGCACCAACTATCTCTATACATCATTCAAATCATGTTCATTATCCTGGTCATTTTTCTGATCACAATTACTTCTTTGATAGATTTTAGCCTGGTGATTAGACTGTGCATTTTGATGATACCCATGGAAATTTATTTTATTGTTTTGACCAAGATGTTCACTATCACTACCTCTTTTCCAATGACTTTCATCTCTTCTTCCCCCATTGTTCTGGTCGCCATGGGGATTATTAATATTTTTTGACCCATTACTTAGGTCACACATTGGATTAGAGAAAATATTGAACCATTCACCGTCATCTTCCATGGTTTTTTCTTTTTTGTCATTTTTAAACATAGGGTTAGTGGCATTATCATGAGTAACATGACCATTATTCTTTCTATGAGGAGGAATATAGACCGACATCTGAATTCTTCCATCTGTACCTTCCTTGTTATTTTCTTTTGTTTTTTCGTCATCACTTCCATCGGGCGAAATAAGGTTTTCTCTTTCTATTCCTATTCTTCTAAGAGTTTTGTCTGATCATCTTCTAAGGGCTCCAAGCATCTCCTTATCTTGATGTTCCAACCTGATCATCCCTTCAACTATATCATCCATCTACCTTTCCTTCTACTTTTGTTCACTATTATTCCTTGTGCTACAGTGATTTGAAGTCGAGAACTGCTCACAAGCTAATTCTTGACCTTTATCTTCGTCAAGTTTCTTTTCAAGAGATACATACAACATCTTTTTCTTTGATTTCTTATTCCCTTTTTTCAATTTCAATTCAGAGAATGAATTTTTCTTTAGGGACCTTCTCCCTAACGTAAGCTTCACTTGATATTGAATTTTAGAGTTTCCACCTCACTTCCTGTGAGGAATTAATAACTGTTCTAAATCTTTCTCCTAATAGAGTCTTCACAACTTAGCCAGAGATTTTGAAACTGACATTCACTGATAGGTTTCCCCAGCAGAGTCACTAATTTCTTGGGTCTCAAAAATGCTGATCATTTTGAGGCCAACTAATAGGCACAATAGATGCCTCTACAATTTTGGTTCGATTGAACCAAGGCTAGTAGGCCTAAATTGAATATACTGTCAAACTACATGAACTATGTGCATAAACAACAAAATCCTTCCAAAGGGGTTACTAATCCTTGGAAGATATATTAACCTAATGCCCCAATTGGTAGATATTTAAAATATTTAGACTATTGTATTAAACTAATGCTAAACCTAATTTACTGTTTGATTAAGAACATAACAGATTAGAAATATACTTCACAGAAAGAAATAAATAACAACATCAAATGAATGGATAGACCAGTGCCTAATGCTGAATTGAAAATAGAGTCAACATTCAATATATATAACTGGAGATGGTTTTAAGATTAACTCATTTTTGCAGAAACAAGACCATCAACCCACGAGTTTCTATTTGAACCAAAATTTATAACAATTAATACAACAGGTCCTATGGTTTTTAACTAAACTAAAGAGCCCGAAAGGAAATGACAACGGGTTCTCAGACCTTGCAATCATTATTCAAACTATATATATTAATTATAAATAAAAGCTCAAAATGGAAACACAATAGGATACCCTAATGAGAGAGTAATCCGAGAAACTTAATTGAACATAAAACTATAAAATCAACAAGGTATAGGTACTTATCAGATATATGTGCATAAGATTTTGAAATATTGCATTCCAATCTATGAGAAGTAGCCTTTTTGCAGTGATCAAATTGTCCTTTGTTTTTACAATTGATTGACTATAAATATAAATTTTAATGGTTTCCTATGAAAGGACATGCCCTTTCACAGGACCTAATTGTATAATTAACCCTAAATGTATCTAACCAAATCATAACAATATTTGTTTAGGAAAAATCCCATATAGTATATGTGTGCCGTGCATAATAGTTTACACCTTAATTTCCTGCACACAAAATAATCAACATTAGTTCATATCAAACATAATAAAAAACATTATGTAATGTATTAATCTTATATAAATACTATACACTATTTATTAATAATCAATTAAAATAGATAAGAAAATAAATAAGTAAACATGAAAATGAAAATTAAATTATACTTTAATCCTAATGATTAAATCATGAAGGATTTATGTAATGTGATAAATAAAAGCATTACATACATAATTATCCTTTAAAAAAAAAGAATAATGCACTTAATAATAAAAAAGAAATAAAATTAGCCCTAAAGATAAAACAAACTTCTTAATTACAATGAACAAATTTAACCCTAAAGGTGAAATCAATCCACTTAGGGTTAATTTTATTAGGTTCATAATTACCTTAATGAAATGAAATCTTTTTAACATAAAATAAAAATGTAACTATAAAAATATATATAATTAGGGGACCAAAAGATTTATCTTTCTAAAAACAACCCTAATATATTTCTAAACGAATTAACTTATTTATAAAAGTAAGTAAAATGAAATAATTAAAACCCTAAACACTAAAGTGAAAAATAAAGCAAGTTACCTTTTAGGGATTTATAATTAAAACATAAATGGTAACCCTAACACACACACACACACAGATATATATATATATATATATATACATATATATATACATATATATATACATATATATATATATATATATATACATATATATATACATATATATATATATATATATACATATATATATATATACATATATATATACATATATATATATATATATATGTATATATATATGTATATATATACATATATATATATATACATATATATATATGTATATGTATATATATATATATATATACATATATATATATATATGTATATATATATATATATAGTACATCATTAAAATTAAAATTAAAATCTACTCACCTAAGTTAATGTTAAGTATATTATTAAAAGACAAAGAATTATTATGCCAAAACCCTAACAAATTAATACTAACCCATTTTAATCCTCATATTCGTATTTTCACGTTTAGGGTTTAGGGGGGAAGTCAAAATCCAAAAATAAAACAATGATTGTTAATTACGATACATGAATTCCTAATTTATTTAATCTTAATTAAAAATAGATAATTCTTTCCTTAATTTATATATTCAATTACACACATATTCTCGAAGAACAATGTAGAGCAACTAGTAGGGGGTAGGGTCGGGTAGTTAGGTAGGAAGTGGAACGGGTCGAGAGGTCGAGTGTTCAACTCCCTCTCCCCATTCTTTTTCCTAAAATTAGAAAATAGGTAAATACACAAAATAACATAGTAATCACGTTATTAAAATATAAAAGATAATTAGGGAAGAGGTAACTCCCTATGTAGGAGGTTGTTTTTACTTCTCACCTGCACACAAAAACAAAGATAAATAAGTATTTTCTCATAACCTTCTCGAAGAAAAAAATTAGACTAACTGGTTAGGGGATAGGAGGGTAGATAGGTAGGAAAAAAGGTCGGCTTGAGAGGTTGAGTGTTCAACTCCCTCTCACCGCCTTTTGTTCAACCTATTTTATTTTTCAATAATTATTTATTTTCAAAATTAAATATGCATTTATGGAAAGATAATTAACAACCTACTAAATGGAAATACATTTGCTCTTTTATCATCTTAATTTTTTCAGCATAAGTAGATGATATAAAACTAAAATTTACACTATACTTCCCTGACATCCTATCTGAGAATTTTGGTGTCAATAGGATCTTCTAGCAAGGATCATTATACACTAGTATAGAATATTAGTGGGTATCAAGTCCCACTAGGGTTTTTACCTATTTGGGTTTCCCTGTAACTAAAATATTGGTGTTATGTTCAAGTGTTCTTTCATTAGGTTTATGCTTTATGTTTAAGTATACTTAATTGAATAAAGAATTGAAACTTGTAGATAACTAATTCACCCCCCCACTCTTAGTTATCTCTTGGGACTATTCCTAACAATTGGTATCAGAGCCAAGTGCCTCGGAGAGAAAGTTTAATAGCTTGAGGTTGATCAGATGGCATACTTCAAAGAATAAAGTCCTAAGTTCTATGGAGAGAATTATCTCGATTGGAAGAACAAGATGGTGACCCATTTGCAGTGCATTGCTTTTGAAGTTTTTAATGTAACCATCCAAAAAGCCAAGATTCCTACATTAGAAGACCTTGCAAAAGATGATGCTACTGATGCTCAAAAGGAATTGTTTCATTAGAATGCTATTGCTAAAGAGGCCCTTATCAGCGCCCTATCTGATGGTGAATTTTCAAAAGTAAAAAAGATGGATATAGCCAATAAAATTTGGAAGCACCTTGAAGACATTTTTGAAGGAGACAAACAAGCAAAGGATGCACATAGAAAGACATGGAAGAAAAGATACAATGCATTAGAGATGCTTCCTGAAGAAAATATCAGAGCTTACAATGAGAGGATTAATGAAGTAGTTGTTGTAATTAGGAACAATGGTGGAGAGATTTCTGAGGAAGACATTATGGACAAGTTGATGACTACTCTTACTCCAGAATATGAGAGCAAGATCAACATCCTTGATGAGACCATGCCACTTACATCAAATTTCAAGAGAGAGATCTTGATAAGCAAAATTTTAGCTTTTGAGATTTCAAGATTGAAGATGGAACCAAAGAGTGAGACAACTTTCAAAGCAATAGTTCGTGGTAAGAAATCTGCAAACACTTTTGGTAATTTTGATGATGATGATGAAGATAAAACACTGGATGATTTTATTGCTATGATTTCCAAAAGAGAAAAGAAAGGAAAAGGAAAATATGAGGGTCAATTACCATTTAAGTGCTTTTCATGTAATAAGATTGGTCACTTTGCATCTAAGTGTCTCACTAGAGCTAGAAATTTCAAAAAGGATTATAAGTGTAAGTATTCTAAGGAATGCTACTATGCTGGAGATGGAGTCTCAGATGAAGAATCAGGTGAAGAAGAAATTGGATTCATTACTATTGTAGACAAAACAAATATTAAGTCAATTCCTAAAAATGAGAAAGTGAATCAAGAGCTAGCATTGATTTCCCAAGCAGATATAAGAATAGACTGGATTATAGACAGTGGTTGTTCAAATCACATGATAGGTGATAATGGCAGGTTTGTTTATTTAGAAAAATACAATGGAGGTATGGTCAGATTTGGAGGCAACACTCCTAAACCTATAGTTGGTAGAGGAGCCATCACTTTGGATGGAAAGAACAGTACTGATGATGTTCTTTATGTTGATGGTTTCAAACATAACCTTCTAAGTGTTGGATAGTTACATGGTAAAGGCTATCAATTGGAGTTCAAAGATGAAAAATGCATAATTAACAACAAAGATGGTGTTATGATTGCATTAGGTACAAAGACAAGAGGTAATGTTTTTCAACTCAATTCAGAAGCAAGTTTTTTTGTTGCTAAAGTTTATGATAGTTGATTGTGGCATAAAAGACTATGTCATATCAATTTTGATAACATAGTAAAGATAAGCAATGTTAAAGTAGTAAGAGATCTACCTAGCATAGAAAATCCAATTGATACTATATGCAAGGAATGTGTGATGGGGAAGCATGTGAGAAATTCATTTAGGAGAAAGTAGAATTCAGTAGAGAACAAGTTGGATCTGATTCATATAGACCTATGTGGAACAACTCAAACAAGATCATACTGTGGTGAAAGGTATTTTATTTTGTTTGTTGATGATTATACTAGGATGATGTGGGTTGTGTTCTTAAAAGATAAGTCAGAAGCTTTTGAGAAGTTCAAAATATTCAAAGCTAAGGTTGAGAATGAATCTGGATTAAAGATAAAATGTTTGAGATCGGATAGAGGAGGATAATTCACCTCTGATAGATTCTATGAGTACTACAAAGAACATGGCATAAAGAGATAGTTAAGTGCACCTAGAACACCTCAGTAGAATGGAATTGTAGAGAGAAGGAATAGGATCATTCTTGATGCAGTGCGCACCATTATGATAGAAGGAAAAGTTGCACACACCTATTGGAGAGATGTGGTCAATACAATAGTCTATACAATCAATAGAATTTAGTTAAGGCCTGGCTCTAACAAAACACCTTATGAGCTATGGTTTGGTAATGTTCCCACTATAAAATACTTTAGAATCTTTGGAAGCAAGTGCTACATCAAGAGGGATGAAGTAGTAGGCAAGTTTGATGCAAGAAGTGATGAAGGTATTTTTCTTGGTTACTCTACTAAAAGTAAAGCTTATAGATGTTTCAATTTAAGATTGAAAAAAATCATTGAAAGTGCTCATGTAAAGATTGATGAAAACTTTATGATTCAAGAAAGATACCATGATTACTCACCCATGATTGAAGAAGAACCTAGACCCTCCACTAGTGAGACAGTTATTGAGGAAATGTTTGACAACATTGATGTGTTGTTCAATGACCCTTAGACAAGTGAAGAAGGTACTCCTAAGGCTGATGAGTCAGCATCACCTAAATTTCTAAAGTTTACATCAAGAAATCATTCCAAGAAAGACATAATTAGAGATCAGAGTGGAAAAGTCTTAACAAGATCACAAGAAAAGAACTCAGCTAGCAATGATGCGGTATGTTTACTATCTCAGATTGAAACTTTAAGTGTTGAAGATGCTTGTAAGGATTCAAATTGGCATGATGCTATGAAAGAAGAACTTGATCAGATCATTAAGAATGACACTTGGGAACTACTCCCAAGACCTAGTGATAAGAATGTGATTAGAACAAAATAGATATTCAGAAAGAAGATGAATGAAGATGGTATAGTAGTAAGAAATAAAGCAAGATTAGTATGTAAGGGATATGTGCAAAGAGAAGGAATTGATTATTTAGACACATTTGCACCTGTGAGTAGATTAGAAGCTATTAAGTTGTTTTTATCTTATGTTACAGTTAAAAACTTCAAAGTTTATCAGATGGATGTCAAATCAATATTCTTGAATGGAGACTTAAAAGAAGAAGTATACATTGAGAAGCCTAAAGGATTGACCTTATCAGACAGACCTGATATGGTATGCAGATTAAAGAAGGCTCTTTATGGACTTAAGAAATCCCCTAGAGCATGGTATGAGAGACTAGATGGATACTTAACAAAGATTGGATTCAAGAAAGGAGTAGAAGATTGCAATCTATTCATTAGAGAGACATCTGAAGGTTTATTACTTGTAGCTATATTTGTTGATGACATTATCTTTGGAGGTAATGACAAACTCAGTGTTGAATTTTCCAAAGAAATGTAGAATGAGTTTGAGATGAGTATGATTGGTCCTATCAAGTACTTTTTGGGATTAAATGTGCAGCAAATAGAAAAAGGGATTTTCATTAATTAATCAAAGTATGTGAAAGAGATACTGAAGAAATTCAAGATGGATGATTGCAAGCTAGTAGGAATCCCTATGATTACTAGATTCAAGCTTACAAAGGAAGATGACTCACCAGCAGTTGATATAACATTGTATAAGTCTATGATTGGTAAACTCATTTATCTTACTCAAACTAGACCTAACATTTCCAATGTAGTTGGTATAGTTGGAAGATTTGTAGCAGAGCCTAAACATAGTCACCTCATGATAATAAAGAGAATATTTAGATACTTGCAGGGCACTATAGATTATGGTCTATGGTATCCTAATTTAGAAAATGTTGAGCTTCATGTGTACACGGATGCAGATTGGGCAGGATGTGTTGATGATAGAAAAAGTATTTTAGGTGGAACAGTGTTTCTTGGTGATAGACTTGTCACTTGGACAAGCAAGAAACAAAACTATATTTCTTAATCAACAATAGAAGTGGAGTATGTTGTAGTAGCCTTGAACTATTCTACAATTGTTTGGATCAAGCAGATGATAAAAGATTTTGGAATCCAGATTGATTATCCTATTGTTATTCACTGTGATAACACTAGCACTATCAATATGTCAAATAACCCTGTGATGCATGCAAAGACAAAACACATTGAGATCAAGTATCACTTCCTAAGAGAGAAAGTGGTAGAGAAAGAAGTCAAGTTGGACTATGTGAGTACTAAAGAATAGTTGGCAGATATATTCATAAAGCCCTTGCCTAAGGATACTTTTGAGTATCTCAGGGGGAAGTTGGGAGTAATTCCCTTCCCTAATTCTTCTTAGAAGGAAGTAGAAATGGCATCAGTCCTCAGGGAATGATGGAAGGTTGACTACTCTACCTCAAGAGTAGTACCGGTTCTTAAAATGAGTGGTGACCTTTGCCATTGATGTCAAAGGGGGAGTATATATATAGAGTCATGAAAAAAAAAAGTAAAAAGAGGAGTAATATACTAAGGGGGAGCAACAATTAGTTATGATAGCAGTACAGTTGTGGAAATGGAGAATATTAGAAAATATTGCAGCAGATGGAGGATTAATCTTTGGGGAAGTTTTGAAGAGGAAATGGAGAATGTTATAAAATAAATGTTCATTTGGGTTGATGGTGGTTTTTCATTCCACGTGTTGCCATCAATGCCAAAGGGGGAGATTGTTGGAGATTTGCCAGCAGGCTTGTACTGACTGTAAGTTTGTCATTGATGACAACATATGGAAAGTAGCATGCCTAGAAGTATTATGTAGTAAGACTTTAGTATATGATGCATGGACATGATATCATTATGATATCATGGGTGCAAAGGTTAACTGTATGTACAGATAGTTATATAGCAGCTTGTGTCAGTAGTGTTCCTGATAGAGTTACAGGAAGTGTTCTGTGTATGGTTGTCTGTATAGTTGTCTTATGGACATGCACCCTAGGATATGTGTTGAAGACATGTTAGTGATTTTTTAGTTATGAATGCATAGTCTAATGATGAATGCAAGTGAAGTTATGCAGTCACTATTCACTAGTAGCAATTTCCTATGTTTGTTCAAAAGAGCCAACAGAGATTTTATTATTTCTTGAGTTGCACCTATTTGAGGATATGTTCCCTTGGAGTTAAGCTTGGAGAAGTGTTATTGATTTTTGGTTAAGAGCTCATAAGTTAATTGAGTTTATAGAGAAATTTCCAATTGTTTTGGTAGAGCTGACAATGTGTGGCGTGTGTCTACACTTATTTTATTAGACAAGTCCCAGAATGAGTTGCGTGCATAATAGAGCTGACAGAATGTTTGTTGGAGTTTATTATGGTTTCTCTAATATGATTTAAAGGTCATTCTAATAGGCTGAATTGATTATATCATTTGGAGGAAAGATATTTATAGGCAGTCATTTGTGATTGCTTGAGTGTGGTTCATGGTTGATTAAGCAGAGAAGAGCAGAGTCTGCGAAGTGTTGAACCATCTAAAAAAGGTCTATGTGACCAAGTAGAGTATGTGTTCTATTCAACAGAACTAATCCAAATAGTAGGTCAAAGTGCAGTTCACCAAGATCCAAATATAGTGTGTATCTATTTTTCAGAAGGTTGTAGCCTTCGCCCATTTGAGTAGTGAGCTCTTGAATAGTGCATCTATTGGTGTTCTTTTTCCCCAAAGGTTATATTGACATTAGGATTGATAGGGCCAGTGTCACATTCACTCAACACTCCAACTCTGACAAGGAAAAAGGCCAACTGATAAGGATCAAAGAGAGATCCTTCTACACTTTGAGCTCCACATCACTCAGGTAGGTATACCTCATCTACACACACATACAACTTGAATCACACTATAGGCCTATAGGTAACTAACTATGGAATGGTTCTCAAACCCCTTTAGGTATCCTATACATCAATGAAACCAAGATCTCATGCAATAGCCCTACTTGCATAGAATAGGTATGAAAACTAGAGACATATACTAACAACATGAAAGGGAAAGGGTGGAATTGAATGTAAATGATTTAAATATGGTTTGAAAGGACCCCTGAGATACCCTAAGTCCCTCATAGAACAGTGTCTTGTCCAATGGGCCACAGAGTCAAATACCCTATTGCAATAGAAAGCTATGAAACAAGAAGACAATGTATTCAATGTGTTGATACCTAACATCAATCACACACCATGACCAAACCTCACTTCAACAACCCACCTGTGTATCCAAGTATGTTATTACCCATCTAAAGGCTTTTAACCATCCCCTTAGAAGAGACCTATAAATAGATAATACATTAACCAGCATCCACTGGAAGACAAGCATGACATATCTTTGACACCTCAGCTCATACATACAAGAAAATTAATCCTAAACCAGTTATCTCTACGAAGACAACTCTATTGCAGACACATAGGAATTACAATAGAAAAATCAAACATACTTGATGTATTGATCAATGAGTTTAAAATTCAAATGGAGATAGCTTGGTAACAGTAAGAATAAATTGAGTCCTCATACATAAGAAAAATCAATTAGAATATGTATTATATTCTCTAAACCAACAAAGGAAGAAAGAACACCCTATATATAGAGAGAAGGAGAAAATCTGCAAGATAGAACCTTTCTTGGAACCAATTCTCCTGAAAAGGCAGAAATTGGAACCCTTACAAAGTAAAAAATACAACCATTTATACCCCTAGTTGCCTTGGAATCTCAAAAGAATTTAGGATGCAACAAGCTTTGGATAGCTAGGGTTAGGGCTTCCACCCACCAAACCAACTAGGAACAGTCAAAAATTTATTACAGGGGATGAAAACCAGTCGGCCATGCCTGAGAAAGATTTGCACTTATGATAGATCTCTAGGAAAGTACTGCAAATCATAGAATTTTGAATTTGTCAACCTGTTTGGCGACCTGCAACATGCCTCAAGCACAAAGAACACAGTACAAACCCACTACAAATGATCACTTAACACCTTGGACCACACTGCAATAGTCTGCAAAACCAATTCTACCAGATCCGACTGTAAAAGCATTCAATTTTGGTCCTTTCTGCTACTGAAAACCCTCAAAAAATTCAAATTCAAACTACAACAATCATGTCAAAAATTTTAAAATGAAACCATAGATCTTTTCCTTTTCTCGGCAGATCGGGTGGCTTGCAATAATCAATACAACAGTCAATTGAGCCTTTAAAAGGTCTTTTCCATGTCATCAGTCTATAGCCAATAAAAAATGAGCACCTCAGCATCACGTAGCACCTTTGACCCACCCTACCACATAGATTCAATACAAAACATTAGTCGCATGATCACATAGCATGAAAATGGCCTATGCAAACATGTGATAAACCACCAACATTCACGTCGTTATTTGCCTTTAAGTTACGGTCCCACCTGGTACACATGTCAAGCACCCATTCATTGAATACCACCCAGTCACCTCTAACATAGGCCCCACTGACACCTACCATGTCACAAACCTACTGACCAATGAAAAGCCTCCATCTCCACAACACCTGGCACTGGACCCACAACCATTGACCTAAACACTTGGGAGATCAGACGGTAGTCGCATGATTGCATGGGCTCAAAAGATTCCATGCGATTATATGACCACCATCGATTTTGAATCTATGAATGAGATACTGGGCCCACTTGACAAAGCATCCAACTCATATTCATGTGGACCAATTAAAGAACACCAACTATGCTTACATGGTAGTGTACCCACTACAATGAAAGGATACATCACAAAGTAGAATCAGTGGCTGGTGCATGTTTGCAAGCCTCTGACAAATTTCATAAGAACATATGCCCACCATTAGATCAAGATGGTGTCAGAGTCGGGCCCAGGAAAGAATTAGCCAAAAACATTAGGAAATATTAAGGCACGAGACTTAGAAAATATTAAACCCACTAGGCTCCAAACTTAGGAAATATTAACTGGGGAGACTTAGGCATAGCGGGAAATATTAAAGGGGCCTGAAATGAAACCTTAGTCGCAAGATCGCATAACATGAAAAATGCTCACGCGATCATGTGACAAAGTGGTCAATAATTAGCACTTGTGCTATAGGAATTTTAAGTGGCCCAAAAAGATAACATAAAATTAGAACGAGGCCAGGGCACACTAGGATTTTCTCTTCAATGGCTAGATTTTGAATTTTTGAACTAGGACTTGAGGCTAGAGACATGAAAAAAATTGCAGAGACCAAAGGAAGGGACATGAAGCCATGAAATTTTTGCACGTGCTAATAGTGGCTCTATCTAGGGATGCATGTCTCTTGTAGGCATGGCAAGAATCTAGAATCACTGGGTGAAGTAGACCACCCACTGGACAAAAAGAAGGAAACTCAAAAACTAGCAACTAAACCAGGGAGATAGAAAAGGGAGAAACACAATAGGAAAGGAAAAATATTTATAGAATTTACAAGAATTACAAATTTACTTGGTGGCCCCAGGCCACCAAAATAAAACCAGTGACCCTCCTAAATCAAAAATCTGATTCTCATCCACATATGCAACCAACCACCTGAAACTGTCATGACCATCTTGTTGTCAACATATGTGAATATTCATGGGATGAAGAATGAAATTGTATTGATCACTACCCATGCTTTTCTAGTCACTACCACTATATTCATACTCCAAGAAGTATGGGTCATCATTTAATTCTTCTTGTGGAGTGGAAATAAAAATTTCATCTAGTAATGCATCAGAAAATAAAACATACTGATCATCATGCATTACCAAAAAATCACCTAGTCGATAAGGACTTGAATCCTCTAATTTACCTTCATGCACTACCTCAGCCACTGAGCAACTTGGTTCCTCTATGATGTCTTCATGAACTAGATCATGAACCAAGTGAAGGTCTTCTTCATATTTTTTGTGACAGTAGGACAACTGATTTGCATCATTATTTTTACCAAAAGAAGTTCTGTCCCAATTATTCAAGACAAGGTCCTCAATACTGTCACCAACAGTATCATACTTATCAAAAGAAGGAAAAGGATATGAACAAGAAACTTGTTCATCATTACAATTTCTATGATAGGAAAACACATTGTCATGTCCTTCTACCTCTTCTCTTGTAGAGTCACTACATGAGGGAATCTTTGGTGAAAATGGAACAACATAATCACTTTGACCACTAGCCTTATTATCAGTGTCAAAGGATATATCACAAGGGAGTTGCAAATCAAAGTCCACATTAGGTACATACCTTTGAAATTCTTCAGCCAAGAGTGTTGAAATCTTTTCACTGCTCAATGGACTTTGGGCCTTGTTTTCATCTTCCTCAGCTTCACCCCTACTGCAAACATCATCCCTGTTAGGAACAAGGATAGACATCTCTAGCTTTAAATCATCTTGTTTGAAGCAATCACTACAAGAATCATCATCTACATCATATCCAATATTCTTCCCTTCACACAAAACATCATCATACCGAGACAAGAAAATTGCCTTCTCATGTTGACAAGAAAAAGAATCTGGAGACAAAAAGGAAATATTGTCATCCTCAGATTCATCTTCAGCACTCTCATATGCATTGACCTCAATGTCGGCTTCATAATCAATATCTTCTACAAAATGAGAATCAACATCAGAAAGACTGACCTCCTCATGATCATCATCAGGAACCACCAGTCTTAGCAATCTTATGTCCTCCTCTAACCGCCAGTTCTCCATTTTTATTTTTGCTAATTCCTTCTTTAGAGAAGCAACTTTATCAAAATGCTCAACAAACTTAGCTCTCAACACATCCCAAGAAGGGATTGAACATGAAGGCAAGGATAGGAACCACTTCCTTTCACCATCAGAACATGTCTGTTCAAGCAGCCTCATAGCAACATCTTCATGTTCAATAACCATTTCACCAAAAAGACCCATGAGGTCATTTATATGCTGGCTTGCAGAAATAGACCCACTAGCCAGGAATCTAGGCAAGCACTTCCCCACCTTAGCAGAGAACTCATTAGGGGCACATTCTATGCAAAAAAAATAAAAGGGGCTATATTCCTCCATAAGGAACTACCCACCACTACTTATCCCTTTATGCTAGTGAAAAACACTTGATAGGGAAATATTTTAACAAAAGAATACCTAGAAATTTTGCAGTAGAAACCTTGTTGACTGGAAGCAAGGAAGATCTAGAGCTCATCATGCAGCTCCATCAGGTTCATTTCTTTGTAGAGTTGCCACCTCCTTGAAGAGGAAAATATTATACTTTTCTTTGTACCTCTTCCAATCAACAAAAACTTCACTGGGGTTTACACACTATTTATCAGAAACTACACTAATCAAACAAAGAACTCAGAGTTGCCACTCAACACGTAGTGAGAAGATTTTAGCAAATGCTTTATTTTTACTTTTGACTCTTTATTATGGCCTCCCCAGTAGAGTCACCATCTTGTTGGTGTTCTTTTTCCCCAAAGGTTAGATTGATAGGGCCAGTGTCACATTCACTCAACACTCCAAATCTGATAAGGAAAAAGGCCAATTGACAAGGATCAAAGAGAGCTCCTTCTACACTTTGAGCTCCACATCACTCAGGTGGGTATACCTCATCTACACACATAGACAACTTGAATCACACTATAGGCCTGTAGGTAACTAACTGTGGAATGGTTCTCAAACCCCTGTAGGTATCCTATACCTCAATGAAACTAAGATTTCATGCAATAGCCCTACTTGCATAGAATGGGTATGAAAACCAGAGACCTATACTAACAACATGAAAGGGAAAGGGTGGAACTGAATGTAATTGATTTAAAGATGGGTTGAAAGGACCCCTGAGATACCCTAAGTCCCTCATAGACCAGTGTCTTGTCCAATGGGCCACAGATTCAAATGCCCTATTGCAATAGAAAGCTATGAAACAAGAAGACAATGTATTCAATGTGTTGATACCTAACATCAATCACACACCATGACCAAACCTCACTTCAACAACCCACTTGTGTATCCAAGTATGTTATTACCCATCCAAAGGCTTTTAACCCTCCCCTTAGAAGAGACCTATAAATAGATAATACATTAACCAGCATCTACTGGAAGACAAGCATGACATATCTTTGACACCTCAGCTCATACAAACATGAAAACTAATCCTAAACCAGTTATCTTTGTGAAGACAACTCTACTACAAACACATAGGAATTACAATAGAAAAATCAAACATACTTGATGTATTGATCAATCAGTTTAAAATTCAAATGGAGATAGCTTGGTAACAGTAAGAATAAATTGAGTCCTCATACATAAGACAAATCAATTACAATATGTATTATATTCTCTAAACCAACAAAGGAAGAAAGAACACCCTATATACAGAGAGAAGGAGAAAATTTGCAAGATAGAACCTTTCTTGGAACCAATTTTCCTGAAAAGGTAGAAACTGGAACCCTTAAAAAGTCAAAAATATAGCCATTTATACCCCTAGTTGCCTTAGAATCCCAAAATAATTTAGGATGCAACAAGCTTCAGATAGCTAGGGTTAGGGCTTCCACCCACCAAACCAACTAGGAACAGTCAAAAATTTATTATAGGGGATGAAAACCAGTCGGTCATGCCTGAGAAAGATTTGCACTTATGATAGATCTCTGGGAAAGTATTGAAAATCATAGAATTCTAAATTTGTCAACCTATTTGGCCACCTGCAACACACCTCAAGCACAAAGAACACAGTACAGACCCCTTGCAAATGATCACTTAACATCCTGGACCACACTGCAATAGTTGGCAAAACCAATTCTACCAAATCCGACTATAAAAGCATTCAATTTTGGTCCTTTCTGCCACTAGAAACCCTCAAAAAATTCAAATTCAAACTACAATAGTCAAGTCAAAAATTTTAAAATGCAACCGTAGATCTTTTCCTTTTCCCGACAGATTGGGGGACTTGTAATAATCAATACAACAATCAACTAAGCCTTTAAAAAGTCTTTTCCATGTCGTTAGTCTACAGCCAATAAAAAATAGGCATCTCAGTGTCGCGTAGCACCTCAGACCCACCTTGCTGCTTAGATTCAATACAAAACATTATTCGCATGATTGCATAGCATGAAAATGGCCTATACGAACATGCGACAAACCGCCAACATTCACGTCATTATTTGCCTTTAGGTTACAGTCCCACCTAGTACACCTATCAAGCACCCATTCGCTGAATACCACCCAGTCACCTCTAACATAGGCCCCACTGACACCTACCATGTCACAAACCTGTCAACCAATGAAAAGCCTCCATCTCCACAACACCTGGCACTGGACCCACAACCATTGACCTAAACACTTGGGAGATTAGACAGTAGTCGCATGATCGCATGGGCTCAAAAGATTCCATGCACTTATACGACCACCATCAATTTTGAATCTGTGACTAAGATACTGGGCCCACCTAATAGAATGTCCAACTCATGGTCACATGGACCAATTAAAGAATGCCAACTATGCTTACATGGCAATGGACCCATTGCAATGAAAGGATACGTCACAAAGTAGAATTAGTGGTTGGTGCATGTTTGCAAGCCTTTGACAAATTTCATAAGAACATACGCCCACCATTGGATCAAGATGGTGTCAGAGTCGGGCCCAGGAAAGAATTAGCCAAAAAGATTAGGAAATATTAAGGCTTAGGACTTAGGAAATATTAAACCTACTAGGCTCCAAACTTAGGAAATATTAACTGGGGAGACTTAGGCATAGTGGGAAATATTAGAGGGGCCCAAACTGAAACCTTAGTTGCAAGATCGCATAACATGAAAAATGCTCACACGATCATGCGACAAAGCAGTCAATAATTAGCACATGCACTATAGGACTTTTAAGTGGCCCAAAAAGGTAACATAAAATTAGAATGAGGCCAGGGCACACTAGGGTTTCCTCTTCAATGGCTAGATTTTGAATTTTTGAACTAGGACTTGAGGCCAGAGACATGAAAAAACATTGCAGAGACCAAAGGAAAGGACATGAAGCCATGAAATTTTTGCATGTGCTAACAGCATCCTCTCCCCTAACAAGGACAATTGTAAAAGACTTCTAATAGGGTCTGACCCTTAACCAAGTCTACTATACTTAATATATTGTAAAGCTACCCTAACAGGGTAAAGGATCTTCTAGCAAGGATCATTATACACTAGTACAAAATATTAGTAGGTATCAAGTCCCACCGGGGTTTTTACCTATTTGGGTTTCCCCGCAACCAAAATATTAGTGTTGTGTTCAAGTGTTCTTTCATTTTGTTTATGTTTTATGTTTAAGTATACTTCATTGAATAAAGAATTGAAACTTGTAGATAACTAATTCACCCCCCCCCCCCTCGTAGTTATCTCTTGGGACTATTCCTAACAGAAGCTTCATACCAATTGAGGAAAGATGCATGAAATAGTGGTCCTTATCTTGACTTGTGATAGCTTGCATCACTTTGTGGAAATGCTCCTCTTCTTGGCACTTTCAGATTTATTCTTGTGTGGTTTCTTCATCCTCACAGGAGTCAGAATCATGTCTTTTTCAAGCAACCCAATTATAATTTGACATGTCTATTTAGTCAAAAATTTTAGTGTGAGTAAAGGGTAATAATTGGTAAATAGGATATTGACGCAAAGGTTCTTCATGAGAAGATGGTCCAGGGATATCATAAGTAGATTTTCCTTTTAGATTAGGTGTAGCCTTGTAGGAATGAATACAAGTTCTAATTGGCATGGAAGATGAGATTGAAAAATTGATAGTAACAAGATGACTAAGCTAGTGTAAGAAGATCTAGGTAATGATATCTCTTATCCCAAAGGTAAGTAAATAGATAAAGATGCAAGTGAAATGAGGTGCAAGGTATCAGGAACGAGGCTTGAATTCCTATTGGGTGATACTTGCAACCAAGTTGATGTAGCTAAGAAAGGTTAGTACAAGGTATTGAGAATGAGGCCTGAACACCTACTAGGTGGTGTGTGTGTGAAAATTGTACCTGATCTGTAGACACAACACTCAGTAAAACATTAGAGGTTAGCTATAATCAAAATCGTGCAAAATTGAAAGCTATCTAACCAAGCGATTTACTGCCTTCTAATAGGTGCGAGATTAATGTTCTTAGATTATTATCGAGATCAGTGACCTAGATGACACCTAAATGAAGGATTTGAATGCAATTGATCTAGATATGAGATTGAATGCAATTATTCTATTTTTTTAATTTTTCTATGCAATAAGAATGATAAAAGCTTGATATGAATCTATGCTATTGAAAACTGATATGCTATGCTAATCTAGAAATGATATGAAATATGAATCTAAATGAATGCAAAAAAAAATAAGATTGATCTCACAAAGATGTCGATTCGCAAGAGCTTTGATTCTTCAATTCCAATTCTCCAGCGTGATTGTGCAAAATATGAGATCATTTGTGAAGAGCTGAAGCCTTAATTTATAGAAATCCAGGGCTTTGGAGGTGAATGGGAAAAGCCATAAATCACTCAAATTAACTCCACTTGATTTTTGAGTTATTTTTAAATAAAAGATAATTAACTCACAAAAACATGCAAAAGCTAAGTTTTAACTCAAAATAGAGTTTAGCTTTAATTGATAATTGATAGTTGTCTGCTTTTATGATTGTGCATGTTTTATTTATGAATTAATTTAATAATAAAGTGATTTATTTCCAACTTAACTGCTTTTAAAAATAAAATAATTGATTTATGGGTTAATCAATTATTTAATCAAATTTTTATTAAAAATTATATTATTAAATAATGACAACATGCTTTAATTAATTAAATAAGAATTTAATCAATTAAAGATAGGAATTTTGATTTATTGTCAAAATTAAATAATACAATTAATAATAGATAGAATTAAATTTAATTACACAATTAAGTGGCAAATATTAAATCTAATTAATTAAATATGAAAATATTCAATTAATCAAACTTTAGGATAAATGTGATTTATTGCCAAATAATTATTAAATTAAAGATAATTAAGATAATTAGGAATATTACTAGGAATATTCCCCGATGCAAAATTTAAGATAATCAATTAGATTTGATGATGTTTAGATGTGCCTTAGATTAGGACTTTGATGTCGATTTCATATGATTTGATGATATAGGAGGTTAATGAACTTATAACCCATTTTTAGGGTATTACATTTTGCCCCTCTTTGAATTACTGTGCGAAGCACAGTGGTTCAAAGAAAGTCTGTGTTTGATAAAGATATGAAACTGATTCAAAAGATAAACCGATTGAAAGATAGAAACTGATTGAAAGATATTGAGATAGGAGTTGATTGATATTGAATTAAGATGGAGATAATAGGTCTTGAATGACCAAAGATAATGTTCACTGTAGCAGCGATGAACCTATGATTGCGAAAAAGTGTCAAAACACCTGATTCTGAACCTTAGGATTGATAAGAAGTGAGTGACCCATTCTAGACTCGATTGTCTTAGCAGAACTAGCAAGTATCACATCCGAATCCTTCAGTTGCCAAAGAACCAAGGAAAGAACACTATGATCTGATGGTTGCAAAAATTAATACAGTTTACAAGATTAGGAGAATACCAAATTGATATGGATCGATGAATCTGATATGCCCCAAGTGATGATAGATTTGCCCCGAGCAATGAGGACTTTTGATGAATCAGCGACTAGACGTGATTGTTGTCTTGATCACTGATGAAAGATATTGATAGATTTGATCGATAGAATTTGATTTACAGACTTTGAATGATGTGCAATACCATGCCCCCTTCGGGATTAAAATTGAAATCTGACAAGAAAAGTCAACGTTATAGTTTAGAAGCATGTTAATTGATTTGAGAAGTGGTTAAACACGTTCAAGAATGCATTCTGCATCATTTGGAGGTCCTGAAGACCAAGGTTGACTAGGTTTGACCATGAGTTGACCATGGTTGACCAAGTTGAAATTTTGATAGTTTGATGTAAGATAATCAGTTAAGTTGAATACTAGATTTATGTGATGATTGAAGGTTGATTATGCAAGCAATTAATAATATGAATGATCTCAGATTTGAATTTTGATCCCGAAAAAGGATTCTACTTGCTATTTCATTGGAGGAACCTTTGTGTGAGATGCAGTTCTTGTTAGACTTGAAGATGTGATTTGAAGAATCATTTAAGCATTGAAGTTCATTTAATCATTGTGAGATCATGCAAAGATGAAAAATGCAAAGAAGCATGCAATATGAAATGCAATATGCAAAATAAAATGCAACCTAAGACCTAGGACCTAGTCACTGATCATATGTCGATTTGTTATCATCATTGAACTTTTAGGTAACCGAATAAATCAATACAATGCCCACTAGCCATGAAACCATAGACATATGAATATCGATTTGTATGCGCAAGAATCAATACAACACCCACTGGTCAACAACCATGGATATATGAATATTGATTTTGTTTTTGAAATGTCGGATTAGATATAAGCACCAAGGCACAAGCGCCAGGATGACCTGAATATCATGTCTATTTTGATATAGCAATTTGTACAAGCATCAAAACATAAATGTCGTGATGACCTGAGTACGCCTTGCATTACAAACACATCAAATAGTCAAGAGGTCATTCTAAATCCAATGTGAATTACCCGTAGTGACCCTTTATCGTTCACATCCTTAGGCAAGATTGCGTTCCACAGTAGGAGAAAGAACTTACTCAAAAAGATAATAGTTAGATTAGACGTCCTTGAATTTTTTTTGGGTATCAATGGTCGAGGTACGCATGGCCATCCAATTTGAGATAGAGGCTCTTACAGTCGGACACCATTTCAATCCAGAATTTCCAAAGCTGTTAGATTTTCACATACAAGCAGAAGACAAAGAAAAGATTATGCCCCCAGTCATCACTCTCTAAATCCTATAAAAGACATCATCAAAGAGCTTGAAGGGACACAATATGCAAAAATCTCAATGCGAATCAGTAAGCATACAAGGAGATAAAAGCATGAAAAGCACAGATTGTTTTCAGTTTTCAGTTTGATTGCATTGTTATAGATGCAAAATCCTTTATGGAGACGAGACTGACTGACTGACTCAACTTGAAGCTTCAAAGGACTCTGGCTAGATATGACACATCGAAGATACATTGGAGGCCATAGGATATGACATTGATTGCCCCCAAATTTGAACATTGATAGGATACAGACGCTTGAGCTGATTGGTGTAAAAACTGACTTATTGAAAACTGGAAATGCAGGAACAAACCGGGAGATATGTACAAACTAAAGCAAGACTGAAAGCTGGGAAAGACCAAGATTGTGCTGATAGATGGAGCATTTGGAACAAGTGGCACCTATTTGCCAGGTTTTCACCATCTTGGTAGAGATTCTATTTTTGCTACCGAGGTGCCTGTTTCCAGGTTTTCACCAAGGCACTTTTTTTTTCTTTTTTCTTTTTTTTGTATTTTTGATATTTTTTCAATTTGTTTGTACTTTTGATATTTTTTGATTTTTTTTGTGAATCATCAAGGCGCCTATTGCTAGGTTTTCACCAAGATGTTCATTTTTTCAGGACTTTTTCAGATTTTTAAGATTTTTTTCAAGATATTTAACCATAGACTGAATGCCTTAGGCATAGAATTTCTTCAGATGGAGAATGTTGATTGGTTCTCGGAGCTGTTCTCCTTCAGTCATTGAGAGTTGATAGGCACCAGAGCCAAAAGTAGCAGTGATAACAAAGGGACCCAGCCAATTGGGTTTGAACTTCCCCTTGTGTTCTTGATGTGATTGATTTTTAGGATTTTCTCTCAACACTAGATCACCAACCTGAAATTCTCTGTCTGACTTTCTTGTTGTAGCCTCTAGACATTCTTTTCTGATACACTCTGAGATGATCATACGCTACTTGCCTGTGCTCATCTAGTAATTCCAGTTCTTGTAACCTAGACACTCGGTAGTCTTCATCAGTGACAAGTCCATGCATTCTGATTCTGAGTGATGGGATTTCAACCTTAATAGGTAGTACCGCTTCAGACCCATAAACTAAAGTGAAAGGTGTAGACCCTATAGGTGTTTGATACTAGTTCTATAGGCCCATTCTGATACTTGTTTTGATACTGGTTCTGATACTAATTCTGATACTTGTTCTGATACTGGTTCTGATAATTGTTCTGATACTGATTCTGATACTGGTATACTTGATAGCATCTTTTTCCATTTTCAAACTCCCAAGCAAGATCATATCGTGCAGTCCCAATGTCTAGCAAGGTGGAGAACAAGAGGAATTAGCAAGCTGGTGGAAGAGATGGAAGATGAGAGAATGAAGGAAAATGAAGGGAAGAAATTCTCAAGGGGAAACTCCTCAAGAATACCCAAGCTAGGGAAAAATTGTCATGTAAAGTGCATTTGGACAAGCAATGAAAGGCCAGCATAGGATATAAGTCACAAAAGTGTAATGCCAAAGAAGGACAGGATGTAGTCCAAAGGAGTAGACATGTCAAGAGGCTTCATAGCATCGTGTTTTACTCTTTTTTTTGTCTTTTTTTATTAGATCAAGACCAAAGGGGAAAAGGATAGCGATAGACAAAAATGAATGGAGGAAGATGGATATGAAGGCTAAACATGAAAGGAATGAAAGCAAGATCACCGTAAGATAGCTCACAAAATAGCCAAATGTTTGTGTATAGATCAACATTGTCAAGATCAAAGAGAGAAGATGAAATGGATGAAATATGTAGAAGAACTACGCATGACGCCTGATTGCCAGGTTTTCATCATGGTACTTATCCAAGGTGCCACAAGGAAGTGGTTTTCACCATAGGATGAATTTATTTCTCTTTAATTTTGCTACCAAGGTGCCTGTTTCCAAGTTTTCACCAAGGCACATTTTTAATTTTTTTCATTTTTCATTTCTTTTTTGGAAGAAGGAAAGCTTTTTAGATAATGCTCCTTGAAAGGATAAACCATGATATGCCAAGGATTCAAAATGATATGCTCAAAGATGCTGATAGGGAAAGGAACATGGAAGAGGAAAATGGAGGATAGGGTTTTATGTAAAGCGAGTGAGGATGGAAGATAGGAGGAATAGGAAAATGAGGAAAAATGATAGAAGGTAAAAGGATAATGCATGGAAGGATTGTAAAAGGGTAGGTGGAAAGGAAGGCAAGATCAACGTCAACACATACCTTGAAGGGTGGTGAGAGGATGGAGGAATTGTGAATGAAGGAATACGTGAAGGCATATGGCGAATGGATAGCAGAGGTTGAGGTTTGGGCGCATGAAATGGAAGAATATTTTTGGAAGGAGATGTAGTGGAAGCCTTTGGAAGCTTGACTGTCAATTTCACTTTTTGTTCAACACCAGACTCTTTCAAGAGAGACTTTGGAATCCATATAGTCATAGGCTTTTTATTTCCTTTTGATGATTTAGAGATAATATCTTCAATGATGGATTTTGGAACCCATACTTGTCTTGTAATTTTTTTCTTAGATATCTCTTTTGACTTTATGCCTCCGTGTCGATTAGAGGAGACATGGTGATCTTCTTTTTTTTATGGATTCTTGTATTGCTTCTTTTTCTTGTATTGAACATTCAAGTTACTTCCAAAAGACTTAGGATTTGTGGAAGAGGGAGGATACGACTAGTTTAGATGGGTGGGTGGATGAAAAGGATTCAAGGGTATGCATCTATGTTGATCTTGAGGAAAGATGGGAGATGGAGGTATGTAAGGACCCAAGATGGATGGCGAATCAGGAGAGTTAGGAGGGGAAAGTGAAGGGACATAAGGACCCAAGATGGAAGGAAGGCATGAAGCCCTTAGTAGTGGTGGAAGAGGTCCAAGGATGGAAGTGGAAGATGCAAAAGGATAATCAATAAGTTCATCAGCATCTATATGACAACCAAGGATATCAACATCTTTAGAGTGAGCATTAGAATTTTCAATAGAATCATGGACATCTTGAATATGAGCACCTTCTTTGATAGGATTGTTCAAAGCTTGCAAAGACTTAGGAAGAGTAGAAAGTGGAAGTGAACATGGAGTGGTAGAACAAGAAGATAGAAGACTTTGATCTTGACAAGGATCTTTGGATAGCACAAGCGCATAATTTGTCTCTTGATTTTCAACAGGCTTAACATTGGAAGTAACAACACTATTTTTACCAACCTTAATGGAAGTATCATTTTTGGAAAGCGCAAGTGTAGTAAGGTCATTTTGATTGTCAATAGGCTCAACAGTGTAAGTAGTAGCTTGATCCTGCTTAGGAGAAGACTTAAGACATGGTGGAATGCATGAAAAAGGGGGTATAGGATCAAAAAAACCATGAAGCGGATAAGAGACATCATGAAAAGGAGTGGATGACATGGAGGGTTCTTGATCTTGATCTTTCTTTATGTTCTTTTCTTTATCATTTTTAGAGTCCTCTTGACATGGAGCCACTTCTAAGGACAAGGAAGCATGTTGGGATTGTATGGATGATTTTGGAAGAGATGGTGAAGGACTAGCTAAAGTAGGCATTATAGCATATGAAGGCTTAGGCTCTTTAGGTTTATCATTATTGAAAGTCTTTGCAACCAAGTGAAGGATAGCTTGAGTTTCTTTAAGAGGTAGCCCTGGAGGATAACTATAGGGAACCACATGAAAAGTATCAGGGCTTGTGTCGAATGAAGGTTCTATGAAAGATTTGAAAGACTCAGAAGCTTTAGGAAATGTACGAGTATTGGAGGAAGTAGGGGATGGAAGGGAACCATCACAAGACAAAGGTCCAACATTAACATGATCTTGCTTGAGAGTGTAATCTTCATTTTCAGTCTGAGAGTTCTTAGAGGAGAGATCCTTATAGTATGCATGTTTATAATTAGCATGGTAAACTTTCTCTTCCTCAAGTGAGATAGATGGATCATCTAGGTATTGTGCATAGAAATCATCAAAGTCTCTTTCATAATCAGAATCATATGGATCACCCTCACGATCTATCCAATGTGACGGCCCATTTGTAGTAAGCAGGAATGGATGATGAGGAGGACTCTTAGGAATAGAGGTGTCATAGGTATCATTACATTGTCTGTCATCATAGTCATCATAGTCTCCAAAGCTAGATGTGTCACTCTCCATGGAAGAGGTATCATATTGCTCAAATTTTTTCCAGGGGCATGGTGACATGTACAAGTCTTTATCAAATGGAAAAGAGTATAGAGGTTCCTTTTCTTTCCCAAGTTTGTCAAGCTGGACTTGCATAGCATGTATCTGTTTCATTATAGCAGCGATCAGAGCTTCTTCCTCTTGTTTACTAATTCTTTGTGACATGTGTACTGATTCTCAATAGCTATTGCTCTATTCCTGACACAATGATATTTTTGATAGATTCTGGAACTAGGCTGGAAACATTGGATATCTTGCAATTTGACAATTTCTGACAACTCTCTCAAATTTTTCCAAACGACACTCTGCAAACTCGTACGACACTGGGTAGTCTATGAAATGACAGTTGCTAAACTCATACGATAGTTGGGTAATACTGAAATGACACTTGACAAAAATCGTACGACTTTTGACTTCTTGAAATGACTTTTGACTCCAGAAAGAACTTTACGTCAATTTTTGTAAAATTTTAAGGTTTTCAATTTTGGATTGTTTGCAAATTGTACTATCTAGATTTTGAAGGTTATACCAGATTTGATTGTTTTTAATAGCCAAGTAGATAAATAAGCACACAGAATAGCAAGCAAGTGATTCCAAGCACGTCTGAAAATAATGACCAAGGGCAAAAGCAACCTTGCGCATGAACAATCAAGTGACCAAATTGTGCTAATCCCTGAGAGTACTAATTGTGTATGTTCTGAAAAGTTTTGCAATAACACACATATACCTGAGAATGAAAAATTGGCCTCTCTAGGGTTTTTAGTAATGGTTTGACTCTGCAACTTTTATGATTCAAAGGGGTGAACTCCAATCCCGGCGCACCAGGGCTTTGACACAGTCTGAGAACTTAATCTTCAAGAGCTGCTAGGGAGATCTGACAACCCAACAATGAACCATACCCATGGAGATTTCTTCCACAAGGATATTTATATAGCGGCTGTCACTACCACGGCGAAAATGGCTATGACCGCTTGAGGTTCCATCAACGCAGTTTTCCCTATGAAGGGATTGTCCGCTACGGTTAACCCTCTCTAAAGATGACTCACAAATTTATACCACAAGGGGACTTGGCTCCAGATTCAAGGTTTTGACACCTCTTCACTTTTAACCCAAACAAAATAAGCAGATTAATCCGACACGCTAAGACAAAGTTTTGTTCCACCAAGGTCTGTGATATCAACTCCACGTGATCTATCAACCTCTTTGGGGAGAGAATGTATCAATCAATAAGAGAAGACACACTAACCAATTTTGATTCACCAAAGCTCATGATATCAACCCTACGTGATCTATCAACCTCTCCGGAGAGAGAATGTGTCGATCAATAAGAGAGGATGCACTAACCAAGTTGAATGTGAAACGCACTAAGTATCCTCCCTACCTACAAGGATTCTATCGTCAAGAAGGATTTCGCTGGGAATCCAATCTTTCAAGAATCACGAATAGTGTTCATAGGGCCTAATTACTATGTGAGCACAGATATATGTTCCGAAAGCAAATCTACCAAAAGCATTCAAAAAGTAGAAAGAGGAACACTTAACGCTTAAAGAAAATATGAGATGAGTCCACAAGGTGGAACACTTAACACCTCACACAAGCTGAAAACGAGTCCACAACTTAGAAAACAAGTGAGTTCCTAAAAGCACAAAAGGGTTGCCAAGTGGAACACTTAACGCTTCTGTCCTGTTGACCCCTCCCCTTTATGGCGCTGAGATTGCAACCACGGGGTGGAAATGAGGGGCCGGCGGATTAGCAAGTCCAATAACCCAAGATAGCAATCAAGATCAATCACAAGTATTCTAAGACTACTTAATGAATCCTTAACGGTTCACAACCTAGTATCAATTATGCAAGTGTGTAGAAATAGATCAAAAGCATGAAAAGATGCACACAAGCTTGACACATAAGAGATTTATTTTAAGTCCCAAATCAAAATATTATTAGATGAAGGAGAATACCTGGGATCCTTGCAACACGTTTAGTATATTTTACTTGATTTTTAGCAATTTTTGTTGAGCTTTTCCATGCAAGCAAGTGACGAACTCTCCAACAAGCAAACAAGCAAACAAGATATGCAAAATATATTCAACTTATGAAAACCATAGGGTTAGCTCTAAAAATCAATTATTATCAGTAATAATAACCAGCAATCAACCCAAATGACAACTCATATCATTCATTGAACCATGTAAAAAAATAAGTGCATACCCATCACAAAACTTTTTCTTTTTTTTGCTGCACTTGACCTAGTCAACAAGATCTAATTTTTTTGATATGATTTTGGCCACAAAAATAGAAATTCAGAATAGAGACCCCAGCTAAAAAAATAGAGAGCTTTTCAAAAATGCAAAAATTTTAGAAAAATCTCTTCATTTGTGCCCTAGAGACCCATTTTATCAAAATAGACCAGTTTTTGTAAATTGACTATTTGAGCTATGATATCATGTCTAAATTTAAAACACAAAGAATGGACCCCCTATAGAACTTAAAGAGCTTTCCGAAAATATAAAAATTTTCAAAAAATATGCTAATTTGCGTCAGATATTAATTTTTTCTGGGATTTCAAAAAAAATTTATTAAAAATTCAAAACATCTCAGAAAATTCTAAATTTTTTACTGTAGTTTCCCTGACATGTCACCAACCTGCAAAAACAATTTCAGACCAAAATTCCAAGCCGTTTGGGAGATAAAATTAAATCTTTGAAACTTTGGGGTTTTAGCTCCCAAAAAAAATCAAAACCAGCATGCAAAGGTGGGTTGCCCCACGGTGGGCGCTAGAAATGTGTGTGAAAATTGTACCTGATCTGTAGACACAACACTCAGTAAAACATTAGAGGTTAGCTATAATCAAAATCGTGCAAAATTGAAAGCTATCTAACCAAGCGATTTACTGCCTTCTAATAGGTGCGAGATTAATGTTCTCAGATTATTATCGAGATCAGTGACCTAGACGACACCTAAATGAAGGATTTGAATGCAATTGATCTAGATATGAGATTGAATGCAATTATTCTATTTTTTTTTATTTTTCTATGCAATAAGAATGATAAAAACTTGATATGAATCTATGCTATTGAAAACTGATATGCTATGCTAATCTAGAAATGATATGAAATATGAATCTAAATGAATGCAAAAAAAAATAAGATTGATCTCACAAAGATGTCGATTCGCAAGAGCTTTGATTCTTCAATTCCAATTCTCCAACGTGATTGTGCAAAATATGAGATCATTTGTGAAGAGCTGAAGCCTTAATTTATAGAAATCCAGGGCTTTGGAGGTGCATGGGAAAAACCATAAATCACTCAAATTAACTCCACTTGATTTTTAAGTTATTTTTAAATAAAAGATAATTAACTCACAAAAACATGCAAAAGCTAAGTTTTAACTCAAAATAGAGTTTAGCTTTAATTGATAATTGATGGTTGTCTGCTTTTATGATTGTGCATGTTTTATTTATGAATTAATTTAATAATAAAGTGATTTATTTCCAACTTAACTGCTTTTAAAAATAAAATAATTGATTTATGGGTTAATCAATTATTTAATCAAATTTTTATTAAAAATTATATTATTAAATAATGACAACATGCTTTAATTAATTAAATAAGAATTTAATCAATTAAAGATAGGAATTTTGATTTATTGTCAAAATTAAATAATACAATTAATAATAGATAGAATTAAATTTAATTACACAATTAAGTGGCAAATATTAAATCTAATTAATTAAATATGAAAATATTCAATTAATCAAACTTTAGGATAAATGTGATTTATTGCCAAATAATTATTAAATTAAAGATAATTAAGATAATTAGGAATATTACTAGGAATATTCTCCGATGCAAAATTTAAGATAATCAATTAGATTTGATGATGTTTAGATGTGCCTTAGATTAGGACTTTGATGTCGATTTCATATGATTTGATGATATAGGAGGTTAATGAACTTATAACCCATTTTTAGGGTATTACATTTTGCCCCTCTTTGAATTACTGTGCGAAGCGCAGTGGTTCAAAGAAAGTCTGTGTTTGATAAAGATATGAAACTGATTCAAAAGATAAACGGATCTCAAGATAGAAACCGATTGAAAGATATTAAAACAAGAGCGAAGAGTGATCAAATTACTAGAAAAAAATCAATCAATTAAGAATACCATTTTGAGAGGAGTAACTTTTGATCAAGATAATAGAAAAGCCAAAAGGAACCCAGACAGTGAAGATACTCAAATTTTAAGAACTCAATGGATTTTTGGTGACCAGTCAAGCATAGTATCATATGATGAAATTCAACATTGAATATGATGAAACCAATCACTAGGTGAAATAATATGGTGAAGGTAAATCCTTTCATACAATGGAAATTAGTACTGGGTGTGATGAAGCACTCATTGTTGGAGATTTTCCAGCAAGTGGGTGCTGACTGTATGTTTGTCATTAATGACAACATATGTCAAGTAGCATGTGTGGAAGACTTCTATAGTAAGCTTTGAGTATATGTAGAATGGACATGTTATCAACATGATATCTTGAATGCAGAGGTTAATTGCTAGAATAGATAGTTATGCAGCAGCCTATGTCAGCAGTGTTCCTAACAGAGTTACAGCCAGTGTTCTATGAGTAATTATCCGTACAGTCATTATGGATCCTTGCACCTTTGGATATGTGATTAAGACATTTTAGTGATGTTACAAGCATGGATGCAGAGTCTGATGATCAGTACAAGTGAAGTTATGCAGTCACTATTCACTAGTAGTAGTTTCCTGTGTTTATTCAGAAGAGCCAATAGAGATTGTATTGGTTCAGGAGTTGCGCTTATCATTTCAATATGCACCCTTGAGTTATAAGATTGGAGAAAAGTTAAGAATGTTTAGTTAAGAGTGCATGACATAATTCATCTTGAGGAGAAAAGTTCAATTACTTTGGTAGAGCTGATAGTGTGTAGCATGCGTCTACATTTATTAATATTGGATAGGTCCCAGATTGTGTTGTGTGCTTAGTAGAGCCGACTGAATTATTATTTGAGTATGTTATGGTTTCTCTAATATGATTTCAAGGTGTTTCTAGTAGGTTGACTTGATTATATCATTTAGCGGAAAGATATTTATAGGCAGTCATTTGTGATTGCTAAAGTATAATTTAGATTTGTTTGTAAAGAGCATAGCAAAGTGTACGAAGTGTTGGGCCATCAGCAAAAGGTCTATGTGACCAAGTAAAGAGTTTGTGCTATACATTGGAATTGATCTAGATAGTAGGTGAAAGTGAAGTTCACCAAGATCCAGATATAGTGTGTGTCTATTAATCAAAAGGTTGTAGCGTTCACCCTTTGAGTAGTGTGCTCTCAAACAGTGCATCCTCACCCCTAACAGGGTTAATTGTAGAAGACTCCTAACAGGGTCTGACCCTTGACCAAGTCACTGTACTAAATACATTGTAAAGAAACTCCTAACAGGGTTAAGGATCTTCTAGAAAGGATCATAAAACACTAGTATAGATTATTAGTGGGTGTCAATTCCCACCAGGGTTTTTACCTATTTGGGTTTCCTTGTAACCTAAATATTGGTGTTGTGTTCAAGTGTTCTTTCATTGTGTTTATGCTTTATGTTTATGTATACTTAATTAGATAGAGAATTGAAACTTGTAGATAATTGATTCACCCCCCATCTCAATTATCTCTTGGGACTATTCCTAACAATCAGTATCAGAGCCAAGTGGCTTAGAGAGAAAGTTTAGTAGCTTGAGGTTGATCAGATTGCATTCTTTAGAAAAGACAGTCCTAAGTTTGATGGAGAGAATTATCTTGATTGGAAGAAAAAGATGATGACACATTTGTAGTGCATTGCTTTTGAAGTTTTTGAAGTGGCTATCAAGTTGAGATCCCCTCTCTAGCAGATCTTGCAAAGGATGGTGCTACTATCAAGCAGAATGATTTATTCCATCAGAATGCAATAGCAAAGAAAGCCCTTATCAGCACCCTATCTGATAGTGAGTTTTTAGAGATTAAGAAATTAGACACAGCCTACAAGATATGGAATCACCTAGAAGACACGTTTGAAGGAGATAAACAAGAAAATAATGTGCACAAAAAGACATGGAATAAAAATTAAAATACATTGGAGATGCTACCTAAAGAGAACATAAGAGCCTACAATCAAAGGATCAATGAAGTAGTTGCTGGAATCAGAAATAATGGTGGAGAAATCTCAGAAGAAGACATCATGGATAAGGTGATGACTACATTGACACCAAAATATGAGAACAAGATAAACATCCTTGATGAGACTATGCAATTCTTAGAGAATTTCAAAAGAGAGACCTTAATCAGCAAGATTGCTGCATTTGAGATATCCAGTTTGAAGATAGAGCCTAAAAGTGAGACAACCTTCAAAGCTTTGATCCATGGTAAGAAATCCTTGAACACCTCTAGTAATTTTGATGATGATGATGATGATGAAGCCTTAGCTAATTTCATTGCTATGATTTCTAAAAGAGAAAAGAAAGGAAAAGGAAAATATGAAGGTCAATTACCATTCAAATGCTTTTCATGTATTAAGATTGGTCACTTTGCATCTAAGTGTCCTACTAGAGTTAAAAAGTTCAAGAATGACTATAAGCCTAAGTATACAAAGGAATGCTACTATGTTGGAGATGGAGTATCAAATGAAGAATCAACAGAAGAGGAGATTGGATTCATTTCTCTTGAAGATGAAAAGAATTCACAAGAGTTAGCACTGATTTCACAAGCTGACATCAGGACAGATTGGATCATTGATAGTGGTTTCTCACATCACATGACAGGAGACAAAGATAGATTTGTTCATTTGGACAAATACAAAGGAGGCATGGTTAAATTTGGGGATAACACTACTAAACCCATCATTGGTAGAGGAACCATCACCTTCGATGGAAAGAATAACACTGATGATGTTCTTTATGTTGATGGTTTGAAACATAACCTACTAAGTGTTGGACAGTTGCTTGACAAAGGTTATAGGTTGGAGTTCAATGAAAACAAGTGCATCATTAACAAAAAGGAATGAGAAATGATTGCATCAGGATCAAAGACTAAAGGTAATGTTTTTCAACTTAATCCATAAGCCAATTGTTTTGTTGCTAAAGTAGATGACAATTTCCTATGGCATAAAATACTATGTCATATCAATTTTGATAACATAGTAAAGATAAGTAATGTAAAGGCAGTTAGAGACCTACCTAGCATAGCAAAGCTAGTTGATACAATATGCAGGGAATGTGTAATAGGAAAGCATGTGAGGAATTCATTCAGGAGAAAGCATAATTCAACAAAGAATAAGTTGGATATGATTCATAGAGACCTATGTGGACTAACTCAAACAAGATCATTCTATGGAGAAAGGTATTTCATTTTCTTTGTAGATGATTATTCTAGATTAATGATGTGGGTTGCATTCTTAAAGGATATGTCAGAAGCATTTGAGAAGTTCAACATATTCAAATCTAAGGTTGAGAATGAATCTGGACATAAGATAAAATGTCTAAGGTCGGATAGAGGAGGAGAATTCACCTTTGACAGATTCTATGAGTACTGCAAAGAACATGGCATAAAGAGACAATTGAGTGCACCTAGAACCCCTCAGTAGAATGGGATTGTAGAGAGGAGGAATAGGATCATGCTTGATACAACACACACCATCATGATTGAAGGAAAATTTGCACACACCTATTAGAGAGATGCGGTCAATACAACAGTCTATACCATAAATAGAATACAATTAAGCCCTAGCGTAGACAAGACACCTTATGAGCTATGGTTTGGTAATGTTCCCATTGTGAAATAATTCAGAATCTTTGGAAGCAAGTGCTACATCAAGAGGGATGAAGCAATAGGAAATTTTGATGCAAGAAGTAATGAAGCTATTTTTCTTGGTTACTCTACTAAAAGTAAAGCTTATAGATGTTTTAACTTGAGATTGAAGAAAATCATTGAAAGTGCTCATGTTAAGATTGATGAAAATTTTATGGTTCAAGAAAGATATCATGATTACTCACCTATGATTGAAGAAGAAACTCAGAAGGAAGATGAGATAGTATCACCCAAAGTTCCAAAGTTTACATCTAGATACCATTCCAATAATGACATAATTGGAGATCAGAGTGGCAAAGTCACAACAAGATCACAAGAAAAGAGTTTAGAAAGCAATGAGGTGGTATGTTTACTATCTCAGATTGAACCTTTAAGTGTTGAAGATGCTTGTAATGATTTAGATTGGCATGATTCTATGAAAGAAGAACTATATCAGATTATCAAGAATGATACTTTGGAACTGGTTCCATGACCTAGTGATAAGAATGTGATTGGAACAAAGTGGCTATTTAGAAACAAGATGAATGAAGATGGCACGGTAGTAAGAAACAAACAAAGGTTAGGATGTAAGGGATATGCGCAAAGAGAAGGCATTGATTATTCATACACATTTGTACCTGTGAGCAGATTAGAAGCTATTAAGTTGTTTCTAGCTTATGAAATAGTCAAAGACTTCAAAATCTATCAGATGGATGTCAAGTCAACATTCTTGAATGGAGAGCTAAAATAAGAAGTATACATTGAGAAGCCACAAGGATTCACCCTATCAGATAGACCTGATATGGTATGTAGATTGAAGAAAGCCCTCTATGAACTTAAGCAAGCCCCTAGAGCATGGTATGAGAGACTTGATGGATATCTAACTAAAATTGGATTCAAGAAAGGAGCAGCAGATTGTAATCTATTCATAAGAGAGACATCTAAAGGACTACTACTTGTAGCTATATTTTTTGATGTCATTATCTTTGGAGGTAATGATAAACTTAGTGTTGAATTTTCTAAGGAGATGCAGAGTGAGTTTGAGATAAGCATGATTGGACCTATCAAATACTTCTTAGGATTAAATGTGCAGCACTCAGAAAAAGGTACTTTCATTAATCAGTTAAAATATGTGAAAGAGATATTAAAGAAATTCAAGATGGATAATTGCAAGCTAGTGGGTACACCTATGATAATAGGATGCAAGATTACAAAAGAAGATGATTCACTGATAGTAGATATAACATTGTACAAGTCTATGATTGGAAAACTTATTTATCTTACTCAAACTAGACTAGATATTTCCAATGCAGTTGGCATAGTTGGAAGATTTGCATTAGAGCCTAAACAAAGTCACTTCATGGTAGTAAAAATAATATTTATATACTTGCAAGGCACTATAGATTATGGTCTATGGTATCCTAATTCAGAAAATTTTGAGCTTCATGTATATACTGATGCAAATTGGGTAGGATGCGTTGATGATAGAAAGAGTACATCAGGAGGAGCAGTGTTTCTTGGTAACAAACTTGTCACTTGGACAAGCAAGAAGCAACATTGTATCTCTTAGTCAACAAAAAAAATTAGAGTATGTTGCAGCAGACCTAAATTGTTCTACAATTGTTTGGATCAAGCAAATGATAAAGGATTTTGGAATTCAGATTGACTATCCTATTGTTATTCATTATGTTAACACTAGCACTATCAATATGTCAAAGAACCCTATGATGCATGCAAAGACACAACACATTGAGATCAAGTATCACTTCCTAAGAGAGAAAGTGGCAAAGAAAGAAGTCAAGTTGGACTATGTGAGTACCAAAGATTAGTTACCAAACATATTCACAAAGCCCTTGCCAAAGAATACTTTTGAGTATCTCAGGGAGAAGTTGGGAGTAATTCCCTTCCCTAATTCTTCTTAGAAGAAAGAAAAAAAAGCATCAGTCCTTAGGGACTGATGGAAGGTTGACTACTCTACCTCAAGAGTAGTACCGGTGCTTAAAAAGAATGGCACCCTTTGCCATTGATGTCAAAGGGGGAGTAGTATATAGTCATGAAAAACTAACGTAAAGAATGAGTAATATACTAAGGGGGAGTAGTACTCAGTCATGAAAGCAGTTTAGTTGAGGAAATGGAGAATATTGAAGAATATTGCAGCAGATGGAGGATTCATCCTTGGGGGAGTTTTGATGAGGAAATGGAGAATTTTATAAAAGAATTACTCATTTGGATTGGTGGTGTTTCTCATTCCATATGTTGTCATCAATGCCAAAGGGGGAGATTGTTAGAGATTTTCCAGCAAGCCAGTGCTAACTATATATTTGTCATTGATGACAACATATGGTAAGTAGCATGTGTGGAAGACTTATGCAATAAGCTTTGTGATGCAGGAGCATCTCGGGTCCTTGGCAATCCTGTGTCACCAAAAAAGAATTTTGAGTTTTGTTTGTGTTGCTCGGTTTCTTCTTTGACCGAGTTGGTCAGTACTTGGTTGGTTTCCTTTGGTTACCAAGTGTGGTTAGTTATCTCTTGGGTGGTTGATTAATTCACTGGCGCTCGACGTTGTCTATCTTCTACTTGGTTATCTTTCTTACCGACGGGTTTAATTTTTTTTCCTGTTGTGGCCAACTTGTGCATTTATATTGGATCACAAAATTAATGTTTGAATCCATCATTGGGAATCATGTGGTCCTAGATTTGACTGTTACTTCCATTAATTATGGATCTAAAGGTCGACTCAGCTCGGTAGATTCTTGTATAAATGTAGATGTTTGGTGGTAGTTTAGGGAGTCGGTTAAGATAGAAGATAGAAGGCATTAGATTAGAGATTTGTAGTAGATCCTCACATATTTGAGGAATTTTTTATTTCATTGTAATATCAGGCCCTAACTGGGAAGGCCTTACAACCCAACATGTATGATTCAAATTGATGATAATATATGACTGATCTAGCATTCTCTCTCTCACTCTTATTGTTTGTTACTTCTGCATGTGTGTTTCAGGCTTGGATCATTAGGGTGCACCATCCTTTGGCCCCTCTTGCATCCCTACCTTGCGTCAGGTGGTATCAGAGTGAGGTGAGATCTTGATCTAGGTCTGCGGATCTAGGTTTGCAAGTTCCTCTTGAAGCCCTAGTGAATTGTTGTGCGGTAGCAGATTGTGATCTAACCTGCAATTGCAGAGGGTTTTCAAGATGGTTTGTGGGAGGAAAGATGAAGATCTAGGATTGGTAGATATGATAAGGTAGATTACTGCTAGATTAGAAGTAGTGGAGATAGCCCAAAGAAGAGGTAGACATCTTGAAGATGTTAGTGATGATGAAATTGAAGAAGAACAGGTGAATGGAGAACCTACTCCTATTATGGATCAAGGTGAAGAAAATTTTTTGAAGGCTTTGACAAGTTTGAAGTCAACACCACATTTCAATCCCCCTGAGTATAGTGGAAAGCTAGATTCTGATGAATTGGTGAACTGGATCACTGAGATGGAAAAGTATTTTGAATATGAAAATATCCCTGAGGATAAGAAGGTGAAGATTGCAAGCACAAAGTTGAAAAGTCATGCATCCTTATGGTGGGAACATCTGCAATTGGATTAGAAGAGGAAAGGCAAAGACAAAGTCAAGGTATGGTGTAAAATGGTCAATAAATTGAAAGGAAAGTTCTTACCCTATGATTATCAGATTAATCTAGTTCGGCAAATGCATAGTTTGAGATAGCAAGATAGCTCAGTAAAAGAGTATACTAAGGAATTCTATAGATTAGATATCAGATCTAGACATGATGAAGATGATGTGGAAAGAATTGGTAGATACCTGAATGGTTTGAGAGTTTCCATCCAAGAGGAGATTAGTATGGTCAAGTTGGAGAACATTGAAGAAGCTTATCAATTTGCTTTGAAAGCCAAGGAGAAATTGAACAAAAGACATGAATAGAGATAGAGAGGTCGATGTGGTAGATTCCCTAGAGGAAGAGGTAGATCTAATGGTGAAAATGGTAGATCTGAACCAGAAAAGACAAATCTGGACAAAGGCAAGACCGAGTGGAAAGGTGAAAGTTCTAGAGGTAGAGGTAGTTGTGTGTGTGAATTTTGTACCTAGCTATAGACACAACACTTCAATAAAACATTAGAGGTTAGTAGAAATCAAAATCATGCAGTGAAATGGAAACTAATCTAACTAGGTGATTTACTGCCTTCTAGTAGGTGCGAGTATGATATTCTCAGATTGGACCGAGATTAGTGACCTTGACAACACCTAAAAAAAGGATTTGAATGCAGAATCTAATATGAGATGAATGCAAATTAATCTATATTTTTTGATTTCTATGCAATAAGATGAGATAAATTGATATGACATGCAATTAATCTAATAATGATAGGGTATATGATATGAATGCTTAAAACAATGAAAATCTCACAACAACTTGGATTCACAAAGATGGATTCTTCGATCACCAATTCGCCAGCATGAGAATGCAATTTGTGGATGGATCAAAATGAAGAGCTAAGGCCTTAATTTATAGAAATCCAAGACTTTGGAGGTGCATGGAAAAAGCCATAAATCACTCTTGATAGACTCAAGTTGATTTTTGAGTTATCAAGAATTTAGAGATAGATTAACTCACAAAATCATGCAAATCAGCTTTTTGATTTAAATCAGAAGTTGAGATCAGCTTTCAACTGAAAAGAGAGTTGAGTTTATTTTTAAAACAACTTGAATTGATTTTCTGATTGAAAGCTTAACTATTTTTTTGGATGTGCATAATTAATTATGAATTAATTAAATAAATAAAGTGATTTATCCTCAACTCAAATGATTTTAAAAATATAACAATTGATTTATGGGTTAATCAATTATTAAATCAAACTTTTACTCAAAAACTATATTATTAAATTTGACAATTGACATTAATTAATTAAATAAGAATTTAATCAATTAGTCATAGGATATTTGATTTATTGTCAAAATTTAAATAATATAATTTAGGAATAAATATAATTAAATCTAATTAAATAATTAAGTGGTAGTATTAAATCTAATTAATTAAATATTTAGAATATTCAATTAATCAAACTTTAGGATAAATAGGATTTATCCCCAAATAATCATTAAATTAAAGATAATTAGGATAAATGGGAATAAGGAATATTCCCTGATGCAAAATTTAGGATAATCAATTAAGATTCGATAATGTGCCGATGTGCCTTAGGTTAGGACTTTGATGTTGATTTCATTCAATGTGTCGATATAGGAGGTTAATGAACCTATAGCCCATTTTTGGGGTATTACATTTTGCCCTCTTTGAATCACTGTGCAAAGCGCAATGGTTCAAAGACAGTCTGTGCATGATGCTGAAATTGATGTTTGAAATTGAAATTGATATGAAGCAAAAACTGATTGAAATTGATATGAAGATAATAGGTCCTGAATGACCAAAGATAATGTTAACTATAACAGCAATGAACCGATGATTGTGAAGAAGTGTCAAAATGCCTGATTTTGAACCTTATGATTGCGAAGAAGTGAGTGATCGATTCTAGACCCGATTGTCAATAAGAATCACATTGGTATCACATCTGAACCCTTTAGTTACGAAGAACCAAGGAAATAACACTAATGCACCGATGGTTATGAAAAGCTGATATAGTTTACAAGATTAAGAAAATACCAGATTGATATGGATCTCGATGAATCTGATATGCCCCAAGCAATGATTGATTTTCCCTAAGCGATGAGTTCTTTTTGATGAATCAGCAACTAGACGTGGTTGTTGTCTTGATTACTAAGGAAATATACGATTTCAACTTTAGATTACAGACTTTGAATGATGTGCAATACCATGCCCCCTTCGGGATAAAAATTGAAATTTGACAAGAAAAGTCAGCATTGAATAGTTCAGAAGCATGTTAATTGATTTGAGAAGTGGTTAAATACATTTGAGAATGCATTCTGCATCATTTGGAGGTCCAGAAGACCAAGTTTGACTAGGTTTGACCATGAGTTGACCATGGTTGACCAAGTTGAAATTTTGATAGTTTGAGGTAAGATAATCAGTTAAGTTGAATATTGGATTTCTGTGATGATTGAAGGTCAATTATGCAAGTAGTAGACCGTCCTGGGTCTGAAAATTTTAAATCATGATTCTAACATAGTAAATGATCTTAGATTTTGATTTTGATCCCAAAAATGGGTTTAGAATGTCAAAATTAGCCAGGGGTGCAATTTTCATGAAAAATGGAGCACTTTTGAAAATTAGGTCAAAAGCTATATAAAGGCCGGAAGGGTCATTTTCAATTCATTTCAACCTTTTGACTTTAGCAATCTTATGGAGCCCTCTGAGCAAGAAAATGGTAGAACCAAATGTACCAGTGAGTTCATATTGATTTGACCATAGCTCGAGACACCAGAGACCTTGGCAGTACAGACATCTAGTAGGTGGACCTCTTTGCTTCTCTGAAAAGTCAATTTTTCCATGATTTATAGCCTTTTTAGCATTTTTCGTACGCTTTTTAAATTTTGAATTTTTGAAATCATGGAAACTCGTACAACTCTCCAGTGAGACTCGTACAACTTTTGAACTATAGATAATTTATCATTTCATTAATCCCCAAGAGTCATATGACATTTCGTCAAGTCCCTCATAACTCATACGAGGAGGAATGCATTTTTGTATCACTATGCTTTGCCATATGGTATGATGTAGAAACTCGTACAACTTTCCCTCCCAGTCTGAAGTGTCATATGGAAAACAGTGAGCCAAAAACTCATTACTAGGGCAAATTTTTAATTTTTTTGATCTCTTAACCTGATTGCTGACCTTTTAACCTACCTTGTGAAATACTGAACTGCTCAATTCTTGCCTGTGTAACTTGTTCTGTAACCAAAGTACTTATAGGATTCCCTATTTCTATGTTGTGTAGGTCATATATCCAGATGTTCATGTATGGATTTCACATCCAGCTACTCAGAGACTATGTCTGTCACTGCTAGACCCTATGAGGGTACACCTTGCTTCCTATGGATTTGAGTACCTCATTCATTTACCTGAGATTAGGGTAAATCACAAACTTTTGACTGCTCTGATTGAGAGATTTCATTCGAAGACCCAGACATTCCACCTGTAGACTAGGGAGATCACTGTTACCCCCAAGGATGTGTATCATATACTATGCATTCCTTTCCAAGCAGGCCGGCAACCAGAGTATGTGAGTTTGGGGAACTCAGGTCTATTAGCATTCCAACATCTCTTTGGAGATGATACTCAGATGACTACCTCCATTTCCTGGGAGACCTTAGTGCAGTGTTATGGATAGATGCACTGGCTAGAGTGTATTATTGCTGGGAGGGTGTTGGTGTTCAAAATGGACGCTTATGCTCTTAGGCTACCAATATACCCTTAGGCTGATTTTAGGAGTGGTTAGTTCCAAAATGTATAGGGATCTTAGGATAACTAGACCAACTATAAGGACAAGACTACCCTCTTCACTTCTAGCTCTGCAAAACCAAGGCGGGTGCACCTAACCCAGTGAAAACTATACTTCACACACCAAAGACTGGGTCTAAACAATAGATTGATAGTAAGAAAGTACTAAATGCTAACCTCACATTCATTGACTCTCCATTACTATTGGGTAACACAATCATACAACCAAAGACTTAAAGCTTAAAATGGTTCTTGATTTAGGATTTGGATTGCAACAACTTCAATCAGCATATGTTGACAAGAGGACTACTCATTTAGGCCAGTGCCTCATCCATTGGGAAAGATTTTTTAGACACAAGAGATACACATACCAGAATATATCTGAGATTCATAGCCATAAATACATCTACCACAATCCTTACAGCTTACATAGAATCCTTATGTAGACACTAGTAAACTCATATCTCACCTAGAGCATCATTTAATCCAATCCTAGATTAGAACTCAAGAATGAAGATACATACATAAAACAATATGTAATGAACTAGAAAGCTCAAAGTCTACCTAATTTGGCATAGAGGAGAGAGAAGAATCATGTATTTTTATTAAGTATGATGAACCTTTTCTATGCATACAATCAATCATAACAAATCAAGCTTGCAAACTACAACTTAGACCTGCAACTTTCTTCTTTCATCAACTGACACTGAATCAAAAATTGTTACAAAACCTTGGGACCAGAACTAGGGACTACTTTTTGAACTTCGAAACTAGAACCCCTACAAAGTCAAAAATTTGACACTATATACCACTGGTTACCTTGGAATCCTAAATAGGTTAGGATGTAACAAGCTATGGATAACCAGGGTAAGGGTTAGGGTTTCCACCCACCAAACAATTCAAATAGATCATAAATTAATACATTGGAGGGAAAACCAAACAACCATGAGCAATCAAATCTAAAAACCAATCTTCACTTATGGTAAATCCTCTGGAAATGTACTGAAGATCCTGAAATTCTTGTAAATTCATCTAATTTGACCCCTGCAACATGCCTCAAGCACTATTTATTCATTCTCCCCATGGCATAAAACTCCCTGCAGTAAATCATCATACTCGTTGGACCACACTACAATAGTCGACACTACCAAACTAATCAAATCTAACCACTTAAACATTAAAAACCAGTCCTTTCTATCACTAAGAAACCCTCAAAAAATTGAATTTGAACTACAACGATTACTTTCATGGTTCTAGTAGAAAATCGGTGGTCAATATTCAATCTGAGATCAACTTTATATCGTGACCATCCAATCTTGATATTTCATGGGCTTTATGACTTTAACTTTATAGGAGTCCTGGTTACATTTGGTGAACATGTGACAAAAGCCTATCTCATTCATGAAATGAAACCCCTAACTCGTGTTTAACTTCAGTGAAACAATGAACAAAGGAAAACACTTAACCTCGGTTGATAATTGGTGAACTGGCGACTGAAGGATTTTTCGCCAGTTCACAGAATACCTTATGTCACCGCTAAATCATTTGGCTACTATGTGAACACTATTTTCCAAATCACTAATTCTTTAGACCCTTTGCCAAAACATCACGCGAACTAGCAAACCAAGCAAGCATTTGTCAGAACCACCAAAACTTATCCAAACTACCAAAAAGACTGAGAAATTTTACTAGGCCCACACCAAGAAGATCGATGGTTGTCTCATCTTCACATAGACCTCCAAGATTCCTTCAGATCATAAGACAACCATTGGATGGAGAATCTTTCCCTGCCCTGACAACCCTCTGATAGGATATGAAATCAATGGCCGACGCATGATCTTAAACCTCTAACACATCCCATAAGATCATACGCCCGTCATTGATCGACTAACAATGTCAGGACCCTCTGAGTCTTTAGAAAAATAGGTCCCACTAACAAAATTCCATCACATCAATACATGGACCAATCACAGACCGCCATTTGTACTTATGTGTCACCTTGGACCCACCTATTTTCAACCTAAATACATTGGGAGATCAGACGACTAGCGCATGATCTTATAACTTTGAAAGATTCCATGCACCTTTAAACTAGTCATTGATCTTGAATCTTTAGGCTGAGATACTAGGCCCACCTGACAACATTCCAAATCATTGTCCTTGACCAATAACAAGCTGCTACCTTAGCATTAATCTAACAATGGGTCCAGATGTATCATTGCTTTAAAAAGAGGGAACACCACTTCATGATTCAACGACCAAAGGAAAGACAAGCCGCTCGCTGGGTCGCTTAAAATTTTTGGGTAACTGCCAGACATTAGGATACTACATGAACACACAATTGTGTGATCGCATAAAAGAAGTGTTAACCACCAAGGACCAAGCGATCATGTGACTGGCTGAGAAATGAAATGTGCACATGCGTTATATGATCACTTAAGTGGCCCGAAAAGGTAATGAAAGATTAGAATGAGGCCAGGGTAAATTAGGGCATTTCACTACAATGGCTAGATTTTTGAAATATTACCAAGGATTTTAGCTAGGAAATGGAAGAAAAAGGATTGCAGAGGCACAAAAATAGGATGAAACCATGGAAAATTTTATCAGTACTAATAGAGGGATTATCATGTCTAACTGTCAGTAGAATGGTCTATTGATGGGCTGGGCCCCGATGGTTGCACGTCTAATGGCAACACCTTCTGAGTTGGCTTGGGGTCAGTGTCTTTTTGCCCATATGTTCTCTAAGATGCACGAGGTAGTGTATCAGGAGAGAAAGACTTTTACAGCTGGAGCTTTAGTTTTACAGATCTGGGTGTGGGAGCATATCCCTATGTTGAGACTAGTATGTACCTCACAGAGGCAGCCATAGGAGCCCATTATATATATATATATATATATATATATATATATATATATATATATATATATATATATATATATATATATATATATATGTTGGGTATGTCATACAAGGATGAATGGGCCATGTAGAGTACTAGAGGTGATGCCTCAATGATATGACTTTTGTGTGATGGAGACCATATGTGGGTATAGAGCCTTGGCCTACTACATGAGAGAAGTTTAGTTTCTTCTTTTAGAGCCATGTGCTGATCGAGAGGTCATCCTCCACTTTAGAGAGATTCATTATCACTAGGGTGTGGTGGCAGTATGGATGAGTGCATGATGCACCAGAGGATTATGCCACTTATGCTTGGATAGCTCATGAGCTTGGACTCGGATGGACCATGAGGCTCTCTTATGCTTTGTGTTCACAAGAGTATAGTGCTATCATTGGTAGAGATTGGGAGTATAGACCAAAGGTACTTGATGCTGGAGTTACAGATGAATTCATTATCTGGCTTGCTGACCATCCTATCCACAAGTTCTCAATTCCTACAAAGTTGATACCCTCCATGGAGGAGGCTATGGATGTGACTAGAGCACTAATGAGACAGGGTCCCAGACTCACATAGATTCCTATTGTGCATCCCACACCTCTGAGACCTAGAGCGATGGCTCCCCTACAAAGACCATCAGGACAAATGAGGCCCCCTCCTCCCACTAGTTCCACAACAGGTAGATCTATAGGTTCTCATAGATTGACTAGGGGAGAGGGTGGTACTCTAGGGAGTGTTGGTTCAGTTGAGGAGGTACTTGTAGCAGAGTAGTTTGTGGGTGGTGGTACCGATCTGATACAGGAGGATATAGGATTTGATCTAGGTGCAGAGGTTAGACATCGTAAGGCATAGAGAGCAGAGACCACAGAGTAGATTGCCCCAGATACTAAGATTCTAGCAGTCAATGTTGATCTTACTATTCCTCTTACTCCATAGGAGACTATCAGATGACTCAAATTATAGGTTAGGGACCTGAAGGTTCACAATGCTTGGTGGGAGGAGAGATATATAGAGGCACATAGACAGTGTATTGAGCTTCATACCAAGGTGCAGAGATTATAGGCAGAGGTGATTCATCAGACCGCACAGGTAGCTTACTATGATTCCACATATTATACTATCATTCCTACTACAGAGAGAGTCCCTACGTACTCCCAGTACATAATGGCATCAGAGGGAGCCAGAGCACCTGGAGCAGAGGTAGTACCAGATGCACCACCCCCACCTCCACTAGTTGCAGAGGATCAGGCTGACAGCTAATCTATTTTGATATGTTCTGATATACTATGCTCTTTTTGATCGTTGATATACTGTTCTAACTTTGATAGCTCACATGAGCATAATATTTTGTACACTATGCCAATAGTGCACCCCTGACTAGTTCAAGATTTTTGATATATATGAGATTGATATTTTGATTATGACTTCATTTTTACTTGTCATGTTTTCGAGTTATGATGATATCATGTGATGATTATGCTATGAGTAGTGTAGAATGTATGTATGGATATATGAAATGCAATGATTTCTTTCATATGTATGGATGTAATGAAAATGTGTTTTGATTATGAAAAGATGTATGTATGATTTTATGCTTATGCAATGGATGTATTGTAATGTAGCAGATGGGTATGATATGAAATGTAAATGCAACAATACACATGATATGTTTTGCTGGAATTGATGAAGACAAGTACTCAGTCTTATGTCAAAAGGATGTTTAACCCAAGAGGAGAACTTCTTGCTATTCCATGAAGAGACCTTTGAGTTAAGTGTTAGCTCTTGTGAGATTTGAAGAGGTGATAGAAGAATCATTTAAGCATTGAAGTTTATGTAGCCATTTGTGAGATCATACAAACATGTAAAATGCAAAGAACCATGTAAAATATAATGCAACCTAAGACCTAGGACCTAGTCACTGATCATGTGCCGGTCGATTTCATCATTGAATTTTTAGGTAACCAAATAAATCAATACAATGCCCACTAGTTATGAAACCATAGACATATGAATATTGATTTGTGTGCATAGGAATCAATACAACACCCACTGATTAGGAAACCATGGATATATGAATATTGATTTTATTTTCAAAATGTCAGATTAGATATAAGCACCAAGGCATCAGTGCTAGGATGACCTAAATATCATGTCCACTTTGATATAGCAATTTGTATAAGCATCAAAACATAAACATCATGATGACTTGAATACACCTTGCATTGCAAACACATCAAGCAGTCAAGAGAGCATTCTAAATCCAATGTGAATTACCCGTAGTGACCCTTTATCATTCACATCCTTAGGTAAGATTGCATTTCACAATAGGAGAAAGAACTCACTCAAAAAAGACAATAGTTAGATCAAACTTCCTTGAATTTTCTAGGTATCAATGGTTGAGGTATGCATGGCCATCCAATTTGAGATAGAGGCTCTTACAGTTGGACACCATTTCAATCTAGAATTTTCAAAGTTGTTATATTTTCAAATACAAGTAGAAGACAAAGAAAAGATTATGCGCTAGTCATCACTCTCTAAATCCTGTGAAGGACATCATCAAAGAGATGGAGGGAACATAATATGAAAAAATCTCAATGTGAATCAGTAAGCATACAAGGAGATAAAAGCATGTAAAAATCATAGATTGTTTTGAGTTTATGTTTGATGTTTGATTGCGTTGTTGTAGATGCAAAATCCTTTCTGAAGAGGAGACTAACTAACTGACTTAGATAAAGATTCAAAGGACCTTGAATGGATATGACTCATCTGAGGTATACTGGAGACCATAGGATATGAAATTGATTGCCCCCAAGTGTTAAGCATTGATAGGATACAGATGCTTGAGCTGATTGGTGTAGAGACCAACTTATTGAAAATAGGAATGCAAAAACAAACCGGGAAATATGTACAAAATAAAGCAAGACTGAAAGCTAGGAAAGACCAAGATTGCACTGATAGATGGAGTGTTTTGAAACAAGTGGCACCTATTTGCCGGGTTTTCACCATCTTGGCAGAGATTCTATTTTTGCTACCAAGGCACTTGTTTCTAGGTTTTCACCAAGGCACTTTTTTCTTTTTCTCATTTTTTGTATTTTTCATTTTTTCAATTTTTTGTACGTTTGATATTTTTTACTTTTTTTGTAAATCATCAAGGCGCCTATTGCTAGGTTTTCACCAAGATGTTCATTTTTTCAGGACTTTTTCCAATTTTTATAATTTTTTCAGGACATTTTACCATAGACTGAATGCCTTAGGCATAGAATTTCTTCAAATGGAGAACATTGATTGGTTCTCAGAGCTATTCTCCTTCAGTCATTGAGATTTGATAGGCACTAGAGCCAAAAGTAGCAGTGATAATGATGGGACAAGTTAGGATAGACTAGCTAGTCTATGCTCTGAACCTTGTCTAAGGCCTCCGGTGTACTCTGACACCTATGGATGATCTATAGGGTATCTAATGTATTCAAGAACCCCCTAATCTTCCTAGCTATCCCACTGAGTTAAACAAGTCCAACTATCTCCATGTCATTCCTTGCTTCCTGTCGCTAACCCACATTATGGCTCAAAAAGGGTATTTTTGCTTCTTGACCTTCTCTACATCCAAAAAAAGAGTTATTTTGGGTTCTAGGGATTTTTTATTTCTATTTTCACCTATCCATGGCATTGAGAAGGTTTGGGAAACACCCGATTTGATAGTTCCTTTGGAAACTAAGGTTACTAGACTAGGCTTAACTAGCCCTCCACCCGGTTTAATTTGCAATTTGATACCCTTTGATGAGAGTTTCAAAATTCCTAGTTTGAAAAAAATATGCTTAGATTGACCCCCTCTAATATATTTTTAGGGTCTCAAGTGCCCAAGAGACCATTCTATGCCTGTACCAATTTATAAGGTTTCTAGGACTGTTTGGTTTCCTGAACTGGCAGTGCAAAGATCAAGTGTGACAGCAACCTTCCACAACTCCTCTGACCCCCTCCTTCACAAGATAAGACCTTCTAATATCCCTCTACAACTTTTTAACAGGATAGGTCTTGAAACCTTTTCCTGCACTCTTGGCATGCATTTCTTCGCTGACTGCTCCTAGTCGGGCTTTGCTCTAGCTCACCTAGGGCCTCCTCAAACTGCAGCTTATCCACTTGCTCCAGGGCCCTGCTTGCATTATGTTATAGGTATGGGTCTATACTTTGTGATTCCATAGTTTCATGGCTTGGCCACAGTGGAAACTAAAGATACATGCCCATTTACACAACTCACTCCAAACTGGCAGCAAGCTGGTTACAGAAGAATATATACAAAACCAGCACAATAAAAGCTTAAAGAAACTATTCTAATGCATAAAAAAACAATAAATAACACTAGTAACAAAGTAACACATATAAAATCCAAGAATTTTTCAGTATTTACAACAAAACAAAGTGAAAACGAGCAATTTCATGCTCCAAACTATGTTTTTTCCTTCATGGCTTAATGTAGCCGTACAAACTGACATCCAACCTCAGGATTAGGGTTTTCAAAACATTAAATATAATTTTTCCCAAGTGTTTTCATAGGTTTTAGGGCTTATAGCCTTTAAGTCATATAAGACTTGCAACTTTTAGTTGCTAGAGGAACTCTGGCTTCCTCCTGCAGGAACTCTTGCTTTCTCATACAAAACACTTCTAAAGCACACTTGTGCTTATAAACAAACACCAACCTAGGATTATCAACCCCAATCCACACACTCCAAGTGCATTGCATTCCATGGATAGTATGCAAACAATCAGACTAGAAAGATTAGAAACTGAGCTTCTAGGACGTAGTCTATGCCTAGACACAACAAAAACAAATGAGCCAAACACCTTGTGGCCCTTATTTAATTACATAATTCAAACCAAAAGTAAGACACACCAAAATTTGAAGGTGAGGGCCCTCATAGAGGTACTCCTACACTAGATAACAAAGGGACCTAGCTAGTTGGGTTCAAACTTCCCCTTGCATTCTCGATGTGATTGATTTTTAGGATTCTCTCTCAAGACTAGATCACCAACCTGAAATTCTCTGTGTCTGACTTTCTTGTTGTAACCTCTAGACATTCTCTTCTGATATACTCTGAGATGATCATATGTTGTTTGTTTGCACTCATCTAGTAGTTCAAGTTCTTGTGACCTAGACAATCTATACTCATCATCAGTTACTAGACCATGCATTCTGATTCTTAGTGATGGGATTTCAACCTCAATAGGCAGTACCACTTCAGACCCATAAACTAAAGAGAATGGTGTAGCCCCAGTAGGAATTATGATACTTGTTTTGTAGGCCCAAAGAGCTGGATTGATCATGAGATGCCAGTCTCTTCCTATTTTATTAACTGTACAGTGCAAGATTTTCAATAGATTCTTGTTAGAATCCTCTGCTTGTCCATTTCCTTGAGGATAGTATATAGATGACCAATGTTGTGTAATCATGAATTTGGCACATAGATCATCCAAGTCTTTGTTCTTAAATTTTCCACCATTATCTATGATTATGGAATGAGGTATCCCATATCTGCATATGATATAGTGTTGACCTACAACTGATTTAGAATCTAATTGAAGAATCTATGATTACAAGATCATTGAGGAGTTGTTGATTAGATATGTAATATGATTAAATTAGTATTATGTTGTCATTGATATCAACTAGTTTGACAACACTTATCTTGTAAGTTACTATACCGAGACATCTGAAGAAAGGTGAAAGAGATGAAGAACAGAGAAATCTACATGAGAAAAGATGTACATGATAGATGAGGATAAGGAACACATTGAGTAACTTGTCGATGAGTCTATGACTTGATGATATTGACTTTATTATGTTGCATTCATCTATGATGAAGTAGAGAGCTGAAAGACACAAAGTAGTGTTGTTGGTAAATGAAGCAATTCTAGTATACACCGATGGAGTGTAGTGTATATCAATCATAGTATTAACCAAGCAGTGTTCACCGACACATTTCTTTGTTAACCAGGTAGAACATAATGAATTAAATGATTAGTTTAGCCAATAAGATTGATGAGCTGGAAATAGTATAACATTGAGGTAACAGATAATGTTTGTTACACAGATCGACGACTGACGAAATTCAAGGAAGATCTAATGGAGAAGACTGAAACATGTTATTGACACAAGTACTAAGAAAGTTTAAAGTGGAAAAATCTATGAATGTGGTTAAGCAAAAAAATATAATGGTGGAGAAGAAAATGATTTACTCATCTATATAAGAGAACCAAATTTCTTAATAGAAATGAGCCAGAAGAAGTAGAAATTGCAGGAATATCATGTGAACAAGGTTTTCATGCATTCTAATCATACCGGTTAAGTAAGAACTGAGATGCAGAACAATTACTGAGCTACAAAGAGAAATTACCGATAGACAGTAAGTTGATACAGTATTGAATCTGAAGTGAAATATTGATCAGAAGGATTTGTATGGACTGAATATTGATCTGTAATCTGCAATTGAAGTTTTATTAAGGTAGATCATTTACTATTACATATTTAACCATTGTATATAGTCAAAATCTCTTAACCGAGTGGACTCTAAAAGTCTTAACATGTATCATTCATAGAATGAACATTGTTATCCTATCAACCCCATAATGAATGTTGGTTGCACAATAACTTCTAGTCTAAAATCCTCTAACAAGGACACACTTGATAGTGTGTTTGTAAACCTTTAATAGGGTTAGGTCTTAACCGACCTCACTTCAGAAGAGTGAACAATTTTGGGTTGCCGGTCTAAGGTGGTTTTTCCCTTTACAGGGTTTCCATGTTAAATCTCTTGTGTTATGTGTTGATTGGGATATTTGTTTGTTATCATCATTTACATGTTACATGTTAGATTTGATCGGTAACTATTATAGTATTAGACTGGTAATCGGTAAAAGCATAGATAGTGAGAGTTATTATTGTTTACCAACAAGCAAAAATTGGAGAAGTTGTTTTGAAATATACATTTTGTTTTGGGACACTGGATAACTGATTCACCCCCCTCTTAGTTATTCTAACAATTGGTATCAGAGCACTGGTTGCTTGGAACAGAGTTTTAAGGACTTAAGCATAAAGTTCTCAAGATGTATAAGAGGGAAGTATCAAAACTGAACAAAGAGAACTTCATAGTATGGCAAAGTAGAATGAAGCTGCACATATCTGGAATTAGGAACTTTGCACTAGATTTGATGGAGAATGGCTATATACAACTGCCCACTAGTCCCTTAATTCTTGATCAACTGAAGGACAAGCATGAACATAATGTTACTATGATGGAAATTTCTGCTACTTGTACTGAAGCTGAATTTGAAGATATCAAAACATCCACAACTACCAAAGGAATGTGGGACAAATTAGCACAAATATACAGTGGAGATCTGAACGTCAAAAGAGCCTGACCTGAAAGTCTAAGAGGCAAATTTGATGATATGAGAATGAAAGAAGGTGAGAACATTGTCCAATATTCAAATAGAATCAAAGAGGTGGTACATGCTATTAGAGCATCTGATGGAGTAATTGATGATGAAAGAGTGATAAGCAAGATTCTCATAACTTTGCTACTAGTTTATGCAATTAGGATTTTTGCAATTCATGAAACAAGAGTTGCATCCAACCTTACTCTAGACACTCTAATCGATAAACTTACAACCTTTGAATTAAATGACTTTGATAATAGTGTTGTTCCTTCTGTTGAATCCACTTTCATGTCTTCTTTGAAGATTGGAAATTCTAGCAGGAATAGTAAGAATTGTGATAGTGATGACAATACTGATGATGAACTTGATGAGCTTGAAGCACTTGTGGCCAAAAGATTACCCAAAGGAAAAGGAAGATATATAGGTAAGCTACCTTTGGCATGCTTTAATTGTAAAGAAATTGGTCACATCACTGCTAGATGTCCTCAAAAGAAAGATGATGATAGATCCAAAGACCGATTTGAAGAAAGATATGGGAGAAGAGTCAACAAAGGCTACCGACACAACAACAGAGACAACCGAAATGAAAAAGGAAAAAAGGTATGTTACATAGCCAAAGATATTGAAACTAAATCTGATTTTGATGATGACATAGAAGCTGTATTTATTTCTATGAAAGATGACTCAGAGGAAGAAGAGAAACATCAAGAGACAACACTGATCTCTAAAGTAAGAAGAAATGATACATGGATCATAGATAGTGGCTACACACATCATATGACCGGTGATGTAGAGAAGTTTGATCATCTTATTGAATATAATGGAGGATCTATGAGAATGGGAAATGATGCACCTTGCATGGTAAGAGGTAAAGGCTCATTAATGATCAATGATAGATTACAATGTGAAAATGCATACTGGGTAGATGGACTGAACTATAACCTGTTAAGTGTGGCTCAGCTGAACAATTCAAGCCACCGACTGGCTTTTGAGAGAAAAAAGGTGAATATCTATGATGATGGAGGAAGACTTGTTTGAACTAGTACACAATCCAGAGGTAATCTATTCTATCTTGATATGGATCAGTCTTCTTATTTGTTAGTAAAAGATGAATATGCTTGGTTGTGGCATAGAAGGTTATGCCATGTGAACTTTGACAACATGATCAAGATTAGTAGAAAGAAAAGAGTTAGAGGATTTCCTAACTTGACAAAACCTGATCATGCCATGTGCCATGAATGTTAGAAAGGTAAGATGACTAAATCTAGTTTTAAAAGCAAAGACTATTCAACAAAGAAGATACTTGAGTTGGTTCATACCGATCTATGTGGTCCTATGAGAACTCAGAGCTATTTTGGTGATAAATATTTTATTCTTTTTGTTGATGACTATACTAGACTAATGACTATTATGTTCCTGAAAGAGAAATCTAAAGCTTTCAAAATGTTTAAGTGGTATAAAGCTAAGGTAGAGAAAGAAACTAGAAAAGAAATAAAATGCTTAAGATCTGATAGAGGAGGTGAATTTATCTCTAATGAATTTACTATTTTTGTAATGAGCATGGAATCAAAAGATAGGTATCTACACTGAGGACACCTCAGCAAAATGGCATTGCTGAAAGAAGAAATAGGTCTATAATTGACTGTGCAAGAACATTGATGATACAGAAGAATGTTGCTCAGACATATTGGAGGGAAGCTGTCAGTACAACTGTGTATGTTCTTAACCGAGTACAACTAAAGAAGGACTCCAATTGAACACCTTATGAACTATGGTTTGTACACAAACCTACTATAAGTTATTTTAGAATTTTTTGGAAGTAAATGCTTTATTTTGAAAGATGAGAGAAGTGGAAAATTTGATTCTAAAGGAGATGAAGGAATATTTATGTGATATTCCACTACAAGTAAAGCATATAAATGTTTGAATGATAAGTACATAAAGGAAAGTATAAAGGAACTAGAAGAATATGGTAGATTCACTTACATTGAACATCCAGAGTATCTACCGACACCACAAGCTGTGACAACTGGTTAGCAGGGAAACAATGCAAGAGAATAGGCAACACAAACCGAGGAACAAGATGGAGCTATTGAGCAAGGAAATGACCCTGAGCAGGATGAGCAAGAAAGGAGAAATCAATTTTTGGATAGTTTTGTTAGAAGACATCATCCTGAGACACAAATCATTGGAGACAGACATGCTGGAATGCAAACTAGAAGCAAAACAAGACAAGGTACATGTCTAATTTGTGATTTTGAACCTAAAAATGTGAAAGTTGCATTAGAGAATGAAGAATGGGTTAATGCAATGAAGGAGGAAATAAATAAAATAGAGAAGGACAAAACCTGGTCCTTAGTACCCCAACCGAAAGATAAGAATGTTATCGGTACTAAGTGGATATACATGAATAAATTGAATAAAAATGGTGAAGTCACAAGAAATAAAGCTAGATTGGTATGCAAGGGATATGCATAGGAAGGAGGCATTGACTATGGTGAAACATTTTCACCTATTGCTAGATTATAAGGAGTTAGAATTCTACTTGCATATGCTGCACACAAGAAATTCAAGGTCTATCAAATGGATGTGAAGTCAACATTTTTGAATGGTATACTTGAAGAAGAAGTCTACATTGAACAACCTGAAGGATTTATTGATCCCGACAATAAAGACATGGTATGTAGATTACATAAAGCTTTATATGGATTTAAGCAAGCATCGAGAGCATGGTATGAAACACCGCATACTTACTTGTTAAGTATTGGATTTGTTAGAACAAGTGAAAACAACAATCTATATGTGAAAGGTGATATTGATGACACTATTATCATTGCTGAAATATTTGTTGATGTAATTATTTTTGGAGGCTTAGATCTTGTCTGCAAGGCATTTGTTGATGAAATGTAAAAGGAATTCTAAATTTCTATGTTTGGAGAGATTAAGTTCTTTCTTGGACTACAAGTGATTCAACAGAGTGATGGAATATTCATCACACAATCTAAATACATAAAGGAAGTACAGAAGACATTTGGCATGGAGGATGCTAAACCTATGGGAACACTAATGGCTACTAGATGCAAATTGACAAAGGAGGATGAAACTACAGAGGTAAACTAGACACTTCACTGATCCATGATTGGTAAATTAATGTATGTAGTTCACAATAGACCAGATATAGCACATGCTATGGGAATTGCTACAAGATTTTCTGCTAATCCTAGAGAATCACACATGATAGCTACAAAAAGGATCTTAAGATACCTGAAGAAAACAAAGAATTATGGATTATGGTATCCTAAGGAAGGGAAGTTTGAACTGAAAGTTTACACCGATGTTGATTGGGCTGGAAATGTGGATGATAGAAAAAGCACCACCAGAGGAGCATTTTTCTTTGGTGAAAGACTTGTAACATGGAAAAGTAAAAATCAAGTTTGTATTTCTCAGTCTACAACTGAAGAAAAATATGTTTCTACTACTACTAACTATTCAAACATTGCATACATCAAACAAGTGTTGGAAGGAATGAATGAGGTAATCACTGACCTGGTGATTATATATTGTGACAACACTAGTGCTATTAATACTTCAAAGAATCCTATGATGCACTCTAAAACAAAGCATATATCTATTAAGTATCATTACTTAAGAGAACAAGTGTAAGAGAAGAAAGTGAAGTTAGAGTTTGTCACATCTAAAGAACAACTTGTAGATATTTTTACAAAGCCCCTACCGAAGGACACATTTGAATACTTAAGGACTAGACTTGGGGTCCATCCCTTGTCTATTGGTCACTAATGTGATCTCATTGTTGCATCAACCTACTTATATCAGAAGATCATTCATGTTGATGCAGCATAGTTCACATTTTGAATCATGTTCAAGGTTGTGATTAAGTTTGAGAACTTGAACCGATTGGAATATCAGTATGCAAAGATATAGAGGATGACATAATTGTTTATTTATTTGCTTCTTTGGCATTGTTGTCAAAGGGAGAGATAAACAATATGAAAATAAAAAATCTATGAAAAGAAATAAACACCAACAAGAATTATCTAAGGGAGAGACAATCTGAATGAGACAGAGTATTGAAGATCAATTACAGAGAACAGAAGCAGGAACAGGAGAACTATAAAGAACACAACTACAAAATGGTAAAGCTGTATTATTTAATACTAGTTTAGTAACGTAGTGATTAAACATATTAAGTCTATTCAACTTACAACACTTTTTTCATAGAGTTGTAGAATATATGTTTGGTATGTGTATGGTACATTTCATATTACTTGAGTTCCCATCAATGCCAAAGGGAGAGATTGTTGAACTACAACTGATTTGGAATCTGATTGAAGAATCTATGATTACAAGATCACTGAGGAGTTTCTAATTAGATATGTAATATGATTAAATTAGTATTATTTTGTCATTGATGTCAACTAGTTTGACAACACTTATCTTGTATGTTACTACACCGAGACATCTGAAGAAAGGTGAAAGAGATGAAGAACAGAGAAATCTACACGAGAAAAGATGTACATGATAGATGAGGATAAGGAACACATTGAGTAACTTGTTGATGAGTCTATGACTTGATGATATTGACTTTATTATGTTGCATTCATCTATGATGAAGTAGAGAGCTGAAAGACACAAAGCAGTGTTGTTGGTAAATGAAGTAATTCTAGTATACACCGATGGAGTGTAGTGTATACCAATCATAGTATTAACTAAGTAGTGTTCACCGATGCATTTCATTGTTAACCAAGTGGAATAGAATGAATTAAATGATTAGTTTAGCCAATAAGATTGATGAGATGGCAAGAGTATAACATCGAGGTAATGGATAATGTTTGTTACATAGATCGACGACTGACAAAATTTAGGGAAGATCTAACGGAGAAGATTGAAATGTGTTATTGACACAAGTACTAATAAAGTTTAAAGCGGCAAAATCTATGAATGTGATTAAGCAGAAAAATCTGATGGTGGAGAAGAAAATGATTTACTTGTCTATATAAGAGAACATAATTTCTTAATAGAAATGAGCTGGAAGAAGTAGAAACTGTATGAATATCACATGAACAAGGTTTTCATGCATTTTGATCATATTGGTTAAGTAAGAACCAAGCTACAGAACAATTACCGAGCTACAAAGAGCAATTACCGATGGACAACAAGTTGATATAGTATTGAATCTAAAGTGAAATATTGATTAGAAGGATTTGTATGGACTGAATATTGATCTGTAATCTGCAATTGAAGTTTTATTAAGGTAGATCATTTTTTGTTACATATTTAACCATTGTATATAGTCAAAATCTCTTAACTGAGTGGACTCTAAAATTTTTATGATGTATCATTCATAGAATGAACATTGTTATCCTATCAACCCCATAGTGAATGTTGGTTGGACAATAACTTCTAGTCTAAAATCCTCTAACAAGGTCACACCTGACAGTGTGTTTGTGAACCTTTAACAGGGTTGGGTCTTAACCAACCTCACTTCAAAAGAGTGAACAATTTTGGGTTGCCGGTCCCAGGTGGTTTTTCCCTTTACAGGGTTTCCCGGTTAAATCTCTTGTGTTATGTGTTGATTGTGATATTTGTTTGTTATCATTCTTTACATGTTACATGTTAGATTTGATCAGTAACTATTATAGTATTAGACTGGTAATCGACAAAAGCACAGATAGTGAGAGTTATTATTGTTTACCGACGAGCAAAAATTGGAGAAGTTATTTTGAATTATACATTTTGTTTTGGGACACTGGATAACTGATTCACCCCCCTCTCAGTTATTATAACATATGGTTCAATATGAACATTGATATTTTTTTCCAGTTGCTTGTGTCAAAGGGACTGCTTCTACCCATTTTTAAAAATAATCAGTAGCTATGATTATATGGGTATGTCCATTAGAAGAATGAGGATGTATAGCTCCTATAAGATCAAATTTCCATTGGTGAAAAGGCCATTGTGTAGTAAAGGGAATTATATCTCTCCCTAGAGCATGAATTAAGTTTCCATGCACTTGGCACTTTTGACAGTTCTTAGAAAATTAGATAGACTCTTTCTCCATTTCAGGCAAATAGTACCTAGCCCTAATAAGTTTTTGAGCTAGTGTTAAACCATTTGAGTGTGACCCATAAATACCATCATGGACTTCCTCTAACACACATTGAGACTCTTCTCATTCTAAACATCTAAGTAGCATACCATCTAGACCTCATTTGTACAGATAATGACCAATGATGACATATTGGGAAGCATTACAGATAAGATAGCTCTTTTCATGGCGGTTGAAGGTATCAGGAATGGTTTGGTCTTTGAGATAGGAGAATAGGTTTTTATATCAGGATGAATCATGAACAACAATAGTGCAGATCATGTGGGTTTTAGGGGAATCATATGTAGGATAAGATAGTGCTTCCACCAGGAACTCATAGCATAGCTCATGTTCAGGCTGCTATAATAAAGTAGATAGTGTTGCCATTGCATTGGCAGCCTTATTCTCTATTCTAGGTATTTTCTCAAATGTGATAGATATTTAATACTTCTTTAAATCATATACCATTCTTTTTTATGGAATAAGATTTTTATCTTTAGTCTGGTACACATCATTGACTTGATGGATAAAAAGCTGAGAGTCTCCATGAATGTGTATCTCTGTTACTCTCCACTCAATTTCTAGTTTCATTCCATTAAGAAGGGCTTCATATTCTGCAATATTGTTTGTGCAAGGAAACTTTAACCTGAATGCTTTAGGTATGGAGTATCCTTGAGGAGTTATAAATAATATGCCTACTCTTGATCCATTTTTTATATAGGAGCCATCAAAGAATAACTGCCATTCTATAGAAGAAAGAGTCATGATAGAGGAATCTAGAAATTCCATTTGCATGGGTGTATCATCAATCATAGGTGCATCTACTAATTGATCAGCAATAACCTGTCCTTTTATAGCTTTTCTTTCAAGATATTCGATGTCAAATTCACTTAAGAGCATGACCCATTTAGCTAATCTACCTGTGAGGGAAGCTTTTCTTAGTAGGTACTTTAGTGGATCAATCTTAGCTACCAAATGTGTGGTATGTGCCAACATGTAATTTCTCAGTTTTTGTGATGCAAAGATCACAGCTAGAAAGGCCTTCTCAATCATAGAATATTTTTTTTCGTATGCCACCAATGTCCTACTGATATAGTATATAGCTCTTTCCTTTTTGTTCTCATCATGTTGTGCAAGCAATGCCCCCAGTGATGTATCTGTAGAAGAGACATATAAGATCAAAGGCTTCCCTAGAATGGGAGGCATCAAGAAAGGAGGATTTGATAGATCATTCCATGCAAATGTCACACCTTTATGTAATGTTTTTGTAAAAGGCTGTGATATATCTACTAGCTGAGATATGAAGCATCTGATAGATTGAACTCTTCCTTGCAATGTCCTCATTTGACCAATGTTTTTGGGAGGTTGCATCTCCATTATAGCCTTTACTTTAGCTAGATCAGCTTCAATGCCCTTCTTTGAAACTATGTATCCTAAGAGCTTCCTAGAAGTGACACCAAAAGCACACTTCTTAGGATTTAGTCTGAGACTAAATTTTTCCATTCTATCTAGTATCTTGCTCAATTCATTTAGATGTTCAGTTCTAATCATAGATTTTGCTAAAGTATCATCAACATAATCCTCCATAGTCCTATGCATCATGTCATGAAAAATAGATGTCATGGCTCTTTGATATGTAGCACCAACATTTTAAAGCCCAAATTGCATGACATTCCAACAGAAGGTGCCCCATGCACATGTGAAAGCAATTTTCTCTTGATCCTTTGGAGCAATTTTTATTTGATTATATCTAGAAAAACCATCCATTAAAGAATACATCTCAAAGCTCACAATCATGTCCACTATCATATCAATGTTAGGTAGTGGAAAATCATCCTTAGGGCATGCTCTATTTACATCTCTAAAGTTTGTGCACACTCTGATTGATTTATCTAGTTTTGAAACAAGTACAATATTAGAGATCCGTTCTGCATAATCAATCACTCAGATAAATCTAGCTTTTAGGAGCTTCTCTAATTCAACTTTTACCAAGAGTGCAACATGAGGATGCATCTTTCTCAATTTTCACTTAACAAGTTTAACATTTGGAGCTATAGATAAATGATGCATTATAAGATCAGGATCCAATCCTAGCATATTTGAGTATTTCCATGCAAATTTGATCTTCTTCTCTGTTAAGAATGTTGTAAATTTTTTCTTTTCTTCTTCTAATAAGATTATGCTACATGGATCAACTATGGTTCTTCTGCTGTTCCCAAATTGATAGATTGAGTGGGCTCAATTAGAACTAGAGATCTATCCTATAAATGACTCAGAAGGACATCAAATATCTCATCCTTAGGCATCTCATAGAGGTTTTCACCTTCAGATACGTCTTTAATTTTTACTTTTGTAGGTTCTGAGACTGCCACAAAGTGGTTTTCACCCTCAAAACTCCTTTTCTTTTTATTCTTATTCTTATTTTTCTAACTAAGATACTTGATGTCTGACTTCATCATGCTAACGCTAGGTTCACCGATGGAAGTCCTCATAGGCTCAACTGCATTGAGGTAGAAAGCAAGGGCATAGTCATTTGGGAAGGTATAAATACCATGGCTCGAGTTTGTGGAGGTTTGATCAAGAAATTCAGGATGTTGGATAGTCAAAGTGGTGAAAGATTGGGAAAGAGTGTTTATAGATATGGATCTTTCATCATCGGTCCTAATCTAACACTCAAGTTCAAAGGTGATATTACAACTTAAGACATTCAATTCATGAATAGGCTCAATGTCATTGTGATGGTCCACTTTAGCCATCGGTGGATCAGACTTGATAAGTTCATCATTTCACTCTAGACTTACATTGGGTTTAGGTGTGTATTGGTGAATAACATCAACATGTTTCTCTATAATAAGCTCATCTTCTTATGGAATGGCTCCCCATTCATTATCATTAGATTCTTCATCTATGCCTTTAGGAAATCTAATAACATGAGTAAATTTAGGATGAATACCCCAAGAAGGATTACCCTCAGATTCTTATTTGATTTCATACTCATGGGAATCTATCTCAGAATAACTACCACCTTCCTCTTTGTCTATTTGATTGTCTTTGAGATCAACTGGTTCTTGTGGTGCAACTATCTCTTGCTTTATAGTAGGTTCTTGTGTTTCTACTACATTAATTATTTTTATTGGATCATCTTCAGCATCAAGGAGGCCTTTGATTTCTTTAGGAAAATGCTCATAAGGAATGAGCTCATCAGTAGTGTTTGAATCATCACTATCAGATTGTTCAGTTATTTCCTTCTTTAGTTGATTTACTATGGAAGGCTCAATTTTTTCTAGAACATGTGGAGAGTTCTTGCTAAGATAGAAAGGCTTCTTCATGTATCCTAGACCTATTGTATTCTTATTGGCTTGACCACGATGTTCAAGAGGTGACAGAAGACCTTTACCCTGTAGTCCTAGAGGTCATTTTCCTTTATATCCCATCTTAGCTATCAGTTTATCCCCTGGGCCATATGACTTAGAAGGAACCTTCAATACTTTAGAGTTGCTAGGTGGGACAACTAGGAATTTAGGTTCATCTTTGTAGAGCCATGCAAGCACAGCTTCATCTTCTTCAAATTCTGGCTTAGGTACTTTTTTTGCAACAAATTTTCCCTTATATGCCTCAAGAGGTTCCTTAGATTATGGTTTGAACTATTTTTCAGCTTGTCCATAAGACGTAGGCAAGATAGGGAGAGATGTTAGAAATAGGAAATCTTGAGAGTGGGGGGTGAATCAATATTTCACAAACTTTTCCTTTTGCCCACTTATAGATATAACAGATTACTTTAGTGCATACAAAGCATAAGAAACTAAATAGCATACATAACAGTAAATGTAAAGAACTCATAACACATGATATGTTCTCGAGGAAACCCTAGCCAAGGGAAAAACCTAGTGGGGATGGTACCCACAAAGATCCACTAATCAAAAGATATCCAGTTAAGGATGTTGACCCTGTTAGGAGCCTGTTACAATCATATAGTGTATCAGTCTTGGTTAAGGGACTATAGGCATTGTTAAAAGCCTCAACCCTGTTAGGAGTTGTAGATACAAAACCTAATTACCAAATGAGCTCACTACCCAAACAATTAATACAAATGTTTACTGATTACAATATGGTACTCCTTACAACTTCCCATCAACAACTTTCGCTGCTATCACAATTTACATATATTACATGTTACATTTCAAGTATGTTTGGTACATCTTTATTTATACAAGATACAAACATATATCTTTCTCTTGTCAGCTTTCATATCTTTATCCAAGAGTAAACATCTAGGATGTAATCTCTTTTTAATATTAAGTCATTATTTTGACAAGCAAAATAATCCCTTAATTCATTTACTAGTTCTGTCTTCAAAACTGCACTGTCAGCCATACTATGTCATCGGTAAAATAGTCATAACTTTGTCTGTACTATCCATACTCTTCTATGCACTGAGATGGGGTATCCTTAGACACCATAGAGTCTATCTTCAATTTTGCAAACTCTGATCATGCTCCAGTGAATGTCACCAAAACAAGTTGTATCGGGTGCTCTGTCAAAATCACTATTTCATACTTAGACAATTTTAGTCTATGATCTTCCATACTTACTTTCTAGCTTATGCACTCTTCATAGGAAACATATGTTTCCATAATGACAACATCTATGTACATACCTCAGCCAAATTTCCAACAATCTCCCCCTTTGTCATTGGTGGCAACATATGAGAAAATTGGCTAAGTGTACAAGTCAAAATCTCAAAATTTGTATCAAAATTGTGGCCATAGTATAAAATAAGTATACTATCCTTATATCTCCTCAAAATATACACATAATCTATAACACTTCATAATAATCCATAGAACTCCCCCTATGAGTATCCTTCCTTATCATATATAGACAATTTTCTAAGTATCTCTCCCCCTTTGACAAAAATGACAAAATAAAGGGTGGAAAGGGATATACAAAATTGTGTCAAAACATTTGCCTTACTATCTTATTGAAAAGCTGGTAGGCTTGCAATACAATCTGCAAAATCTATCTTCCAAGTCTCGAAATCTTTCTCCCATTCCTTCTTTATTGATTCTTCTACATTGAGTAAAGTACTCAATTCGTATGTTGTAATCTGACAGGCTTGAAGGGATTCAAAATTGAATTTATAAAATGTTGTCTTAGCAGTAAGATATTCATCTAGCTACTCTTCTATTATAGTCAACTTGATTGAGACATGCTCTCTCAAGATGTTTATTCTAATAATTTTCTTGTTCTTCTCATCATTCAAAGTCCTTATTTCATCACATAATTTTTTGATCTTATTCTCAACTATACTGATCTTTATGTTTAGGCTAGCCAAAGAGTTTATCTCTGCTGCAATTTCATCTTGCTTCTCTTTTATCTTCTTTTCTTCCTCAGTTAAAATATTTTCAGATTTTGTACACTGAATGTACAAACACTTTCCAGTCTCAAGATGTTTCCTTAAGTTCTTAATGTGTCTATCAAGGTTGTCAATGTCATTTTTGATATTCTGACTTATATTCTACAACATCTCAGCTTCATAAGCTGCCTGAGCCTTAACCTTAGCAATATTAGTCAAAATAGTGAACTCAACATCAAAAGAATTAATTACCATCTTTTCTCTTTCAAGTGGATTTGAATCAAAGACTTTTGTAGATATGACACTTTGTAGCTTCTCAATCAAATCTTTTAGACTACCTTCCAAATTCTTAACTTTCTTGTTCTTTCCAATAATTTTGTTTAAGGAAGTGATCAACTCTAATTGATCATCGTAATCAACTTCCTTGCTCAAATCTTCAATCAATGTTTCTATTCCTTTCTCCTTTCTAGTCTTGGGAGTAAGACTGATGTCTTCTTGTGGTTCAATAGGTGTATGAGCCTCTGTTTCCATTTGCACTTCAGTATGTGTAGTATCTATTTCAATAGTCTTTTCTTTCTCTACCAAAACCAAATTGTCAACAATATTATCCATGTTGGAAATTTGGCTAATGTGGATGCATAGATGTTGTCATTATGGAAACATATGATCTCTATTGAGAGCGCAGAATCTAGAATGCAAGTATGGCAAGTTGAAGGAAGAAATTGTCTAAGTATGGATACAGTGATCCTGACAGAGCACCCGATGAAGATTTAGTTGGTGACGTCCACTGGAGCAATATTTTTGTTTGTGCAGTTAACTAAAGCTTCTACAGAGTATGAGGATACCCCATCTCAGTGTGCATAAAGTTTGGAGCAGTACGGACAAAGTTATTCAAAGTTTATCGAAGATAGTTTTTGCAGACATAATAGTTTTGGAGACAGTATTAGCGAAAGAGTTAAGGGATTATTTTTGCTTGTCAAAATAATGACTTAACATTATGAAGGGATGACATCCTAGATGTTTACTCTTGGATAAATATTTTGGAAGCCAACCATATAAAGTTATTAGCTCTAATAACTCATATATTAGGCATACTTGAAATGTAATGAAATAACAGTGTGTGATGTGTAAAAAGAAAGAAAAGGATAACTTGAGATAGTTGTATATTGTGATAGCAGCAAAGGCTATTGATGCAAAGTTGTAAGCAGTACCATACTATAGTCAGAAACATTTTGTATTACCTATTTGGGCAGTGAGCTCAGTTGGTGATCAGGTTTTGTAATCTAACTCCTAACAGGGTTAAGGCTTCTAACAAGGCCTAAAGTCCTTTAACCAGGATAGATCTACTATATGTTGTAAATTGACTCCTAACAGGGTCCAATAACCCTAACAAGATACTTTTGATTAGTGATCTTTGTGGGTACCATCCCCACTAGGGTTTTCCCTTGGCCAGGGTTTCCTCAAGAACATATCATGTGTTATGAGTTCTTTCTATTTACTGCTATGTTTGTTAATCAGCTTGATAATCTTTGTATGCACTAAAGTAATCTATTCTATCCATAAGTGGGCAAAAGAAAAAGTTTGTGAAATACTGATTCACCCCCCCCCTCTCAGTATTTCCTATTTCTAACAATTGGTATCAGAGCATAGTTACTCGGAGAAGGATCATTCAAGGAAAGCTTAGCAACTTGAGTAGGATCTCTATGGATATGGATCAACTTCAAAAGAATCTTGAAAAAGCTCTTGAATAGATTGATATGCTTACTGATGAAAGAAACTCCTTAAGAAGAAAATATGAAGATGCAAAGAATGCTATTGACAAATTAAAAGGTAAGATTGAAGATCTGAAATCTGAAAAGAAATCTAATATGCTTGTTGAAGATTGTGATGAATTAGAAAAAGAAAATGAGATCCTTAAGCATGAGTTGAAGATAGTAAATCTAAAGCTTAGTATGAAAGATGGAAATTTGAGATCTGATAATGAAAAATTGAAAATTGAGAATGAAGATCTGAGATCAAGACTTGAAAAGGAAACATCCGAATTTGAAAAAGTAAAAGTGCAATATGTGGAACTTGAGAAGTATAATAAAATTGTGAAAGGTGAATTAACTCAATCTAAACAACAACTTGAAAGGCTATATTCAAATGGTGATAAGACTGAAAAAAAAAATTCTTTTGAAGAACCATTCTTTGATAAGACTAGATTTGGATTTAGTATGTTTAGAACAAACCATGAAAGTAAGAAGCTAGATCTGAAGACATTTGAAAGTGTGGAGGAAATGAAGCTAGATGAGAACACATTGGAAGATCCACCTAAAGAAGAACCACCTAGAGAGAAAGAAGAATCAAAGCAAGAAGAATCAAAATAGGAAGAATCATCTAAAGCTATGCAAAGAGAATTCAAAGGTAGATGTTTTGCTTGTAATACTATTGGGCACATGAAGAGAGATTGCACAGGTAAGCAATTTAAACCTCTTAATGGACATTGTTATAATTGTCATAGTTTTGGACACCGAGTTAACGAATGTAGAAAACCTAAAGTAATTTTGAATAATTATGATAGAATGATTGGGAATACTAACAATGCAGATAAGAAATCTATTGAAGAAATGAATCAAAGAAAAGTGGTAGTATGTTTTAGATGCAACAAAGTAGGACATATTGCTAGAAATTGTAGGTCATAGATTAACTAGCAAGGATAGAGATTTGGAAACAATGGAATCATTTGTCAGATATGCAACAAGTTTGGACACTCAGCAAGAGTTTGCAGAATGAACAATGGAGGTTATCATCATAACCCTAACCCTAGGAACAATGCAAGAATGAATGAAAATGTAGGAAACAAAGAGAAAGGTTGTTCTAGCAATAAAGATGAAGTAAAATTTGATTAAGGCACAGATCAAGGAGGTATATTCAGCACTGAAAGTAGTCAGGAAGGTAATGTAACTAATGGTAAGGATGAATCTTTACCTGACCCTTCTTTAAGTACTTAAATTATGTAAGTTTCTATAGTTTAGGACTTAGGATTAGTGTAGATTAGGAATTTGAATGAGTTAAGATTTGCATAGTTAGATATAGGTTTTTTATGTTGTACTAATTCTATGGTTAAGTGCGCAAAATAAAATATCATGTTTTGCGAGGTCGCAAAAAGTTTTATGGTTGCAGGTTTGCAGAATTAGCTTTTTGAGGTTTTAGCAACAAAATGAATGAATGCAATGTCAGATAGAGTTAATGTGAAGTGTTATAAGGTCAAAATTGATGTTATCATGATTAAAAAGTGATTGAAAAGAGATTTGAAAGAAGAAAAAGTGAGTTGAGGATGATTTGAAGAAGTTTGGAAGCAGTTTGTAGCGACGATCATACCGAAACCCTAGATTTGCAAAGTTGAGACGGAGTATTGCACATTGAGAATGTTAAAGGATATTTAGGTTGCAAGTTTGAAACTTTGGGAGATGCAGATTTTAGTGATGATTATAGGAAATTGTATAATCAAGACATGTTAGTTAAACAAGCTTATGGGCACCTAGAGAACAATGAAATTATCAATTATTCCATGAAGTATGAATTTAATGATGAGGAATGTACCGAGATCATTTTAAGTAGAATCAACAATGGGAAATTCTGGATGGAGGATAGAGTTATTGATATAACTACCGACCTAATTCATGATGTTACTAGATTATTAAAAGTTGGAGAGATTCCACTAAATGAAAAGAACATGAGAAAGATTGTTTTAGACAACACTAGATCTAGTTATAATGGTAGAGGAATTGCGATAAGTAAGATTAAGCAAGATGATGTTAGGTACCTTTGCAAGATCCTAACAACTAAATTCTATGGTAGTTCAAGGGAAGATGACATGGCTATAGGAATGGTTCATGTAGCTTAGCTTATGTGTATTGAGAAGAAACAAGTAGACCTATGTGAAATTTTGAAAATTTAGTTATTTGAGAACTTAGAAAAGATTAAGAAGGCTAAGTACACACAGTTTAGGTTTTCATCTCTGATAACCTATATGTTTTTCCATATTTTGAGAAGATTTCCTTACATAGTTGATTGGAGTGACAATGTGAACACAATGGAAAGAATAAACTCAGTCTACATTAAGCACCTTTTTGATAAAGTCAATGATAGTGTGAAGCTTGTAGTGAAGACTTTTCAGAATATTGTTAAGAATAAATCAAGGATTCCTCAATCCTTAGTTGAAAAGCATAAAGATGACATTTTTTTTATGGTAGACACTAATTTCACCTACATTGAAGCAGTTGAGCCTAGAATGGAATTCATAGATCCTCTTGGCTATGAAGTATCTGAAGCAGAAATAGTAGGATTTGTGAATAGACTGTTAAAGTGTGAGTTGGATGGTCATGCAAATAGGTTTGGAACCTATGAAGAGAATTTCAACTCTGCAATAAGTTTGAGAGAAAAGAAGAAATCTAGTAGGAGAGTTGAATCTACTATGAAGAAAATACTAAAAGAATCAGGTATGTCAAGTCATGAGTTTGACATAGCTAAGAAGACTGCAGAAGCCTTGAAATAAAGTGAAAATATTGTAATTCCACCTGAGGCATCTAGTGCAGACCCTGTTGATCCTATTGCAGTAAAGGTAAAAGTTGAAGTACCTAAAAAAGATGAAGGAGATAAATCTTTTTCTCCTATTCCTAGCAAAAGAGTAAAAGTGAGTGCAACAGGACCCGGTAAGAGATAGAAAGTGATTGTACCACCTATACCTAGAAATGTAGTAGAAATTAAAGATGATGATGAAGTTTCAATCAAGAAGAAAACATGGAAACCAAGAATTGAAAGAGTTAATGAAGATATATTGAAACATGGAGACTTCACTAAGATAAATAAATTCTATGATCTATATGGATCATTTGACAGATTGAATTTTGAAAATGCAATGATTACACCTATGATTGTGACAGATAAGAAACTTAGCACTATTCATGGTAAGATCCCAGAAGATTTGTATAACAGACTTGTGAATAGAAAATAGAGAGCACAAGAAGAGGACATAAAGCTGAGAGAACATGTAATCAGACAGTTCTGTAAAGTTAAGGATGAAGATCATTTGAAGAAATTCTTGAAGCCTCTTGGAACTTTATTGAGAACTAAGAGAAGAACAATCCTTATAATGGGAGGCAAAAAGGAGGAAGTACAGAAAGATACTGAGCAAGCAGTAATGCAAGTTCTTGCAGATATAGTTGTAGGAAAGCATGTTGAATCAAACCCTCAGCAGAAGCAATCAAAGGAACCACATGCAAAGGAAGTTGGTATTGAAGAAGTCTTGTCTTCTTCACATATCAATATTGGCAAAGAATCAATGGACATTGAAGGAACCAAAGTAACACTAGAGTCAGATGATGCATTATTTCATGATCTAGGAAACATTGTTGATAATTTGGCTTTAGAAGAGCAAGAGAAGATTACAGAATTAGAAAAGGATACAGAGGTAGTGGAAGCACCAGCAGTATCATAATCAGTTCTAGTAGAGAAGAGAGTTAAAGGTAAACAAATTTTGATAGAGGTCACTACCCCTAGTGCACCTGACAGTAAGAAGAGACAAATTGGTTCAATTTTTGAAGACCTTGGAAAAGAGGTTGAAGATGATGATCAGCTTGAGTTCATCACATCTCTTAATAAAATTATTGGAAAGAATAAGAAGGTGAAGGACCTTGAAGGCAAAGTTAGAGTTTTGACAGAGAAACTTGAGAGTGTGATCAGCAATAAGGTATTTGAATCAAATCCACTTGAGAAAGCTAAAATAGTAATAAACTCTTTTAACTCTGAATTTTCTAACTTAAAGGATATTGCTAGAATAAAAGTTCAGGAAGATTTTGAAGCAGAAATGCAACAAAATTTAAGTGTAAATATTCAAAATGATATTGGTAATTCGGATGTATGCATAAAGAATTTGAGGAAACATTTTGAGACTAGAAAGAGTTTGTATATACAATGCACAAAATTAGAAATCCTAACAGCTGAAGAAGATAAGAAGATTAGAGAGAAGATAGATGCAATTATAGCTGAAACAAACACCTTGACAAGCCCAAATGTAAAGATAAGTTCTGTAGAGAAGATCATAAGGAAGTTAAATGATGAAATCAGAATGTTAGTAGAGGAGAAGAATAGAAAGATGATCAGGATTAACATCTTGAGAGAGCATATCTCAATCAAGACCTCAATTGTTGAAGACCAAATTGAGCAGTGTCTTTCAGCAAAGACATCTTTTCAGAAGTTTAGCTTTAATTCCCTGCAAGCTTGTTAGACAACAGCATATGGATTTAGTACTCTACTCAATGTTGCTGAATCCATTAGGAAGATATGGGAGAAATATTTTGAATCATGGAAGTCAGAATTTGGTGACTGTGTTGCAAGCCTACCAAATTTGCAATCACTGATAACAAGGTATAAAGTTTTTTTTGAAATTTTTGTACACCCTATCTTTGTCATTGTTGTCAAAGAGGGAGAGATAGCAAAAAATTGAAAATATGTTGAGGAAGGATACTCATAGGGGGAGCTATTCTATGGAGTACAATATTGTATATGTGTTGTATAACATTTGGCCACAATTTTGTGTAAATACTTTGAAGTTTTGTTTGCACACTTAGCCAATTTTCCATATGTTGCCACCAATGACAAAGGGGGAGATTGTTGGAAATTTGGCTAATGTGGATGCATAGATGTTGTCATTATGACAACATATGATCTCTATTGAGAGCACAGAATCTAGAATGCAAGTATGGCAAGTTGAAGGAAGAAATTGTCTAAGTATGGATATAGTGATCCTGATAGAGCACCCGATGAAGATTTAGTTGGTGACGTCCACTGGAGAAATATTTTTGTTTGTACAATTAACTAAAGCTTCTAAAGAGTATGAGGATACCCCATCTCAGTGCGCATAAATTTTGGAGCAGTACGGATGAAGTTATTCGAATTTTACCGAAGATAGTTTTTGCAGACAGAATAGTTTTGGAGACAGTATTAGCGAAAGAGTTAAGGGATTATTTTTGCTTGTCAAAATAATGACTTAACATTATGAAGGGATGACATCCTAGATTTTTACTCTTGGATAAAGATTTTGGAAGCCGGCCATATAAATTTATTAAAGCTCTAATAACTCATATATTAGGCATACTTGAAATGTAATGAAATAACAGTGTGTGATGTGTAAAAAGAAAGAAAAGGATAACTTGTGATAGTTGTATATTGTGATAGAAGCAAAGGCTATTGATGTGAAGTTGTAAGTAGTACCATAATATAGTTAGAAAAATTTTGTATTACCTGTTTGGGCAGTGAGCTCAGCTGGTGATCAGGTTTTGTAATCTAACTCCTAACAGGGTTAATTCTTCTAACAAGGCCTAAAGTCCTTTAACCAGGATAGATCTACTATATGTTGTAAATTGACTCCTAATAGGGTCCAATATTCCTAACAAGATAATTTTGATTAGTGATCTTTTTGGGTACCATCCCCATCGGGGTTTTCCCTTGGCCAGGGTTTCCTCGAGAACATATCATGTGTTATGAGTTCTTTCTATTTACTGTTATGTTTTTTAATCAGCTTGATAATCTTTGTATGCACTAAAGTAATCTATTCTATCCATAAGTGGGCAAAAGAAAAAGTTTTTGAAATATTGATTCATCCCCCCCCCCTCTCAGTATTTCCTATTTCTAACAATCCAAACTATTGAGTACCGCATCATCTGAATCTAAAGTAACTTTAGTTCCTTCAATGTCCATAGATTTTGTGCCAATGTTTATGGAAGAAGAGGGAATATCTTCAACTTCAACTACCTCTGCTTGTTCTGAACTCTGTTTCTCTATTGGTTCTACAACTGATTGATCTTTTCTATCTTTTCCTACTACCAAGTTTGCTAGCACTTGCACAATTGCCTATTCAGTTTCAGTCTTTACTTGCTCATACTGTCCTCCCATTATTTGTATAATTCTTCTTTTGGTTATTAATAGGGTTTCAAGTGGCTTGAGGATCTATTTAAGATGGTCATCATCTCTTATCTCACAAAACTATCTAATCACATTCTCTCTCATTTTGGTATCTTCTTCTTGTGCTCTCATCTTTTTTCTCACAAGTCTGTTGTACAAATCTTCTGGTATCTTTCCATGAATAGTATCAAATTTCTTGTTTGACAAAATCATATGTGTAACCATTGCATTCTCAAGATTCAATCTGTTAGAGGATCCATATAAATCATAGTATTTGTTCATTTTGGTAAAGTCTCCATGCTGCATTATATCTTCATTAACTCTTTCTATCCTTGGTTTCCATGATTTCTTCTTCGTTGTCACTTCATCATCTTTTATCTTTGCAACTCTTCTAGGTACTAGTGGAACAATCATTTTCTATCTTTTACCTAGTCCTAAAGCACTTGCCTTCATTCTTTTTCTCGGTGCTAAAGAAAAGGGTTTCTCTATCTAACTAATTTCTTGTTCCTTCTCAGGTTCTTCAACCTTTACCTTTACTTGAACAGGTTCTGCAATTGATGCCAAAGGTGGGACTGATAGTATCTCACTTTGCCTTATTGCTTCTATAGTTTTCTTTGCAATATCAAATTCCTACTCACTCATACCTGATTCTTTTACAATTTTCTTTATTGTAGACTCCACTCTCTTCTTTGATTGTTTCTCTTCCTTAAGTGTCTTTGCTAAACCAAAGTTTTCATCATATGTTCCAAATCTATTGCCATGAGCATCAACTTTACTTTTCAACAATCTACTAACATAACCTTCTATTTCAACTTTAGAGATTTCATAGCCAAGAGGGTCTATGAATTCATGTCTAGGTTCTACTGCCTCAATGTAAGTGAAATCAGTATCAACCATAAAACATATATCATCTTTGTATTTCTCAACTAGGGATGGAGGAATTCTTGATCTATTTACCACAATGTTCTGAAAAGTTTTCAACACTAACTTTACACTGTCATTAACCTTCTCAATAAGATGTTTCATGTAAACTTTATTGATTCTTGCCATAGTATTATCACCATCATTCCATTCAATAGTGTAAGGAAATCTTCTTAGCAAGTGGAAGAACATGTAAGTAACCAATGAGGAAAATCTAAAGTGAGTGTATTTAGCTTTCTTTATCTTTTCCAAATTCTCAAACAACTATATTCTCAGAATTTCACACATATCCATAGGCTTCTTCTCTACACACATAAAATAAGAAATGTGTACCATACCTGCTATCATATCATCTTCTCTAGAGCTTCCACAGAACTTTGTTGTCAAAATCTTACACAAGTATTTTACATCATCTTGCTTAATCTTACTAATGACTATACCTCTGCCATTGTATACTAAACTAGTGTTTTCAATCACAATCTTTCTCATGTTTTTCTCATTTAGTGGAATTGCACCAACTTTTGATAATCCAGTCACATCATGAATTAGGTCTATAGTTATGTCTATAACTCTATCTTCTAACCAGAATTTACCATTATGTATCCTACTCAAAATTATCTTAGTACACTCCTCATCATCAAATTCATATTTGATAGAGTACTCAATGATTTCATTGTTTTCTAGATGTTCATAACCTTGTTTCACTGACATATTTGAGTTGTACAATTTCTTATATTCACCATTAAAATCACTCTCCCTTAGGGTTTCATACTTACATCCAAGATAACTTTTAACATTCTCTGAATGAAGAACTCCGTTTGGTACAGATGATAAGGCTAAACTAGCATCTCTTTCTAAAGGTTCAACTGGATCTTTCTTATTTCTAGGTCTGTTCTTATCCTTAATGTTGTGAATCAATGACACATCCATGATTATATCTGATTACTTAAGCTAATTCAAGATCGTAGTCAGATAAATACCTTAAATTTGCAAAATTAGGGCTTTCACAGATCGGGGCTTCAAACTTCTGCAAATCACTTCCAAACTTCTTTCTTTGCTTCCAAATCACCTCTAATCACTTGATAATCATAATAACTTTGATTTCAATCTTTTATTTCTTAGCATTTACTCGATCTAACATCTCATTCTATTATTTTGCTGCTAAAATGTCAAAAAGCTGATTTTGTAAACCTGCAACCATAAATCTTCTTGTGACCTCGCAAAACACAATATGTATTTTTGTGCACTTAACCATAGCATCAATATAACATAACAAACCTTCATCTAACTATGAAAAACTTAACTCATTCAAAATCTAATTCTATACTAATTCTAAGTTCCTAAACTACAAAAATTTACATAATTTAAGTGCTTAAAGAAGGGTTAGGTAAAGACTCATTCTTACCTTTAGATACATTACCTTCCTGATTACCTTCAATGCTGAATATACCTCCTTGATCTATGCCTTTAACAAATTTTACTTCATCTCCATTGCTACAGCAACCTTTCTCTTTATTTCCTGCATTTTCATTCCTTCTTGCATAGTTTCTAGGGTTAGGGTTATGATGATAACCTCCATTGTTCATTCTACAAAATCTTGTTGTGTGTCCAATCTTGTTACATATCTGACAAGTGATTCCATTGGTTCCATATCTAGGTGTTTGCTTATTGATTTGTGTCCTACAATTTCTAGCAATATGTCTAATTTTGTTGCATCTAAAACATACTACTCCATTTCCTCTTTTCATGTCTTCAGTTGATCTCTGATCTGCATTGTTAGTATTTCTAGGCATTCTTCTATTGTAATTATTCTCAATAACTTTAGATCTTCTACATTCAATAGCTCTATGTCCAAAACCATGACAATTATAACAATAACCATTTAGAGGTTTGAATTGTTTACCTATACAATCTCTCTTCATATGACCAATAGTATTACAAGAAAAACATCTACCTTTGAATTCTCTTTGCATACCTTTGGATGATTCTTCTTGCTTCGATGGTTCTTCTTGCTTTGGTGCATCTTCTTGCTTCAGTGATTCTTCTTGCTTAGGTGCATCTTCAGATTTGTTCTCATCTAACTTCTTTTCTTCACTGCTTTCACATTCATTCAGATCTGGTTTCTTGCTTTCACTAACTATCTTCAATATGTTAAATCCAAGACCAATTTTGTCATAAAATGGTTTTCCATAAGATACTTGCTTATCAATCTTTTCATTGTTTGAATATAGCCTCTCAAGTTGTTGTTTGGGTTGAGTCAATTCACCTTTCACAATTTTGTTGTATTTCTCAAGTTCATCATACTGCAGTTTGACTTTATCAAATTCAGATGTTACCTTGCCAAGTTTAGATTTCAGATCTTCATTTTCATTCTTTAAACTTTCATTCTTAGATCTCAAATTGTCATTTCCATCTTTCAAGCTAAGCTTCAGATTTGCTATCTTCAATTCATGTTTAAGGATCACATTTTCTTTTTCTAAGTCTTCAGAATCTTTAACAAGAATTTCAGATTCCTTCTCAGATTTCAGATCTTCTATCTTACCTTTCAATTTGTCAATAAGATTCTTTGCATCATCATACTTCCTTTTCAAAGTGTTTCTTTCATCATTAAGCATATCAATTTGCTCAAGAGCTTCTTCAAGATTCTTTTATAATTGATCCATATCCATAGAGATCTTACTCAAGCTGCTAGGCTTTCCTTGAATGTTTCTTCTCTGAGTAACTATGCTCTGATACCAATTGTTAGAAATAGGAAATACTAAGAGGGGGAGGGTGAATTAGTATTTCACAAACTTTTACTTTTGCCCACTTATGGATATAACAGATTACTTTAGTGCATACAAAGCATAAGAAACTAAATAGCATACATAATAGTAAATGTAAAGAACTCATAACACATGATATGTTCTTGAGGAAACCCTGGCCAAGGGAAAACCCCGATGGGGATGGTACCCACAAAGATCCACTAATCAAAAGATATCCGGTTAAGGATGTTGACCCTGTTAGGAGCCTGTTACAATCATATAGTGTATCAGTCCTAGTTAAGGGACTATAGGCCTTGTTAGAAGCCTCAACCCTGTTAGGAGTTGTAGATACAAAACCTGATTACCAAATGAGCTCACTACCCAAACAAGTAATACAAATGTTTACTAATTACAATATGGTACTGCTTACAACTTTGCATCAACAACTTTCACTGCTATCACAATTTACATATATTACATGTTACATTTCAAGTATGCTCGGTACATCTTTATTTATACAAGATACAAACATAATATCTTTCTTTTTTCGGCTTGCATATCTTTATCCAAGAGTAAACATCTAGGATGTCATCTCTTTATAATATTAAGTCATTATTTTGACAAGCACAATAATCCCTTAATTCATTTACTAGTTCTGTCTTCAAAACTGCACTATTAGGTGTACTCTGTCATCAGTAAAATAGTCATAACTTTGTCTGTACTATCCGCACTCTTCTATGCACTGAGATGGGGTATCCTTAGACAACATAGAGTCTATGTTCAACTGTGAAAACTCTGATCATTCTCCAATGAATGTCACCAAAACAAACTGTATCGGGTGCTCTGTCAAAAATCACTATTTCATACTTAGACAATTTTAGTCTACGATCTTCCATACTTACTTTCCAGCTTATGCGCTCTTCATAGGGAACATATGTTTCCATAATGACAACATCTTGTGTGTGTGAAAATTGTACCTGATCTATAGATACAACACTTCAGTAAAACATTAGAGGTTAGCTATAGTCAAAATCGTACAAAGTTGAAATCTAATTTAACCAAGTGATTTACTACCTTCTAGTAGGTGCGAGATTAATGTTCTCAGATTGCTATCCAGATCAGTGACCTAGATGACACCTAAATGAAGGATTTGAATGTAGTTGATCTAGATATGAATTGAATGCAATTAATCTATTTTTTTGATATTTTCTATGCAATAATAATGAAAAACTGATATGAATCTATGCTAATATGAAAATTGATCTGCTAAAATGATCTAATAATGATATGAAAAAGTGATGAAGGGTGCTCCCCTTAATACCACAAACACATAACAGAAATAGAGAAACAACAACAATATGCAAGAACAGAAAATTGGCTTCTTATTATCTCCACAAATGTGGAATTACAAACTTTCAGAATTACAATATGCAAAGCCACATGGGCATTCCCTTACAATATTCTGTAGGACAAAGCCTCGAATCAATACCCAGATCTACTACCTAGAACTATTCTGAACTGCCTAAGATAATAATACAGCCTTCCTTATATAGGCAATTTTCCACCGCCTGGGAAAGCTCCAGAATTTTAGCCAATAAGGCCGACCAAACTTAGAATTATTTTATTTTACATTTCATTACATCATAGTCGGCTCAAGATAACCTTTGAAACCCGAACAGAAATTTTGAAGAAAATTATTTTTTGCCATTTCAGGTGGCCCAACTTCCGAAGACCATAAGTCATCACCCGTTGACCCGCTCGGCTATTATAACCCCATTTCAGAAATGCCACGAAGCGCTCTACAGGCTTGACCCACGCAAGCGCCTGTCACCCAAATTTTTGACCTCATCTAGGGCCTCTAAAGCCTTCAAAACTGAGTTCAAAGTTTCTGTACCCTGCTGCCAATACCGAAAATCTTCAATATCTTCCAATGTACACTTGATCTGGCAATGAAACTTTACTGGCAGACTTATATGACCAAAATGAACCTCCAAGAAAGAAATCAGATCATTCTGAGCACATACAAAAATTACCAAAAATAGTAACTTTCCATAAATAGTAGCTCTGCACAAAATAACCCTTATTGAATAAAAACATAAATATTTTTGGGTGATGCAAGATTGCTCTTACACCCAGGATGCTCCTGCATCAAAAAGAATCTAAATGAATATAAAAAAAACAAATTGATCTCACAATAGCCTTGATTCGCAATAAGCTTTGATTCTCCAAATTCCAATTCTCCAAAATACTTGTGCAATTCGTAGATGACTTTGGCAAAGTAAGCTTGCAAAATTATGGGATGAATTATGAAGAGCTAAAGCCTTGGTTTTATAAAAATCCAGGGCTTTGGAGGTGTATGAGAAAAAGCCATAAATCACTCAAATAACTCAGCTTGATTTTTGAGTTATTTTTAAATAACAAATAATTAAGTCACAAAAATCATGCAAAAGCACAGTTCAACTCGAATTAGAAGTTTAGATCAACTTTAAAACTCAAAAATATGTTGAGTTTCAAAAAGCTAACAACTTGCTTTGATTTTCCAATTTTAAGTTTAACTGGTCCTTGAATGTGCACATGGATAATTATGATTTAATAAATAAATAAAGTGATTTATGCTCAACTTAACTGATTTTTGAAAATAAAATAATTAATTTATGGGTTAATTAACTATTTTATCAAACTTTTATTAAAAATTATATTATAAAATAATGAAAACTTGCTTTAATTAATTAAATAAAAATTTAATCAATTATTCATAGGATATTGGATTTATTGTCAAAATTAAATAATACAATTAATAATAGATAGAATTAAATTTAATTACACAATTAAGTGGCAAGATATTAAATCTAATTAATTAAATATGAAAATATTCAATTAATCAAACTTAGGATAAATGGGATTTATCACCAAATAATCATTAAATTAAAGATAATTATGATGATTAGGAATATTACTAGGAATATTCTCCGATGCAGAATTTATGATAATCAATTAGGATTCGATGATGTGCAGATGTGCCTTAGATTAGGACTTCGGTGTTGATTTCATTCGAATTGTTGATATAGGAGATTAATGAACTTATAGCCCATTTTTGGGGTATTACATTTTGCCCCTCTTTGAATTACTGTGCGAAGCATAGTGGTTCAAAGACAGTCTGTGTTTGATAAAGATATGAAACTGATGTTTGATAATTGATATGAGATAGAAGCTGATTGAAAGATTTGATATGGAGAGAATAGGTCCTGAATGACCAAAGATAACATTCACTATAACAGCGATGAACCTATGATTGCAAAAAAGTATCAAAATGCCTGATTCCAAACTTAGGATTGCAAAGAAGTGAGTGACAGGTTCTAGAATCGATTGTCTTAGTAGAACTAGCAGGTATCACATCCGAACCCTTCAGTTGCTGAAGAACAAAGGAAAGAACACTATGATCTGATGGTTGCAAAAATTGATACAGATTACAAGATTAGGAGAATACTAGATTGATATGGATCTTGATGAATTTGATATGCCCCAAGTGATGATAGATTTGCCCCAAGCGATGAGGACTTTTGATGATGAATCAGTAACTAGACGTGATTGTTTGTCTTGATCACTGATGAAAGATATTGATAGAATTTGATTTACAGACTTTGAATGATGTGCAATACCATGCCCCCTTCAGGATTAAAATTGAAATCTGACAAGAAAAGTCAGCGTTGAGAATTCAGAAGCATGTTAATTGATTGGAAAAGTGGTTATACACGTTTGGGAATGTGTTCTACATCATTGGAAGGTCCCAAAAGACCAAGTTTGACTAGGTTTGACCATGAGTTGACCATAATTGACCAAGTTGAAATTTTGATAGTTTGATGTAAGATAATTAGTTAAGTTGAATACTGGATTTCTGTGATGATCGAAGGTCGAATATGCAAGTAGCTAATAATATAAACAATCTCAAATTTTGATTTTGATCCTAAAAAAGGATTCTACTTGCTATTTTGTTGGAGGAACCTTCATGTGAGATTCAACTCTTGTTAGATTTGAAGATGTGAGTGGAGAATTGTTTAAGCATTGAAGTTTTTTTAGCCATTGTGAGATCATGCAACATGCAAAATGAAATGAGACATGCAAAATGAAATGCAACCTAAGACCTAGGACCTAGTCACTGATCATGTGTCGATTTGTTATCATCATTGAAATTTTAGGTAATTGGATAAATCAATACAATGCCCACTAGCTATGAAACCACAGACATATGAATATCAATTTGTATGTGCAAGAATCAATACAACACCCACTGGCTAGGCAACCATGGATATATGAATATTGATTTTATTTTTGGAATGTCGGATTAGATATAAGCACCAAGGCACAAATGCCAAGATGACCTGAGTATCATGTCCATTTTGATATAGTAATTTGTATAAGCATCAAATCATAAACTTCATGATGACCTGAATATGCCTTGCATGACAAAAACATCAAACAGTCAAGAGATCATTCTAAATCCCATGTGAATTACTCGTAGTGACCCTTTATCGTTCACATCCTTAGGTAAGATCATGTTTCACAGTAGGAGAAAGAACTCACTCAAAAAGACAATAGTTAGATCAATACTTCTTTGAATCATCTGGGTATCAATGGTCGAGGTATGCATGGTCATCCAATTTGAGATAGAGGCTCTTACAATCGGACACCATTTCAATCTAGAATTTCCAAAGTTGTTAGATTTTCACATACAAGAAAAGGACAAAGAAAAGATTATGCCCCCAGTCATCACTCTCTAAATCCTGTAAAGGACATCATCAAAGGGCTCGAAGGGATGCAATATGCAAAAATCTCAATGTGAATCAGTAAGCATACAAGGAGATAAAAGCATGTAAAAAAGCATAGATTGTTTTCAGTTTGATGTTTGATGTTGATTGCATTGTTGTAGATGTAAAATCTTTTCTGGAGACAAGACTGACTGACTGACTCACATGAAGCTTCAAAAGGACTCTGACTAGATATGATACATATAAGATACACCGGAGACCATAGGATATGACATTTATTGCCCCCAAGTTTGAACATTGATAGGATACAGACGCTTGAGTTGTTTGGTGTACAGACCGACTTATTGAAAACTGGAAATGCAGAAACAAACTGGGAGATATGTACAAACGAAAGCAAAATTGAAAGCTGGGAAAGACCAAGATTATGCTGATAGATGGAGCATTTTGAAACAAGTGGCACCCATTTGTCAGGTTTTCACCATCTTGGCAGAGATTCTATTTTTGCTACCAAGGCGCCTGTTTCCAAGTTTTCACCATGGCACTTTGTCTTTTTCTCATTTTTTTTGTATTTTTCATTTTTCAATTTTTTTTTTTTGTACTTTTGATATTTTTTCAATTTTTTTGAATTTTTGATATTTTTCAATTTTTTTTTGTGAATCATCAAGGTGCCTATTGCTAGGTTTTCACCAAGATGTTCATTTTTTTCAGGACTTTTTCCAATTTTTATAATTTTTTCAGGACATTTTACCATAGACTGAATGTCTTAGGCATAGAATTTCTTCAGATGGAGAACGTTGATTGGTTCTCAGAGCTATTCTCCTTCAGTCATTGAGAGTTGATAGGCACCAGAGCCAAAAGTAGCAGTGATTACAAAGGGACCCAGCCAATTGGGTTCAAACTTCCCCTTGCGTTCTCGATGGGATTGATTTTTAGGATTTTCTCTCAAGACTAGATCACCAACCTGAAATTCTCTGTGTTTGACTTTCTTGTTGTAACCTCTAGACATTCTCTTCTGATATACTCTGAGATGATCATACGCTACTTGTCTGTGCTCATCTAGTAGTTCAAGTTCTTGCAACCGAGACACTCTGTACTCATCATCAGTTACTAGACCATGCATTCTGATTCTTAGTGATGGGATTTTAACCTCAATAGGTAGTACAGCTTCGAACCCATAAACTAAAGAAAAAGGTGTAGCCCTAGTAGGTGTTCTGATACTTGTTCTGATACTAGTTCTGATACTGGTTCTGATACTTGTTCTGATACTTGTTCTGATATTGATTCTAAAACTGGTTCTGATACTTGTTCTGATACTAGTTCTGATACTTGTTCTGATACTTGATAGCATCTTTTTCCATTGCAAACTCCCAAGCAAGATCATATCGTGCAGTTCCAATGTCTAGCAAGGTGGAGAACAAGAGGGATTACCAAGCTGGTGGATGAGATGGAAGATGAGAGAATGAAGGAGAATTAAGGGAAGAAATCCTCAAAGGTCAAACTCCTCAAGAATACCCAAGATAGGGAAAAATTATCATGTAAAGTGCATTTGGACAAGCAATGAAAGACTTAGCATAGGATAAGTCATAAAAGTGTAATGCAAGAGAAGGAAAGGATGTAGTCCAAAGGAGTAGACATGTCAAGAGGCTTCATAGCACTATGTTTTACTATTTCTTCTATTAGATCAAGACCAAATGGGAAAAGGATAGTGATAGGTGAAAATGAATGGAGGAAGATAGACATGAAGGCTAAATAGGAAGGGAATGAAAGCAATATCATCATAAGATAGCTCACAAGATAGCCAAATGTTCGTTATAGATCAACATTGTCAAGATCAAAAAGAGAATATGGAATGGATGAAATATGTATAAGAACTACGCATGATGCCTAATTGCCAGGTTTTCATCATGGTACTTATCCAAGATGCCACAAGGGAGTGGTTTTCACCATAGGATGAATTTATTTCTCTTTACTTTTGCTACCAAGGTGCCTGTTTCCAGGTTTTCACCAAGGCACATTTTTATTTTTATTTTTTTTCATTTCTTTTTTGAATTTTTTTTGGAAGAAGGCAAGCTTTTTAGATAGTGCTCCTTGAAAGGAGAAACCATGATATGCGAAGGAATCAAAATGATATGCTCAAAGATGTTGATAGGGAAAGGGAGATGGAAGAGAAAAATGGAGGATAAGGTTTTATGTAAAGCGAGTGAGGTTGGAAGATAGAAGGAATAGGCAAATGAGGAAAAATGATAGAAGGTAGAAGGATAATGCATGGAAGGATTGTGAAAGGGTAGATGGAAAGGAAGGCAAGCTCAACATCAACACATACCTTGAAGGGTGGTGAGAGGATGGAGGAATCGTGAATAAAAGAATACATGAGGGAATATGGCGAATGGATAGCATAGGTTGTGGTTTAGGTGCATGGAATGGAAGAATGTTTTTGGAAGGAGATGAAGTGGAAGCCTTTGGAAGCTTGAATGTCAACTTCACTTTTTGCTCAACACCAGAGTCTTTCAAGAGAGACTTTGGAAGCCATATAGCCATAGCCTTTTTATTTCCTTTTGATGATCTAGAGAGAATATCTTCAATGATGGATTTTGGAACCCATACTTGTCTTGTAATTTTTTTCTTAGATATCTCTTTTGACTTTATGCCTCCATGTCGTTTAGAGGAGACATGGTGATTTTCTTTTTTGGATGGATTCTTGGATTGCTTCTTTTTCTTGTATTGAACATTCAAGTTACTTTCAAAAGACTTGGGACTTGTGGAAGAAGGAGGATATGACTGGTTTAGATGGGTGGGTGGATGAAAAAGATTCAAGGGTATGCATCTATGTTGATCTTGAGGAAATATGGGAGATGGAGGGACGTAAGGACCCAAGATGGATGGAAAATTAGGAGAGTTGGGAGGGGAAAGTGAAGGGACATAAGGACCCAAGATGGAAGGAAGATGTGAAGCCCTTTGTAGTGGTGGAAGAGGTCCAAGGATGGAAGTGGAAGACGCAAAAGGATAATCAACAAGTTTATCAACATTTATATGACAACCAAGGACATCAACATCTTTAGAGTGAGTATTAGAATTTTCAATAGAATCATGGACATCTTGAATATGAGAACCTTCTTTGATAGCATTTTTCAAAGCTTGCAAAGACTTAGGAAGAGTAGAAAGTGGAAGCGAACATGGAGTGGTAGAATAAGAAGATGGAAGACTTTGATCTTGATAAGGATCTTTGGATAGCATAAGCGCATAATTTTTCTCTTGATTTTCAATAGGCTTACCATTGGAAGGAACAACATCATTTTTACCAACCTTAATGGAAGTATCATCTTTGGAAAGTGAAAGTGTAGTAAGGTTAGTTTGATTGTCAATAAGCTCAACAGTGTAAGTAGTAGCTTGATCTTGCTTAAGAGAAGACTTAATACATGGTGGAATGCATGAAAAAGGGTGTGCAGGATCAAAAGAACCTTGAAACGGATAAGAGACATCATGAAAAGGATTGGATGACATGGAGGGTTTTTGATCTTGATCTTTCTTTATGTTCTTTTCTTTATGATTTGTGGAATCCTCTTGACATGGAGCCACTTCTAAGGACAAGGAAGCATGTTGGGATTGTATGGATGACTTTGGAAGAGATGGTGAAGGACTAGCTGAAGTAGGGATTATAGCATATGAAGGCTTAGGCTCTTTAGGTTTATCATTATTGAAAGTATTTGCAGCCAAGTGAAGGTTGGCTTGAGTTTCTTTAAGAGGTAGCCCCGGAGGATAACTATAGGGAACTGCATGAAAAGTATCAGGGCTTGTGTCAGATGAAGGTTTTGTGAAAGATTTGAAAGACTCGGAAGCTTTAGGAAATGTATGGGTATTGGAGGAAGTAGGGGATAGAAGGGAACCATCACTAGACAAAGGTTCAACATTAACATGACCTTTCTTGAGAAGATAATCTTGATTTTTAGCAGGAGAGTCTTTAGGAGAAGGATTCTTATAATATTGATGCTTCAAGCTAGCACGATGCATTTTATAGTCCTCAGCAGTAGTAGATAGATCATAATCAAGGTATTGTCTACAAAAGCCATCAAAATCTCTTTCAAAATTAGAATCATATGGATCACCATCATGATCTATCCAATGTGATGGCCCATTTGTAGTAAGTAGGAACACATGATGAGGAGGACTCTTAGGAACATAGGTGTCATAGGTATCATTACATTGTCTATCGTCATAGTCATCATAGTCTCCAAAGTTTGATGTGTCACTCTCTGTGGAAGAAGTATCATAAGGGTTGTCACGTTTCTCACATTTTGTCTGAGGGCATGGTCACATGTAAAATTCTTTATCAAATGGAAAAGAGCATAGAGTTTCCATGGAGAATTCTTTAGGTTCCTTTTCTTTCTCAAGTTGGTGAAGCTGGACTTGCATAGCTTGCAGCTAATTCATCATAGTGGTGATTAGAGCTTCTTCCTCTTGTGTACTAATTCTCTGAGACATGTGTACTAATTCTCAATAGCTATTGCTCTATTCTTGACATAGTAATTTGTTCGATAGATTTTGGAAATAGGCTGAAAAAGCTAAATATCTGGCAATTCTGACAATTTTCTGACAACTCTTCAAAATTTTGCCAAATGACACTCTGCAGACTCGTACGATAGTGGGTATGCTGTGAAATGATAGTTGCAAAACTCATACGACAATTGCAAGCAAGATTTTGACTCTTAGAATTTGCTGGCATGGAAACTCGTATAACACTGGGTACTCAATCATACGACAAATGGGTTGTAATGAAATGACACTTGATAGAAACTCGTATGACTTTTTGACCTCCTGAGATGACTTTTGACTCCAGAAAAGGATTTTAGTTCAGATTTTGCAAATTTGGAGTTTTCAGTTTTGAATTGTTTGCAAATTTCAATGTCCAGATTTGAGGATTGTAATAGATTTGTCTGTTTTCAATAACTAGATAGATAAACAAGCACACAAAATAGCAAGCAAGTGATTTCAAGCATGTCTGAAAATAATGAACAAGGGAAAAAGCAACCTTGTGCATGAACAATCAAGTGACTTATTCATTCTAATCCTCAGAAGCGCTAATTGTGTATGTTCCAAAAATGTTTTGCAATAACGCACATATACCCTATAAAATGAAAATTTGGCCTCGCTAGGGTTTTTAGTAATGGTTTGACTCTGCAACTTTTATGATCCAAAGGGGTGAACTCCAATCTTGATGCACTAGGGTTTTGACACAGTCTAAGAACTTAATCTTCAGGAGCTGCTAGGGAGATCTAACAACCCAACAATGAACCATACTCGTGGAGATTTCTTCCACAAGGATATTTATATAACGGCTGTCACTACCATGGTGAAAATGGCTATTACCACTTGAGGTTCTATCAATGCAGTTTACCCTATGAAGGGATTGTCCTCTATGGTTAACCCTCTCTAAAGGTGACTCACAGTATGATACCACAAGGGGACTTGGCTCTAGATCCAAGGTTTTGATGCCTCTTCACTTTTAACCCAAACAAAGCAAGCAGATTAATCCGACATGCTAAGACAAAGTTTTGCTTCACCAAGGTCTATGATGTCAACTCCATGTGATCTATCAACCTCTGTAGGGAGAGAATGTATCAATCAATAAGAGAAGGTGCACTAACCAATTTTGATTCACCAAAGCTCGTGATGTTAACCCCACGTGATCTATCAACCTCTCTTGGGAGAGAATGTATCGATCAATAAGAGAAGATGCACTAACCAAGTTGAATGTGAAACACACTAAGTATCCTCCCTACCTACAAAGATTCTATCATCAAGAAGGATTTCACTAGGAATCCAATCTCTCAAGAATCACGAATAGTGTTCATAGGGCCTAATTACTATGTGAGCACAGATGTATGTTTCCAAAAGCAAATCTACCAAAAGTACCCAAAAAGCAAAAAGAGGAACACTTAATGCTTAAAGAGAATATGAGATGAGTCCACAAGGTGGAACACTTAACACCTCACACAAGCTAAAAATGAGTCCCCAACTTAGAAAACAAGTGAGTTCCTAAAAGCATAAATGGGCTACTTGGTGGAACAATTAACGCTTCTCTCCTGTAGACCCCTCCCATTTATGGCACTGAGATTGCAACCACAAGGTGAAATGAGGGGCTAGCAGATTAGTGAGTCCAATAACCCAAGATAGAAATCAAGATCAATCACAAGTATCTAAGACTACTTAATGAATCCTTAAGGGGGCACAACCTAGTATCAATTATGCAAGTGTGTAGAAATAGACAAAAGCATGAAAAGATGCACACAAGCCAGACACATAAGAGATTTATTTTAAGTCCAAATCAAAATGTTATTAGATGAAGGAGAATACTTGGGATCCTCACAATGTTCTTAGTAGATTTTACCTTATTTTTAACAATTCTTGTTGAGCTTTTCCATGCAAGCAAGTGATGAACTCTCCAACAAGCAAACAAGCAAACAAGATATGTAACATATATTCAACTTATGAAAACCATAGGGTTAGCTCTAAAAATCAATTATTATCAGCAATAATAACCATAAATTAACCCAAATGACAACTAATATCATTCATTGAACCATGTAAAAAAAATAAGTGCATACCCATCACAAAACTTTATTTTTTTTGCTGCATTTGACCTAGTCAACAAGATCTAATTTTTCTTTTATGATTTTGGCCACAAAAATAGAAATTCAAAATAGAAACCCCTACTTAAAAATAGAGATCTTTCCAAAAATGTAAAAACTTTAGAAAAATCTATTCATTTGTGCCCTAGAAATCCATTTTATCAAAATAGACCAGTTTTTGTAAATTGACTATTTGAGCTATTATATTGCATCCAAATTTAAAATACAAAGAATGGACCCCCTGTATAATTTAAAGATATTTCTGAAAATATAAAAATTTCCAAAAAATATACTGATTTGCATCAGATATTAATTTTTTCCAGAATTTCAAGAAAAAATTATTAAAAATTCAAAACATCTCAAAAAATTCTAAATTTTTTATTGTAGCTTCTCTGACATATGTCCAACCTACAAAACAAATTTCAAAGCAAAAATCCAAGCCATTTGAGAGATAAAATTAAATCTTTGAAACTTTAGGGCTTTAGCTCCCCAAAAAAATCAAAACTAGCATTTAAAGGTAGGTTGCCCCACGGTGGGTGCCAGAAATGTGTGTGTGAAAATTGTACCTGATCTATAGACACAATACTTCAGTAAAATATTAGAAGTTAGCTATAATCAAAATCATACAAAATTGAAATCTAATTTAACCAAGCGATTTACTACCTTCTAGTAGGTGCGAGATTAATGTTCTCAGATTGCTATCGAGATCAGTGACCTAGATGACACCTAAATGAAGGATTTGAATGCAATTGATCTAGATATGAATTGAATACAATTAATCTATTTTTTTGATATTTTCTATGCAATAATAATGAAAAATTGATATGAATCTATGCTAATATGAAAATTGATCTGCTAAAATGATCTAACAATGATATGAAAAAGAATCTAAATGAATGTAAAAAAAACAAATTGATCTCACAATAGCCTTGATTCGCAATAAGCTTTGATTCTCCAAATTCCAATTCTCCAAAATACTTGTGCAATTCGTAGATGACTTTGGCAAAGTAAGCTTGCAAAATTATGAGATGAATTATGAAGAGCTAAAGCCTTGGTTTTATAGAAATCCAGGGCTTTGGAGGTGCATGAGAAAAAGCCATAAATCACTCAAATAACTCAGCTTGATTTTTGAGTTATTTTTAAATAACAGATAATTAAGTCACAAAAATCATGCAAAAGCACAGTTCAACTCGAATTAGAAGTTTAGATCAACTTTAAAACTCAAAAAGATGTTGAGTTTCAAAAAGCTAACAACTTGCATTGATTTTCCAATTTTGAGTTTAACTGGTCCTTGAATGTGCACATGGATAATTATGATTTAATAAATAAATAAAGTGATTTATGCTCAACTTAACTGATTTTTGAAAATAAAATAATTAATTTATGGGTTAATTAACTATTTTATCAAACTTTTATTAAAAACTATATTATTAAATAATGACAACTTGCTTTAATTAATTAAATAAAAATTTAATCAATTATTCAGAGGATATTGGATTTATTGTCAAAATTAAATAATAAAATTAATAAAAGATAGAATTAAATTTAATTACCCAATTAAGTGGCAAGATATTAAATCTAATTAATTAAATATGAAAATATTCAATTAATCAAACTTAGGATAAATGGGATTTATCGCCAAATAATCATTAAATTAAAGATAATTATGATGATTAGAAATATTACTAGGAATATTCTCTGATGCAGAATTTATGATAATCAATTAGGATTCGATGATGTGCAGATGTGCCTTAGATTAGGACTTCGATGTTGATTTCGTTTGAATTGTTGATATAGGAGATTAATGAACTTATAGCCTATTTTTGGGGTATTACACATCTATGTACATACCTCAGCCAAATTGCCAACAAGAGATGTCAAAGACAAGACTGGCTCTATAGTATATTATCTCATACCATTTTCTTTGATATTGACCTCTTTTACAATGTCTTCCATCTTAGAGGTGGATGCTACATCTGTTTGCTTAGTGGAAGATTATCTATTATTAGGAACAAGTTTATTCACATTTGCCTTCAATGCATTGCAAGTTGTTGATATGTCAGCTAGAATGGTTACTTCTACTCCGTCACAAGGAAATTTCAAGCACTAATGGTATGTAGAAGGAATAGCTTTCATCTCATGTATCCAGGGTCTCCCTAGAAGGATGTTGTAAGCCAAAGGTATATCAAGAACTTGACATATAGTATCTCTGATGACAAGACCTATTCTGATAGGCAAGACAATTGTTCCCTTGGAGGATCTTTCTTCTTCATCATATGCTTTGATAGTTATTTTCTTTCTAGGATCAATGGTTGTTTCTAAAAATCCCAATTGTGTGATCAAGCTATAAGAACAAATATTTAGACCAGCGCTCCCATCTATCAACACACATTTGACATGATGGTTTTGGATCAAGACTTCAATATGCAAGGGCTGGTTATGCAGATGACTCAAGGAGTTATCATCATCCTCTGAAAAGGAGATATACTGTGGAGACATAAGATGACCAACCATAGCCTGGAATCTATCTAAATCAAGGTTATCAAGAACATTGGATCTGAGTAGAGCTTTGTCTAGAATGGCTCTATGAGCTAGATATATCCGAAGCAACTCAAACATGGAGATTTTAGCATTAGTGTGCTGGAGTTGTTGGACAATACTGTACGAAGTAGGCCTCATGTCCTTAGGATTTGAAGATTTAGATGTTGCCCTCTATTTAGAAGTGGAAGACAAATTGAAAGGCACCTTAGGGACATTTGATTGATCTAGGATTTTTCCTTGTAGGTGTGCCTGAGCTTGTGATCAAGTAACTGCGTTAGCTGATTGATTTTCTCTATCTCTCCTTACAATTGTGATGACATTGCAACACTTAGATAGGCTTGGTTCAACCATATTGATAACAGTATTATTTCCAGGATAGGCATAATTAACCTTAGCACCCACATTAGGCTGAGAAGATGAATCTCCTTGGCTATGCTTTCAAAATGGTTTGGTGAATGTTGTGTGATCATTATTTCTTTTAGGATTATCAATCACAATTTCTCCATTATCAATCTTGTCTTGAATGGTATGCTTCAAGCGCAAGCAATTATTAGTTGTGTGACCTTTACCATGATGGAAATCATAGAATTCATTCTCTCTCCACCATTTCAACTTAGGATTAGGATCAGATTTTTAGATCTCAGGCAAAGAGATGATGTTATTAGCTAGCAGAGTTCTCATAGCTGATTCCAAAGATTCTCCAAGAGGAGTAAACTTTCATTTATTATCAGCGGAGCAAGATTTGTATTCTGGCTTCTTTTGGGATGATTTAGACACCTTTTTTTCTGAAGCTTTGATGGCTTGAGTACCAATGGTTAGGTTGAAAGTAGGTGCCTTAGATGGGGCATGATTATCAACAATGCCATTTGTGATGATGCCCTTATTCTTTTTCCAATTTTTGTTCTTATCCTTAGAACTAGATTCATACTTGTCCTTTTGAAGTGTGACATCTCCTTTTTTCACAAGTACTTTTTTAATTTTGATTGTGTTATCTACCATCTTGTCAAAAGATGTATGATTTTGCATTTGTAAAGGGGTAGTTGATTTCTGGAATAAGATTATTGATGAAGATTTCCAGCTTCTCCATTTCTAGAATAGGCCTAGCATATAGAGAGAATTTTTTTCTCCATCTTTTGAGAAATGTCAGGAATGGTTCTCCTAGATATTGTTTGAGATTGTAGATATCAATCATGGTGACTAGATGTTGGATGTTGTAGGAGTATTGTTGATAGAACAATTTGATCAACTCCTCAAAGGTTTTGAATGTAGGTGGCATCCTAGAGAACCAATGAATGGATGCCCCTCCCAGAGATTGAGGGAAAAGATGCATCAGATAGGTCAGTTTGTGCATGAACTCTATAGATTGAGTACAGAATTTTCTAACATGATCTTGAGGATCAGATTTTCCATCATACTTATCATATTTCAGTATTTCCACCCTTTTAGGGAATGGTGGCATATACAAGTCTTTATCAAATGGAAAAGGACATAGTGCCTCCATGGAGAACTCCTTAGGTTCTTTTTATTTTTCCATCTTGTTAAGTTTTACTTGCATGGTGTGCATTTGTTTCATCATAGCTGAAACATGAGTTTCTTCCTCATGTGTAATGATATCTTCCACATTAAAGTTGGGAGGAATGTAAAAAGTATGTTTCTCTATCTTCTTTCAAGAAATGCTTCATCATTCTTTTGAAGTCATCATCATTTTGATACCGAGCAATTTCTTCAGGTGTGGGTTCTTGATCTGCACTATGTTGAGATTGAGCTCTTTGAGAGCCATGGTTTGTCCCTACTTGAGACATGTTAGGAGTGTTAGGATTCCCTAGGATAGATCGAGGAGGAGTTTGTTGATTAGCTCTGTGAGTTGATGGTGGAGGAATGTAACCAGTTTTTAATCAAAAGTTGCCAAGACCGTCATCTTCGTAAAGACTAGAATTGTATAGTTGTTGAAGAGTTGGACCCTGGATATGAGTCAAAGGTAAGGTATGAGATGTTTCCCCTGATTTCTTGTGAGAGGAAGCTATATTTTCCACCATTCACCTTGGGTGAAGAAAAAGAATATGATGAAGACAACTGAAGAAAGATCTGATTCAAGAAGATCAAATGACACAACCTTGTCAAGATTTGATTGATTGAAGTTTACATTAGACTTAAATGAAGGATATTGTACCCTGGATGTATGGGTAGATGCCCAAAAGATAGCGAACATGAGTTCACAACACTTAGCCATTTTGAAGATGGATTGAAGATTGATAGTTATGACAAGGTTTTGACACAAGATGAAAAAGACTCAAATCGATTAAATAGAAGGCTAAATCGGATTCAAAAAGCCACTTTAGGAAAATGATTGGATTTGTTCTAGTTTTTGCTCTATTCCTAACACAGTGATTTTCTTGACAAACTTTGGAAATAGGATGGAAAAACTAGGTTTCTGACAGTTTTGACAACTTTCTGGCAATTTTTCAAAATTTCTCAAACAACTTTCTGCAGGCTCATACTACAGTGGGTAGGCTATGAAATGATAATTGAAAAACTTGTACAACAGTTGCAAAACTCACATGATAGTTGATAGCAGGGTTTTTGAATTTTTTGAATTGACTGGCAGAAAAACTCGTACGACAATATACTAGCTACCATACAACAATCTGAGGGTTCTGAAATGACAATAGCCAAAAGTCGTACAACTTTCTAACTTTACAAGATGAATTTTGACTCCAGAAAGGTGTTTGACATTAGATTTTGCAATTTTTAGGTTTTTAGTTTCAAATTGTTCACAAAATTGTCTGTCCAGATTTGAAGATAGTACCGGATTGATTCATTCTTAGTAACCAGATAGATAAACAAGCACGCAAAATAGCAAGCAAGTGATTTCAAGCATGTCTAAAAATAATGAATAGGGGACAAAGCAACCCTATGCATGAACAACCAAGTGACTGAATGTTCTAAACCCTAGGAATGCTAATAGTGTATGTTCCAAAAAGTTTTGCAATAACACACATATTCCTAGAAAATGAAAATTTGGCTTCATTGGGGTTTGTAGTAATGGTCTGACTCTGCAAATTTTATGATTTCAAGAGTGCGAACTCCAATCCAGGTGCACAGGGGTTTTGACACAGTCTAAAAAATTAATCAATCAGGAGTTGCTAGGGAGATCTGATAGCCCAACAAGAGACCACACCTGTGAAGATTTCCTCCACAAGGACATTTATATAGTGGTTGTTGCTACCACGACAAAAATGGCTATTACCACTTGAGGTTTTGTCAATGTGGTTGACCCAATTAAGAGAATGTCCACTATGGTTAACCCTCTCTAAAGGTGAATTATAAAAGAGACCACATGGAGACTGGTTCTAGATTCAAGGATCTGAGTTTCTGATACTACCCAAAAAGGGAGTAGAGCATAGTCCTCTAGCCTTTTCACTTTTAACCCAAACAAAGTAGATAGATTAATCTGACATGCTAAGACCAAGATTATCTCACAAAGATCTATGATTTCAACCACTTATCATCTATCAACCTCTCCAGAGAGAGAATGTATCAATCAGAAGTTGAAGACACACAAATCTAGTAGAACGTGAGACGCTCTTAGTAACCTCCCTACCTACAAGGATTCCTTTGTTGACAAGAGTTTCGTTGGAAACCCACTCTCTCAAGAACCATGAATAGTGTTCATAGGGCCTATTTACTATGTGTAACAAAGATGCTGAAAAGCAAATCTATGTTCATTTTTATAGCCCAAAATGAAATTTGTGATATGAAAGCAATAAAGGTCACACAAGCCAAACATGTGAGATGTTTGTTTTAGTCCAAATCAAAATGTTATTAGTTGAGAAGATTACCTGAATTCCTCACAATGTGCTTAGTAGATTTTTACCTATTTTTAGCAACTCTCATGTTTTTCCCAATCAAAATCAGCAGAAATCAATCAGAAATAACAAATTTCAATTGTTAATGTTAGCTATCAGTCCAAATCTGGAAATCAAATCTGGAAAATTGGCTAAAAAAGTGAAATGACAATTAAAACCTGGCACTGAAACTTGTACGATAGTGGGTCACCTACCAGATGACAATCCATAAACTCGTATGACAATGGGTATAAGATCATACGACAATAGAGCTTCCAAATGACACTGTGTTTTTTATGGTATGATCCTTGATCAAATCAACTATCGTACGATAGTGGGTATCGCCTGATACGAGTTTCTAACAAAATACGTATGAAAATTGTACGGACAAAAATTAAAAATCATAGCTTGGAATAGAAAATGACAAAAAGATGATAGAAATTGATAGAAATTGAATGGAAACCCATTTCAGGGCCCCACGGTGGGCGCCAAAAATGTGTGTGAATTTTGTACCTAGCTATAGACAAAACACTTCAGTAAAACATTAGAGGTTAGCAGAAATCAAAATCATACAGTGAAATGGAAACTAATCTAACCAGGCGATTTACTACCTTCTAGTAGGTGCGAGTTGTTGGCATTAAGCATGATTGTCATTAGTGACAACACTTATTCTGATTAGTACATACCGAGCAGATCAGTGCATACCAAGAAGATCAGTACATATCGAGTAGATCAATACATACCGAGTAGATCAGTACTTACCGAGTAGAGCTTACCAAGTAGAACAGTGCATACCGAGCTCGCAAAGTTTCACAGTGTTTACCGGGTGCTGCACGGTTAAACAGGAAATTTAGTTTCTACCGAGTAACACTTTATCTACTGAGTCTCTAGTGTTTACCGAGTTTGAAACTATGATCGAGTGATTAGTATGGACCGAGTTTCCACTTCTACCAAGTGCATGATGATGCCGAGTAATGCATTGGACGTCGAGTATCAGAAAGTCACTGAGTTAGTTTGTAGTAACCGTGTAACTATATTTGGGCTGACTCAGTAATATTTGTGTTTACTTGTTTAAGAGCGGACTTTGTAATTATTTTGGAATTAACTTAGATTGATATATAAACAATGTTTTATGTCATATCCAAGCATGAAATGGAAAAATAGACAAGTATGAAAAAGAGAGAAAGGTAGAGATAAGCGAATTACAAAGGGCTACAACAGTATAAGAAGAAGCAAAGATTTATCCATCGCAGAAGGTGATCAGTACATCAGAGAATCTCAATCAACAAGTATAGTTTCAAGTAAGAGATCTACTATTTCATCCTAACAGGTGAATTAGCTTGAAATCCTTTAACAGGGTAGACTTAACAGTCTTTGTAAAAATCTCTTAGCCGAGTGCATACTTCATTGTATGTTTGTAAATCCTCTAACAAGGTGGACCTAGCAGTCCTTATTGCTCCTAATAGGGTAGATCATCAGAAGTGATCATTGTAAGCCTTAACTGGAAAACTTTATACTGCAGTATTGAAGTTTTGTGGGTATCATCCCCACCCCAGTTTTACTTTCTACTTGGAAGGTTTCTGGGTCACCAAATCTCTATGTTCTAAGTGTTATGAATGTTTTATTCTTTCTATTACTCATGCATGTAGTTAGATTATCAATCTAATATTATTAAGATCTAAATCTATTAAAAGTTTTGAAGTTACTGATTCACCCCTCCCCTCTCAGTAACCTAGATAGTCTTGAATATTTCCAACAATTGGTATCAGAGCTCAGTGGATCTCAGAATAAAGTTTGACAGCTTGAGAAAAGATTTAGGACAATGGAGATGTTTAGACTGAACAAAGTAATTGAGAATGAAAAGCTAGATCTCGAAATGGCCATAACTCAACTCAAAGAAGCAAGAGAGCATCTTTCCCTTTCCCTAAAAAAAAGGAAGGAACTTGCAAATCAGATCAATGACCACCAGTATGTTGAAGAAAAGATTGAAGACTTTTTCCCTTCAAGTAGCTCAGATGAAGCAAACAATGCAATCAAAGAACTTCTAGAAAAGAATGGATCTCTGCAAGAAGAAGTGAGAAAATTGAAAAGAGAACAGGAAATTCAGCCAACAAGATTATGTGAAGTCTTGGAACAAAGAAACAAGATGAAAGATGAAATAGATGGAAAGAACAATGAAATCTAGAATAAAACTCTTCAGCTAGAAAATCTTATTGATCAAATCTCCAATGCAAATGAAGAAATCTTGACTCTAAGATCAGAAAATGAAAATATGAGAGAAGAGCTGAGATCTAAAAAGCAAATCAATTTAAGAGTGATGAGTGAGCTAGATGCTAAAAGGAAAATCAATGAGAGAATGTTGAAATCTCAAGAAGATATGAATTAGGTGTATGAACGAAACCTTCATAGGCAAAAAGGAAAAGCAGGACTTGGATACAAAGAGGAAGGTGAATCCTCCAAACAAGGTACTCAAAAGAATCAGAAACCTACCTGTAATCACTATGGAAAAATTGGTCATACTTCAAACAAGTGTTGGAGCAATGGAAAAGAAAAATTCAATGGAAAATGCTACAATTGCAATCAGCTTGGTCATAAAGCAAATGAATGCAAGGAAAAACCAAGATTTAAAGGCGTATGTCACAAATGTAGCAAACAAGGTCATAAGGCATCAGAATGCAGAACTAAAACACTCAATCCAGCAGAACAAATTATTAAAGCAATGTTTGGTTGGGATTACAACACTTGGTGTAGATGTCATTACTGTGGAGAATATGGACACATTGGCATGAATTGTGTAAGGCACCACTTGAGAAAAAGGGATTCTACCATAAGATGTTATAATTGCACTAAGCTTGGTCACATAGCTAAAAACTGCATAAATTTAGGCAAAATTGAAGATGAAAAGAAAGCAAAAGCAAATAACATTAGGAAGCAGATGAGATAGAAGTGGATTCCTAAACTTACCAAGCAAATCAATCCTGAAGTCACTAATGAAGGGAGTGGCTCTATGAGCTCTAAGTAGTCTCCAAGAAAGCACTAGAACTGTATCTTCATAGACATATTACAAAATAGTTCCTAAACTAAAAGGAAGATAGATCCAAATTAGTATGCAAGATACAACAGGATCACCAGAAGGTCGGTATCAGTTACCACCGAGCAAGGTTGGGAGTAACCTAACTTCATTTGGTTACTGAGTAAGGTTGAAGAAGTATGAATTCGTATGATCGCCAAGTTGCTGAGTCTTCACCAAGCAATTAATTCATAGTGGATGATAGCCTGTCTAATTCTATACCCTAATTCATACTGAGCATTAATGACAAAGTTTCAACAAAAGGAGTGAAATCAAGTTCACTATTCACCGCGAACAAAAGTCTCCTAGTGCAGTCAAGCATTTCAAAGTATATTTCAGTAAGATATTCTCTTTCCTCAAAGAATTTACTGTGTTCACCGAGCTACCATGGCATCATCCAGTGCTAAAATGAAGAAAGATTCAGAAATGTTGGTTCATGGAGAATGGAAAGCACCAGATTTCAAACTCGTGCCCGCAGTTGCCGGAACCCTAGACCTGAGTGGAGCTCAATCTTGGATTCCTCCTAAGGTACTCCTTATTAATGATATTCACAGTCATTTTAAGTGTACAATTCAAGAGCTTGGAACCCTAGAGATAGATACTATCCGTGAGGAACTATGTGTCGATGGTGTTCTCAAACTGAAGCATCAACATTTGGAAGATAAGGGTTTAGCTCACATCACACACTTGCCTCGGAGCTTTTAGATAAAATGGATCAGATATATCCTCAGTCAAGTACATGAAGGTAAAATATGGCTTGAGCAACCAGTAGAGATTACAAAGAAGATGATTCACTGAATCACTGGTCTTCCCATGCTCGATAAAGCAAAATCTACAAAAACCCTAGGTCGGACGGAACTGGAAGAGAAAACCCTAGCCGAGTGGGATAGTAGAGGTATGAAGATAAGCCAAATTACTGATGTAGAATTGAAGTTTGGTATACATATCGTAGCTCACAAGATATATAGTTCAAGTCGGTAGAACAGTGTTCCATGTGAAGCAGTTGACCTAGTGTATAAAATTGTAAAGAACAATCTGTCATTTGACCTAGCAGATCTTTTGTCGAGACAGTTTAACAAGAACATGGAGAGCATCAAAACTTTAAAGAACAATCCATGTAAGTTTGGCTCACTATTGGTTTGTTTATTTTTCTATGCTCAGAAGTTTTTCCCATCAAAAGGCAGGGTAGTATGGAGAAAAGATGTGCCGGTTCTTTATCAGATGAATGAATACATTTCAGAAATGGGTGATAATTTTGAAAGCATAATGGATAACTACTTTGAATCATTTAAAGAGAAAATGAACAATAGATTCCTGATTTCACAGAAATTGGTGGAAGATAACAAAGATGATATTTGTTTTATGGTGGATTGTGGTAATCTGTATATATAGGTAGCAAAACCAAGGATTGTACATGTGAAACCTCTTCCCTATGAGGTAAATATTGATGAAACTAAGAATATCATTGAAGCCCTAATTAATCAATCTGTTAACCCAAAGGTACCATATTTTGGGACATATGAAGAAGCTAAGGAGAGAATTGAGCTTAGTATAAAGCTTCCACAGGTGGTTAACAAAGGAAGAAAGAGGTTGGCCAAAATACAAGCTAGCACACCTCTAATGTCAACCGAGGAAAAAGGAGAGGACCTTGAAGAAGAAGTAGAGAAAAATGATGAGGAGGAAGAAGAACAAGTACCAGCAAAGAAGAAAGGAAAAGTATTTATCACCAAGGCACCCAAGCAACCCTCTGCAGTATTTACAAGAAGGAGTGCAAGAGGCAAGGCAGGAAAAGTCAGTGAAGAAATAGTATTCAAAAGGCCTCCTCCTTCATTAAAAGAAAAGATCAAGGATATGAAAGAAGGATTTGGAATTGCAAATTTCAAATCTCTAAGATATGAAATCAGATCTGAGGAAGAGAAGCAGGAAATTGAAGATGTTATTATCGAGAAAATAGGAAGATGGAAATACTCACCGGAAGAGATAGCTTCTCAAATCCTAGGCACTCTGTTGAAAAAAATTAAGTTAAGATGGTCCAATGCAAGGCAAACTGTCAAGGACATCTATGCTCAAACCTTGAGGCAATTAATGCCAAGTTTGAAAAATGCTGAAATTAATAAGGCATTGATAGACAATGAAAATAAGATGACACTCAAATTCAACAGTTGTTTGATTTTGATCAAAGATATTGAGTCCGTTGTGAAGAGTGCCACTGCCACATGGGAAAACATCTATAATCTTCACAAACTAAGTGTGGAAATAGTGATAATCAAGGATATTGATGATGACAGTGATGAACATGAAGAAGATACCGAGGTAGACAAGCAAAGTGATGAGGAAGATAATATTGTTCAGATAGCTGCGGAAGTCATTGCCTCACTTCCTCACTCTCCAGCAAAAGTTGCTACACCTAGCATGGAGATAACTTCAAGTATGATTATGACAACTTCCATAGATACATCAAATGTCAAATCATCACTACCACAACTCAATGAATCATCGACAAAAATGACTACCACCTCTTTTACCGAGTTGCAGTCTCCTGTATCTACTTCAATACCTACTTCCATATCAAGTTTTCCAGCAGTAAGTACCTCATTTTTGGATACTTCAGTAAGTATTTCAGTTTTTGATTCTACAATTGTGAATACTTCAGTTTTGAGCCCTTCAAGTATTCCAGTCGGTAGTCTATCATTTTTCACAGCTAGTCCTACAATGTCTACAATAACTTCTACAAAGGCATTAAGTGCAATAATAGTTGATCCTAAGGCTCAACCGAGTACAAGATTTCTAAGTAAGAATGTAGAAGAGGATATAGACTTAGATGAGGAGATAGAGATTCCAAAATTAGACTTTGCAAATCTTTCAGCAGACCAAATGCAAAACATTGGTGAACTCCTTCAAAAGAAAGAAAAGTAGAAGAAACTAAAAGAACAAAGGGACAAGGAATATAAAATTATTGAAGATGCAAAGGATATTTTGTCAGAAGCATTAGGTATTAAAGTTGATTCCTCTCAACATATTTTGTTACAGTTAGCTGAGGCAGTAAACAAGTTCCATGAGGATTCCTCTGTGTCAGAGAAGATTATTGAGAAAGCCGAGAAGAAATTTGACAATAAAGTGCTTGAGCATGTTGCTTAGCATATAGCTATTAATCAGGTAGGATTATCTTTAGTTTTGACAGATATTGAATCCTCCTATTCCAATGTTACCTCACTTGTTGCTAAGCTATGTAATGTTGTCGAGTTCACTAAGGAAGTCAAGGAAAAATTGAATAAGATTGATGAGGATCTGAAGGATAGTGTACAGAGGTTGCAACTTGAACCTAGTTCAAGCTCTGCACATCATATGAAAATAACATTCCTATCAAATAGGCAGTCAGAATTATTAAAAGAAGATACAAAGATCTGGTCAACACTGCTAGATATTCAAAACATGATCCTTCCCATCATGGACATAATGCAAAAGCACATTGTTCACTCAAAAGCATTACTCCATGACAATCAATTTTCCATTGCAGACCACATGATTGAACTCTCTGTAGAAGTCCAAATTACACTCCAAACATGCAAGATTCTGCAAGAGAATTGAGACAGAACTCTGGCACTAATCATGAAGGTACATTCTAATTTTCTTTCACATTTTGGATTCTCCCTATAAAATACTTGTATGTACACCTTTGGCATTATTGTCAAAAAGGGGGAGACAATGTATAGGAGATAGTGTATAATACGAAAGGGGGAGAAAGTACTCTATATAAGGGAGTCATGAAATGTATAAACATAAATAGCAGTTTGACAAAGATAAATTTTGAAAAATCAAAAAAAGAGAGATTCAGCATGATTCTTGTATATAAGTTTTGGCTATAAGTGTTTCTATCACTAATGCCAAAGGGGGAGATTGTTGGCATTAAGCATGATTGTCATTAGTGACAACACTTATTCTGATCAGTACATACTGAGCATATCAGTGCATACTGAGCAGATCAGTACATACCGAGCAGATCAATACATATCGAGCAGATCAGTACTTACCGAGTAGAGCTTACCAAGTAGAATAGTGCATACCAAGCTCGCAAAGTGTCACAGTGTTTACGGAGTGCTACACGGTTAAACAAGAAATTTAGTTTCTACCAAGTAACACTTTATCTACTGAGTCTCCAGTGTTTACCGAGTTTGAAACTATGACTGAGTGGTTAGTATGGACTGATTTTCCACTTCTACTGAGTGCATGATGATGCCGAGTAACGCAGTGGACGCCGAGTATCAGAAAGTCACCGAGTTAGTTTGCAGTAACTGTGTAACTATATTTGGGCTGACTCAGTAATATTTATGTTTACTTGTTTAAGAGCAGACTTTGTAATTGTTTTGGAATTAACTTAGATTGATATATAAACAATGTTTTATGTCATATCCAAGCATGAAATGGAAAAATAGACAAGTATGAAAAGCGAATTACAAAGGGCTACAGCAGTATAAGAAGCAGCAAAGATTTATCCATCATAGAAGGTGATCAGTACATCAGAGAATCTCAATTAGCAAGTACAGTTGCAAGTAAGAGATCTACTGTTTCATCCTAACAGGTGACTCAGCTTGAAATCCTTTAATCGGGTAGACTTAACAGTCTTTGTAAAAATCTCTTAACCGAGTGCATACTTCATTGTATGTTTGTAAATCCTCTAACAAGGTGGACCTAGCAGTCCTTATTGCTCCTAATAGGGCAAATCATCAGAAGTGATCATTGTAAGCCTTAACCGGAAAACTTTATACTACAATATTGAAGTTTTGTGGGTATCATCCCCACCCCAGTTTTACTTTCTACTTGGAAGGTTTCTGGGTCACCAAATCTCTGTGTTCTAAGTGTTATGAATGTTTTATTCTTTCTATTACTCATGCATGCAGTCAGATTATCAATCTAATATTATTAAGATCTGAATCTGTTAAAAGTTTTGAAGTTACTGATTCACCCCTCCACTCTCAGTAACCTAGATAGTCTTGAATATTTCCAACAGTGAGTATGATATTCTCAGATTGGACCGAGATCAGTGACCTTGATGACACCTAAATGAAGGATTTGAATGCAGAATCTAAATATGAGATGAATGCAAATTAATCTATATTTTTGGATTTCTATGCAATAAGATTAGATAAATTGATATGAATCTATTCTATATGAGACACTGATATGACATGCAATCAATCTAACAATGATAGGCTATATGATATGAATGCTTAAAACAATGAAAATCTCACAACAGCTTGGATTCGCAAAGATGGATTCTTCGATCACTAATTCACAAGCATGAGGATGCAATTTGTGGATGGATCAAAATGAAGAGCTAAGGCCTTAATTTATAGAAATCCAGGACTTTGGAGGTGCATGGAAAAAGCCATAAATCACTCTTGATAGACTCAGGTTGATTTTTGAGCTATCAAGAATTTAGAGATAGATTAACTCACAAAATCATGCAAATCAGCTTTTTGATTTAAATCAAAAGTTGAGATCAGCTTTCAACTCAAAAAAGAGTTGATTTTATTTTTAAAATAACTTAGAATTGATTTTCTGATTTAAAGTTTAACTATTTTTTTGGATGTGCATAATTAATTATGAATTAATTAAATAAATAAAGTGATTTATCCTCAACTCAATTGATTTTAAAAATATAACAATTGATTTATGTGTTAATCAATTATTAAATCAAACTTTTACTCAAAAACTATATTATTAAATTTGACAATTGACATTAATTAATTAAATTAGAATTTAATCAATTAGTCATAGTATATTTGATTTATTGTCAAAATTTAAATAATGCAATTTAGGAATAAATATAATTAAATCCAATTAAATAATTAAGTGGCAGTATTAAATCTAATTAATTAAATATTCAGAATATTCAATTAATCAAACTTTAGGATAAATAGGATTTTGTAGACACAAAAAATTGGCCAAAGGCTTAAATCAATCAAAAGGTGCAACAAATCATCAAAATAACATGAAAAATCAATAAATGGAGCAAAGGCAATTCAAATCAAAAGAAAATTTAATTAAATGATTAAATGATTAAATAAAGCTTGAAAAGGGGAAAAACACTAAGAAATTGATTAAATTCAATTGATGACATAGTTGTTGAAAGCAAAAATCAAAATGAACCTCTTACCCTTCATGGCTAAATTTAATTACTTTAATTAATTAATAAATCATAATTTCCCTCAACAAAGCAAAAAAGGAGACAAAATGGACACAAATCACTCACTTTTGTTGAAATGGTCTAGCCTTTTGAAACCATTTAAATGTTTGTCCCCCCATTTATGGACAAAGCAAAGCCAATTGACCTTACCCAAGCATAACCATGGTTATCTCACTCTACCCCCTACCCTTGGGAAAATCCTATATATTGAAGGCATTTACAAGCATAATTCATCCACTCCATATCTTTGAATTGCAGCAAAGCTCTATCAATTTGCATCCATATCACTCACTTATCATTTATCATTGCTAATTAGCTTAAATTGTTGATCATTTTGTAGATTTCTTATCAAATAGAGCTAGAATTTGATAAATAGATCTAAATTTGCATATCATATAGCTTAAATTCTCATCTTTAGAGTGTCACTAGTGAGGATCATAGCTGAGAGCCTCATTTACCACTTTATTTTAGAGATCCATGAAATATTTAGATTAATTGTGCATTATTTAGATTAGTTTGCTTTGAATAGTGTAATTGTCTTTTAAATCTTGTTATTTCATGAAGGTGTAAATCATTCACACACAAATGGCACCCACCGTGGGGCTCTAGGCCTCAAATTCATCATTATTTCCATGTTATTTACAAAATTTAGGCTAGAATTGCATGAATTTGCTTACTATTTGCAGGTTACAGAAAAGAAATCATGCCTGTCGGTAAAGAAGTCATGCCTAAAGCAAAGAGATGTCACGCATGGAAATTAAAATATCGCCTGAAGTCTGAACTCTTACGCTTGTTAGCCTGTAGAATCATGCTTTTGGAGAAAGAAATCATGCCGGCAGAAATCAAACTCTCACGTCATGGACAAACAGTTGATGCCTTTGGTCATTTAAATGTCGCATGGTCAGAATTAAAAAGCCGCGGCCAAGGAATCATTTTACGCCTGGTGTAAAGGGAGTACTCTGCCTTATCCATTTAATTTCTCACTTCATTGATTTTAAATGTCACCTTTGATTAATAAAATGTCACTTTTCTGGTATTAGTTTGTCGCTTATAATAAAGATTTCACGTGTAGCTATAATTTGATATCGCACCTGATTATTTTAATCTCGCTTGAGCCCCTTATGGTGACACTCGCGGTTAAAGTAATCACATCTTTATTAAATTAGATCTTGCGTTCGGTATAGACAATATCGCCTGATTGCGCATTTATATTTTATCAGAATAATCACTGTTGTCGCGTCTAGTAAAGATTTCACGCTTAGCTAAAATTTGATATCGCACTTGGTTATTTTAATCTCGCTTGAGCCCCTTTTGGTGACACTAGCGGTTAAAGTAGTCATGTCTTTATTAAATTTTATCTCGCCTATAGTCTGGAAAATGTCGCGTGGCTGTATGTTCTCTATTTTATCAAAAATGTTAAAATGATGACTGTATTCTAACTTCACGGTCATTTTTTTTGTCTCAGGAGCATGGTCTGTCATAAGAAAGTGCAAAAACCAGAGAGAAGGCATAACTTAGAGGAGAAATTGATTTCTAAGAGGATAAGGAAAGAAAACCAGGTACACTCTACTTTTGTTCTCAACAATGATTTAGAAAAGGAGGTAGAATTATATGCTAAATACATTGCTATTGTAGATGCTTACAAACAAAAATACGTATCATTAAATTGGGAGTTTAGTCCTTAAGTTTGTAAGAATTTTGCAAGTATTTTGGTAAAAAGAATCAAAAGCATAATCAACTATATCATTTTAAGCTTTTGATTTTGGTTTCCCCTCACTTTGTTTGTATTGTGCTGACTAACTTGTTGGTGGAGGGAATGTTTTGCTAAGGTAAGGGAAGGATTTGGAGAGAAAATGAGAAATCTACTACTTAAAAATGCGCCTAGCCTTTGCTAGCATCATTTGAGGTATTTCTCTCATCAAGCTTGCACATTCCCTTAGCTTGTGGCATTTTAAAGTTCAAAACATAATTTAATCATAAAAGGAAAAAAATAAACTCTTCAATTCTAAGAACCCCTTTGTCACAGGGTTGAAAAAGAACCAAATTGATTGTGAGTGTTTGGGATAAGGGAAAAGCAATAGAAATATGCTCTTCACTCTTTGAGTGAATCAAATTCCCAAACTTGCTCTACCAAATCCACTTTTCATGCTTTCAAATGAACATGTTTAAAACTTAGTGGGCTCGCCTCCTGAGATTGCCTTAAAAGGGCCGGTGAGAGGGATAGCCCAAAGTAGGATACACTTTCTTTTTCTGTGAGAATTCGACCCACTATAAAATGAAACGCGTGTATCCTTAATGGGGTGCACGACAAAAAGGATTTTATCTCTTTCGAACTTCCTCTAGTAGTCTTAACAGATTGCGCAAAATCGTGCTTCGGTGCATGTGGGAAGCCCCTTAACATACTTGGGGGATGAAAGGCTAGGATCTATTTTGAATAGAAAACTTACTACATAACGGTAAAATAGAAAAACTACCTATTAGAGCCATGTTTATGAACCAATTATGTGCTAGGTAGATTGCGTGGAAGCTATTCTTGTGTTTCAACCTATGAAAACATTCAAAAATACACACATTAGAGCATTCTAGGGATATGGTACCCAATTGATGTGTGTGTTGAGATTGTTTTTATATTTTCAAACAAGATATTCCAAAGTTATTGATCAAAACATCATTAAAATTTTAAACCATTTAAAATTGATCAAAAATCTTTACCTTATTCCAAAAACCAGCTTATCAAGAGAAGAAAGTCAACATACCCTTAAATTTTGTTCATGCCTATTATTACAAGATCACTCTCTATAAGGAAAGCATTACAAACAGACGGGACCTACAATAGAGAAGAGCTCCCATTTCTGAAGAACACTTTCATTACTTCACGAGTGATTGAAAAACCCACTAAGGCAAAGGACATTAACAAGATGTTTAGCGGCACCCTAGGAAATACCGATCCCAACAACCAAGGGAACAAAATGAATGGGAGTATGGATCCTAACAACCAAGGGAACAACATGAATGGGGGTATGGATCCTAACAACAATCAAGGAAATTCTAATAATGGAGGAAGAGATCCTAATTCCCAAGAGGCAAATTCACAAGGCAACAACTTACTTCCTCCTCATAATACAAACTTACCCCCAACTATGGAAGAAGCCACGGTTGAAAGAGCGTTAGAGGCAAGACAATGCCCTTATTTCATAGAACTAATGAAAAAGACCATGCTTATGGATAAAGAAAAACACTTCATGGACTTGATACAAATGGAGGTAAAGCTACCTAAAGATTTTGACATAGAACAATTAAAGCCCAAGGAAATAGAAGACCCTCTGGAAGCAATAAGGGAGAAATTCAAGGTATTACAAATGGAAATCGATAGTTTGAAACAAAATGGGGATCCTAAGCCTTTCTCTATTGAAACATTATGTCCTTTTCCATTCGATAAGAGTTTGGTCATGGTGCCTTTTCCCATTAATGTAACATTTCCTAAATATGAGAGGTATGAAGGAACATCTGACCCACATGATCATCTTCAGGGGTTTTGTGCATTGAGTCTTGAATTCATGCATGAATCAACCTATTTAATGAGACTATTCCCAAGAAGCTTGGGAGGAACGGCCATGGATTGGTTTTCAAAACTACCATCCGGCATAAAATCCTTTGAAGAATTAGCTTCTAAATTCATGAATCATTACTCTTATAACATCAAACATGAGGTCACAATGATAACGTTATGTAACATGAAGCAACAAGATGGAGAAGCCTTCCTCACATTCTTGCAAAGATGGAGGACTGCATTTGCTAGATATCCAAGAAGTGTACCGGAAAAAGAAAAAATGGATATCTTTATTAACGGTTTAAGAAGTGAATTAAATTATAGACTAAGGATGCAATGTCCTAAAACCTTCCAAGATTTGATTGATAACGGAATTACAATGGAAGAAGTGTTGATTAAGAGTGGAGAGTTGAAATTGTACAAGGAAAATAAGAATAACTCTAACTCCAACAACAACAATACCAACAATAACAACAATCAAAATAAAAGTTGGTACAATAACAATAGCCGTTATGCTACAAAGAATAAAAACAAAGGCATTGTTAATGATGGTGTAGTGGAATCCATCAACTTGAAGGTGATTCCATTTGCCCTTACAAAGACACCAAATCAAGAGAATAATACTAATCAAGCATATAATGCACCTTCCAACAACAACAACAACAATGCCAACAAGAATAATCAAGGAAACAAGGATCAAAATAGAAAGTATGATAAATATTTGAAGCCCACTCCTTCAAGACACTTTACACCCTTGGGAGAATCACTTGAAACTGCATTAAAGGCTCTCATGGCTAACAATATTATTACATTACCCGCTATTAAGCCTTATGAACCAGACCACAAGCCGGGTTGGTGGGATGCTAAGAATCATTGTGAATATCATAAGATTCAGGGGCACACTACAAATGAATGTCTACAATTAAAGAATGTGGTGCAAGACTTGATAGATAATAACATAATCACCATTGATGGACCCCAAAATAATGAAGATCATACGGCCTTCAAACAACCTTTTAACAAACATGATAAAGGTGAGTCATCAAATGGCAAGAAACAAAGTGCCAATAATCTTGACTTTGTGCCATCATATGATCATATTGTTAATGCTATAATAATTAATGAACAGCCTCAAAAGGAAGCAACAAATGTCATTACAAGAGGGCATAATTCTAGAATGACTTTACAAGGGATAGTCCCTCAAAACACCAATATCCCGCAATCCAACATTGTGGTCAAACAACCTCCTACAGTAGCAAGGCCTTATAGTTTGGTGGACCAATTGCAACGTACTCCAGCACAAATCTCAATCTTAGAGTTATTGAAGTTGTCACCAAATCATAAAGAGATTTTAGAAAAAGCTTTGGAAGAGACACATGTTTCTACTACCTTAGGGGAAGAAAAGTTTCAAAATATGGTAGGACATCTCGTGGCTCCTCATTGTCTTTCATTTTCCGATCAAGACGACATGTCTATAACTCATCCTCAAAATTTTCCATTACATATAGAGGTTTTGATCAAAAGGCATAGAGTCAAAATAGCCCTTATTGATGGAGGGGCTGGTCTTAACATATGCACATTGAGTCTTGTAAAATCCTTAGGTCTATCCGAGTCGTGCATTGACCCTACAAAGAAAATCACCATAAAAGCTTACGACGAAGCTGAAAGAGCTTCTAAAGGCATGATTGTGTTGCCCATCCAAGTGGGACCAGTCAAGAAGGAAACCAAGTGTCAAGTGTTGGACATGAAATTAACCTATAACATCTTATTGCGAAGACCATGGATTCATGAGATGCAAGTTGTCCCATCCACATACCACCAATGCATCAAGTTCCCATACATGGGTGAAGAAATCACAGTTGGAGGAGACTCAAATCCATTTCAATATTGTAATGCACTCAAACCCTTGCATGAATTATACATTCCACATAATCGTGAAGGAGTTGTTCCAAGAATCACCAATGAAGATGCACAAAATCCTCTTCAAGCTAGCTCAACTACATCAACTAAGGGCAAGGAAAAAGTGAGCTACGAGGGTCCAAATGTAATGGAAAGTCCATATTTAGCACCTAAATTGGAGACAGTGATCTACAAACCTACTAAAGAAGAAAAAGAACAAGCTAAAGAAGATCATTACCAATACATGAGTGAGATGATGAACAAATTTGACAAACAATGCAAGATTAGTTCAAAAGGGGTAGGAGAATATTCAGTTTCTCTATTTGACATGCCCATGTCTCCTAAGTCACATGGTAAACCCTCAAAAGAACATCTTCCACATAAGTATAATTCTTATTTTGTGAGGGAAGATAGCAAAGCAACATGGGATAAGGAAGAAGATGATGTCCTTCAATGGCTTTATCATGATGAGGATGGTACCTTAGACACTCCCATGGAAAGAATTCAGCATGTCAATATACAAACCGAACAATATGGGAAAGGATTTGATATCATGCAAAAGATGGGATACAAAGGAAGAGGACCCTTAGGCCAAAGAAATAGAGGGTTATTAGAACCTATTGAACCTATTTGGAGGGTAAGTCATGAAAAATCCGAAGTAGGTTTTCAATACAAGGGAGAAAGTTCAAGTCCAATGCAGGATTTTCATCCTCAAATAAATGCATTAGAATCCGAAGGAGATAGTGATGACTCTCGGGATTATGAATGGGATACTTTATCAGATGAGTCATCTCAAGATAAAGAAGTCATTGCTATACATACTTATGCAAAAATCTAAAAACAAGATGCTCCAATTAATGAAGAATCTCCTATTCAAAGGCCTAATATAGAACAAGCATCTAATAGTGAAGCATGGATAGAAACATTTTGAACACCTTCAGAGGAGGGAAATTCAAACGTTAGTTTTAACCCGCTTGTGGCTTTTCCCACATTGTTTCCTATAGAGGTTGACGAGGATTCAAGCGAAGGGGACTTTGACCCTGCTTCCATGGATCATCTTGAGGAAGCGCACATCATAGATCTAAATGATACAATGTATGAACCCTTAAATGAAGTCATGTCCATAAATTCTATTGATGATACCTTACCCAATAACTCCTTAATTTTGATGCACCCGGACCTCATTGATTGGGATCAAACCGAACCACATGACTTACTTTACTTCCCAAATGACCAAGCAACAAACCAATATCTCAATGTGGTTGAACCCTCTTTCACCAATGAACTCAATACGGACATAATGACAATAGCAAGGGTCCAATCTCTTAGTCAAAAAAAATAAAAAATTAAAAAAAAATAAAAATGAGAAGTTCTATTGGTGAAAACCCAACTGTGGCACCATTAGAACCAAAAACAATGAAAATAAAAGATGTTTCTTTTGGTGAAAACCCAACTGTGGCACCATTAGAAGAGAGATTGGATACTTTGCCTGAACATGAAGAAGAACAGTCATCTATTCTTATAGAACCAACAGAAAAAGTTAATATTGGTATAGAAGTAGATCCAAAGGTCATACACTTGGCTGCATCACTTACATCTCTTGAAAGAGAGGACTTTATCAAATTCTTCCAAGAACAACAAGTCAATTTTGCATGGTCATATGCCGATATGCCTGGATTGGATCCTAATTTCATAATGCATCATCTGAATGTTAGACCCGGAGTTAAACCTGTGAAGTAAAAACTAAGGAAAATGCACCCACATGTGGCTCTCCTAGTCAAGGTAGAATTGGAAAAATTGTTAAAGGTGGGGTTCATAAGAACAATAGCATATGCTGATTGGATCTCTAACATTGTGCCGGTTACTAAGCATGATAAATCTATCCGTGTGTGTACGGATTTAAGAGATTTAAACCTTGCATGTCCCAAAGATGACTTCCCATTGCCAAGCATTGATACTATAGTGGATCTGATAGTAGGTCACGCAATGTACTCATTAATGGATGGATTTAGTGGCTACAACCAAATAAAGATTTCTCCCGAAGACCAAGAAAAGATAGCATTTACTTGCCCTTGGGGTACTTTTTGTTGGAATGTCATGCCCTTCGGTTTAAAAAATGCTGGAGCTACATATCAAAGGGCCATGAAAACTATTTTCCATGACATGATGCACACTTTCTTAGAAGATTATGTGGATGACATTCTAGAAAAGTCCCACAATAGAGAAGAGCATTTACAAATCCTAAGAAAAATATTCATTCGGTTAGAACAATTCAAAGTTAGATTAAACCCAAAGAAGTATGCCTTTGGTGTCCAATCCGGCAAGCTATTGGGTTATATAGTGTCAGCAAAAGGAATTGAATTTGATCCTACAAAAGTACAAGCCATTCTAGAAATGGAGATTCCAAGAAATATTAGCCAAATGAGGTCACTACAAGGAAAGATTCAATCAATAAGGAGATTTATCTCTCAATTAGTAGAAAAGTGTCACTCCTTCACCAGATTGCTACACAAGAACACTAAATTTATGTGGGATGAAGAATGTGATAAGGCCTTTGCTATTTTGAAGACTTATTTGATAAACCCACCTATTCTTATGTCACCTATCAAGGGTAAAGAACTGTTGTTATACATATCAGCCACAGAAAGGTCTCTAGGCATATTGTTGGCACAAGAAGATGAGCAAGGAAAAGAAAGGGCAATCTACTATCTTAGTAGAACCTTAATAAAATATGAACTAAATTATTCCTTCATGGAAAGAGCATGTTTAGCAGTGGTTTTTGCATCTCAAAAACTAAGACATTATATGTTGATGCATAAGATCAAATTAATTGCCAAGATTGATCCTCTCAAATACTTGCTAAGTAAAACTGCCTTAATAGGTAGAATAGCAAAATGGGTCATGATCCTAAGTGAATTCAACATTGAATATGTTGATAGAAGAGAAATTAAAGGACAAGTGATAGCAGATCACTTAGCAGATAACCCAATGGAGTCTACACAAACCATTCAAATTGAATTTCCAGATGTAGAAATTGTCAACATAAAAGCAAAGACATGGAAATTATATTTTGATGGATCTTATACACAAGGAGGTTCTGGAGCAGGTATATTATTGGTTACCCCTCAAGGGTACACCATTCCAAAGTCCTATAAACTCTTATTTCTATGCACCAATAACATAGTGGAATATGAGGCATTAGTCATTGGCATCAAAATGGCTTGGGAATGGAATATTGCAGAATTACAAGTGTATGGGGATTCCCAACTCATAATCAATCAGGTTAATAATGAATACAATACCAAAGATATAACATTGATGAAATATAAAACCTTGATTGATGGATGGGAGAAGTACTTTGCTTTGATCACATTTGAACAGATTCCAAGAGAAAAGAATAGAGTAGCAGATGTCATGGCTACCTTGGCTTCCTTGTTACAAAAACTAGATCAAAATGAGAAGTATGAGTTCTTGGTGGAAGAGTTGGTAAAATCGGCATTTAACCTTCCTGAAACCCAAATTGTTGCTCTTTTACATGGACATGACTCTCCTTGGTATGGGCCCATCTATACTTACCTTAAAGACCAAATAATCCCCGTAGACCAAACTCGTGCCCAAAAATGTAACTTCATATGCCAAGCCGCCCGTTACCTAATCCTTTCAGACACATTGTATTGTAAGGGTCTTGATGGGACGTTACTTAGATGTCTAGAGGAAGAAGAGTCTAAGTTAGCTTTACGCGAGGTCCACGAAGGCATTTGTGGGTCACACTCAAGCGGTCTTAATCTAGCTAAGAAAATCCTTCGTTTAGGGTACTTTTGGACAACATTAGAAAAGGATGCTTGTCAATTTGTGAAGACATGCAGCAAATGTCAATATCACGATAACATGATACATGCACCAGCTCAAGAATTACACCCATTCATTACACCATGGCCTTTTTATCAATGGGGTTTTGAGTTGATTGGAATCATACATCCTCCATCTTCAAACGGACACAAGTATATCATCATAGCAACAGAATACTTCACCAAATGGGTGGAAGCAGTTCCATTAACAACAGCAATCGGCAAACAAATTTCAATGTTCATTTTGAACCACATAATTTGCTGCTATGGTATTCCACATGCCATTATCACGGATAATGGGAAACAATTCAAAAATCAGGATATTGATGAACTTTGCATGACATTTCACATTACACATCATTTGTCATCCATTTATTATCCACAAGGAAATGGACAAGCTGAAGCAACGAACAAAAATATCCTCAAAATATTAAAAAGATCAGTTAACAAATCAGGAAGAGATTGGCACGTGCAAATAAATCCCACACTATGGGCTTACAGAACTAGTATCAGAACACCTACAGTAGCCACTCCATTCTCTTTAGTCTATGGAACTAAAGCAGTTCTACCATTAGAAGTTGAAATTCCATATCTACGAGTTTCATTAAGAGGATTGATCGCTAATGAGGATTATAGGATTGCCAGACTACAACAATTGGAATTGTTAGAGGAACACCAGACTCAAGCTTATGAGCATTTAAGAGTTTATCAAAATAGGATTTCATGCAATTACAACAAACACATCAAACCAAGAACTTTTCAAGTAGGAGACTTGGTACTAAGAGAAAATCCCAAAAATCAAGCTGAAAGGGAAAAGAAAGGAAAGTGGGAAGCTAATTGGATAGGCCCATTTGTGATAGTGTCATCCTTTAGAACTGGAACATATAAGTTATCAAATTTTAATGGTGAAGAATTACAAGAACCCATAAATAGCATTCATTTGAAGAGGTTCTACACCTAAAGTAAATGAAAGAGTATAAAGAGTATCAGATGAGAGAGCATCATAATTATTGTACATAGTTGAAAAGGGATCTTGAAAATACAAAAACATTTGAAAATGGAAAATCCAAAAATATTGGAAAAGAAGAAAGATCAAAAATAGTGGAAAATTGAGCATGAAGAAAGCAAAAACATTTGAAAAACTATCTCTTGGTGAAAACCTAGAAAATAGGCGCCAATGTGATAAAGGAAAAATACAAAAAAGAAAAAAAGGAAAAATACAAAAAAAATGAAAAAAATGAAAAATACAAAAAAAAATGAAAAAGAAAAAAGTACCTTGGTGAAAACCTAGCAATAGGCACCTCGGTAGCAAGAAAAAAAAGAGAGCACCCAAAGGTGAAAACTTGGCAACAAGCACTTTTGGTTTCCTTAAGTCATTTCTTTCCTAGTCACATGTGTACATAATGCATCTCATCATCCCATTTGTCTAAACCTTCATTGCATCCGTCATTTGTACATAGTCATAATAACATTTTGTAGCATCATCCTTTGCAGTGCCCAAAGTTGTCAAAACTGATACATCAAACACTTGGGGCCAGCATAAACAGATCGGAAAGTGGGTACCTCAAAAAGGAGTCAAATGAGCAACATTCAGTCACAAGTAGGAAGGGATCAACATTTTCAAAAGAGAGATCAGATTTTTGTAAACCTTTGATTGATATCATTGTTTACTAACCAAGAAGTTGACTACCACAACAAAATCCTTGAGCCTAAATTGACTTATTATTCAGGATTAAAAATCAAACATCATTCCATGATCAAAACACTTGGAAATATTCTTTGAAGATCAGAAAATAATGCAAAACACCTAGATAGATTCTTTTGAAAAGTTGGTTAAAAATCTGTTTACTTACATTAATTCAATTTGTATCAAGTCTTTTTAGCTAATCAATGATGTTTCGACTAGATTGGCAATGATGAAGACATGATATTTTTCTTGACTATGAAGTGAATGTTTGGAGGAAGATTCATTGCCTTATGAGAATTCATCTAAAGACATGGTCATCAAAGAACCATCGAGGATTATCTTATAAAACAATGAGTTAACCTTTGTTTGTTTACGCAACCGGATACCTTGGATATTTAGATTCTTCATATCTAAATGCCAAAATCCACTTGCAACATAGAATTTGACAAAATCGATATTTGTACTCTCATGATTGTTGGTAATCAGTGATAGTCGTATCGACGAGACTAATGGGAAAGCAAAACGGAGGTTACCATATGAGCAATAAAAAGTGATATTCATATCATCATGTTAGTGGGCAGTGGTGATTGTATTGACTTTCCGGTCCCAAGTGCTCAATGATGAAAATATATCCTCAAGGCATTTATTTGCTAAAAGCTAGTGACACTTAGCTGCATTCATAAAAGGTTAATTGCATTCTCATGTTAGATTAATTGCACATGCATTTTTTTTTCCCAAGGGCTTCATTTCGCATCAAAAAAGGGGGTACATAACATCATCAACAAGGTTAAATCAGCAAGGACAACATCACCTCAATATCATCTTTTCTATAATAAAAACATGAGATTATACTTTTTGCATTCATTCCATATCATTAATCATTACATAGATATATTATCAAGGAAAAGAAGGAAATAATCATTTACATGTGCATACATACAGATTGCATACATGAGAAATAACATATCCAAAACAAAAAAACTTGCATACATACATGAAGAAGGAAATGCATCCATCTATCTATATCATACATAAGATACATTGCATCCATAGACACATCCATCCAAAACAAATGCATTAGATAAACACATATAGCAGCATCTAAAGGTAATCTCATATATCATCAAGTAAAAAGTAGGAGAGATCATAAATGTCCTCATATCACATGTCTACTCAAAACTCAACACATCAAGTATAACAATGATATCATAAATCAACTCTATAATCGCCCATCAACAGGGGCATCAATGTCAAACAAGTATCAAAGTACAACTAGAAAGGTGACACCAAGGTCACAAGAATATGGTACAACATCAAGTATCTCAACCTCAATACACAACTGATCAACAAGAGCACTCATAGCTCAACTCTCGTCACCACTGGGAGGAGGTCCTGGAGGAGGCTATGGAGGAGGCTATGATGGAGGCTACTAAGGCAGCTGAAGAGGCGTCTGACCAACCATAGCAACAAGGAGAGGAACCAATGGAGCCAGACCTGACACTAACTGTTGAATCATAGAAGACATATGTGATACCTCTGTCCGTAATGCTCCCACATCTGCTCGTAGCTGGGTAGTACTAGAATTCTCACCAACCTCATAGGTACTCTGAGGATCACCTGTATCTATAGGAGCTTTTCCCCGATCATGGGAAAAAGCTGCTGGCATCTACTATGCACCTGTATCCTGACCATCCACGGTAGCCTGCGGTAATCCTGCTCCTGTATCCTGTCCTACAATTGGATCCTGCCTAGCAGCCCTCACATGGTCCTGATGATCTATCCTCTGTCTCTATGCTACTGCAGGATGAGAAGGAGGAGGAGGTGGTGCCTGTATCTTTATATCTCTTGCTCATCCTCTGAGTCTAATCACCGCCCTACCTCATGGTCTACCTCTGCATCTCCTCCCACCACCGACATCATCACCATCATCATCTCTCCCAGGCACTGGCTCTACAGGGTCTGTAAATCAAGGCATAGGATGCTCCATCAACCAATCTAGATACTCCTGAGTAATCCTGGCATCTCTAATGTGTAACCTCATATCCCAGTCCATATAACTAAGTAGTGATATCTGCTCAATAGCATCATCATATGAAGGCATGTGTCCCCAAGTAGCCCTCTCTACACTAGAATGAGCATAAACTGCAGATCCCTGAGGCATAGGCTGAATCCATCCAAACTGTCGTAGCACTCTACCTGCCAAGAATCTCTCAAGAATAGAGTCGATCCTGTTGATCATCTATCGAGGAGAAAACATATATGGTAACTCCAAGCTATCCTCTCTCCAATCCTTGACCTCGACATATGGTCTCCAATAGACCTCATCCATATCATCAATCTGACGTCGCCAATACTCCAAATGACCCAAGTGATGCTGTGTCACCATCCCAGTATACTGCCATGCAAAAGGATATCCTAAAGGTTAGTCTCACTCTGATATCAGATGACTAACTGGTAAGTGCTCCCATATCCAAAGCTACAAAATATGAATCCCAGCAGATAACGAAGCTGATCTCCTATAAACCACCTCATGAAGATCATGGTATAGTTGTGCAAGCACACAAGATCCCCAATCAAATCATCGAGGCTGATGTAGCAAATCCTTGATAATCCTGCCCCAACCTACTAAAAATCCGCGACCCCGACGATCAGGTAATAACACACCACCAATGATAGCATAGAACAACGCTGGTAAAATAGGAAATGAAGCAAACTGAGGCCATAGGATACAATCATCACCTATATAAGGATCTCTGAATACTCATCGACAATACGTCCCATCATATACTACATCATAATATGCTATCTCTCCATGTGTCGGGATCCACAATAACCTATATACATCCTCAGGAGTAATAGTCATCTCTCCCTGTGGCAGCCAAAAAGTGTTTGTCTCAGAGTACCAGTGCTCTATGACAGCGGTAATCAAACCTTAGTTCATCTGGAACCGAGGAAGCTCTAATACACATAATAACCCGCAGTGCCTAATCACTCACCTCTCGGTGTCAGTCAACTGCTCCCTAAGCTCCATCACCCAATGTGGTACAGTCCGGAGGTATAGAACAGGGACATCCTCCTATTTAAATCAAAATAATGGAATCACATGAGTAACCTACTATCAGGAAATCAAACAATCAATCATAGTCATCAATTTAAATATACCTATCAGACCTACCAATCCTAACTCTAAGCATTGAGGAAGGATGATCCTAGTTTTATGTCTCTAAGCATTTGAGAATAAAATGAATGGACGATTAGATCCATGACCTATCATTCGTGATGAAGATTGATTTACCTTATCCTTCGATATCATAGTTACCAATGTCCTAATTCGTTGTTGAAATCAAACAAGGGGAACACCCTAATTGAATATTCAATCCAATTCATTGACGTGATCCATATCAATCAAGTTGATGCAATCAAGCAGTCAGACGTCATAGAAAAGTCTCAAATAACATTAAAAAAAAATTCACTTACGCGACTTTTCTTTCAGGCGTCATTTCTTTTACCAGAGGCGACATCTAATTCACTGTACGCATGATTTTATTCATCCGCGTGACTTAATTTCACAGACGCGGTATAAGATTTTCATCAAGCGACATTTTATTATATAAGGTTTTTCACGCGATAAACAATTAAAAATGCTTAAACCCTAGGCGATATTAAATTGTCCGCAGGTGATAAAGGATTTTCTAGAGGTGTGAACAAAGCTAAGGAAGGCGATTTTAAATTTACCAGAGGTGACATTTAAATTTTTCAGGTGTAATTAAAATGCATGGAGGTGACATTTCTTTTCAAAAATGCAGAATCAAAATTTTAAAAAGCATTAAATGAAGTCATAAATGCAACTTTCAAAACATGAGGAAAATTTGAATGACATACCGGAGGACCATCATTCGCTCTCCGACCGAACCGGTGCGCTCTCTCAAACTGATGCTCGCGATGTGGGACCACCATCGTGTAAAAAGGGCTAAAATCAGAGCTAAAATCTCAAAAGGGAACAGTGAAAATGAATAGTAAAATGAGGGGTTTTACACTATTTAAGGTGACATTGGTCCTAATAAACACTTAAAAATGCACTTTGGACCTATTATATGACATCTTCATTAGCCAGGGCATAAATAAAACTTGCTTATTTCTTTCAAATGGTATCAGAAATCAAAACATATTCCAACTAATCAAAATCTTTCAAATCAAGGAATCAATATGTTTTATTGCTGAGGGGGCATCAGAGTATCAAATTGGCATCACATCAAAAACATTTATCAGTGGGGCATATCATATCATATCATATCATATCAAGTTTTCATATCAGGAGACAAATCAATTTCATATCAGGAGAAAAATCAATATCAAATCTGCTATCATATCAAACCTATCAACATATCAGCAATCAATGAACCCAGGACCTTTATCAGTGAACCCAGGACCTATCATCAAACCAGGACCTATATCATATCAGAGGCATCAGAATCATATCAGCACCATCATCAGAGGTACATCATCATCATCAAGAAGTACATCAATCAGAACGATAAGAGGCATATCAGAACTAGGACCTGAATTAGATCATCATACTAAGGGAATCTTTGAATCGGTGTTCTTCGCACATCAACTCAAACAGGGGCATTTATAGACATGGAAAATTGGCCAAAGGCTTAAATCAATCAAAAGGTGCAACAAATCATCAAAATAATACAAAAAATCAATAAATGGAACAAAGGCAATTCAAATCAAAGGAAAATTCAATTAAATGATTAAATGATTAAATAAAGCTTGAAAAGGGGAAAAACACTAAGAAATTGATTAAATTCAATTGATGACATAGTTGTTGAAAGAAAAAATCAAAATGAACCTCTTACCCTTCATGGCTAAATTTAATTACTTTAATTAATTAATAAATCATAATTTCCCTCAACAAAGCAAAAAATGAGACAAAATGGACACAAATCACTCACTTTTGTTGAAATGGTCCAGCCTTTTGAAACCATTTAAATGTTTGTCCCCCCATTTATGGACAAAGCAAAGCCAATTGACCTTACCCAAGCATAACCATGGTTATCTCACTCTACCCCCTACCCTTGGGAAAATCCTATATATTGAAGGCATTTACAAGCATAATTCATCCACTCCATATCTTTGAATTGCAGCAAAGCTTTGTCAATTTGCATCCATATCACTCACTTATCATTTGTCATTGCTAATTAGCTTAAATTGTTGATCATTTTGTAGATTTCTTATCAAATAGAGCTAGAATTTGATAAATAGATCTAAATTTGCATATCATATAGCTTAAATTCTCATCTTTAGAGTGTCACTAGTGAGGATCATAGCTGAGAGCCTCATTTACCACTTTATTTTAGAGATCCATGAGATATTTAGATTAATTGTGCATTATTTAGATTAGTTTGCTTTGAATAGTGTAATTGTCTTTTAAATCTTGTTATTTCATGAAGGTGTAAATCATTCACACATAGATTTATCGCCAAATAATCATAAAATTAAAGATAATTAGGATAAATAGAAATAAGGAATATTCCCTGATGCAGAATTTAGGATAATCAATTAAGATTTGATAATGTGTCGATGTGCCTTAGGTTAGGACTTTGATGTCAATTTCATTTGATGTGTCAATATAGGAGGTTAATGAACCTATAGCCCATTTTTGGGGTATTACAGTAGTAACTACCAAGGTGGTTATGGTAGAGGAAGTTTTTGAGGAACTTGTTACAACTTTGGAGAAGGACATAGATCTTTTGAGTGTACACAAGCTAGTAAGAAGGCTAGTAGCAGTAGAAATGCTTTGGTGCAAGAAGAGTAACCGAATGAACTTGAGAAAGAAAATAACTTGATGGTAAGGAGAGTACTATGGAATGAAAGCAAGAAAGAAGATTTGATAAAGAAAAGTTTGTTCAAGACCAGATGTAGAGTTTCTGACAAAATTTGGAAGGTAATCATTGACAGTGGTAGCTCGAAGAACCTGGCATCTAAAGAGATGGTCACAAAATTGCAGTTGGAAAGGTTGGTACATCCGAAGCCCTATCAAATTTCATGGATCAAAGATAAGCATACACTCTTGGTAAGTGAACAATGTTATGTGAATTTGAAGATTGGAAAGTACTATGATAAGGTGTTATGTGATATCATGCTTATGGATTGTCGTCATATTTTGTTGGGTAGACCTTGGCAATATGATAGACATGCTATATATGATGGGAGATTGCATAAGTATACAATTGTGGCTGATGGAAAGAAACAAATCTTGTTACCTTTGATGGAAGAACCTGTTAGTAATGTTTGCACATCTGTGAAATTTTTCTTGATGCAAGGAAGAAATTTTGTTAACTCCTTGAAGAGGAATGATGTATGTTTTCCTATGATTCCTAATAAGATGATTAAGAAAATAGAGGATAATGTCCCTGAGGAGATTGATAAGTTACTCACTGAGTACAGTGATATCATTTCTGATAATGTACCTGATGGTTTGCCAGTGAAAATAAGTATTGATCATTGTATGGATCTAATCCCTAGAGCTAGTTTACCGAATAAGGCACCTCATCGATTGACACCTACTGAGAATCAGGAATTGAATTGATAGATTCAAGAGTTGCTGGAGAAAGGTTTGATTCGAGAAATTTTGAGTCCTTGTGTAGTGCCTAAAGTATTGGTACTGAAGAAGAATGGAGAATGGAGAATGTGTACTGATTCTAGAGCAATCAATAAGATAATAGTGAAGTATAGGTTTCCTGTACCGAGAATGGATGACATAATGGACAGTTTGATTGGAGAAAAGTATTTCACAAAGATTGATTTGAAAAGTGGGTATCATCAAATTAGAATTAGAGAAGGTGATGAATGGAAGACTTCTTTCAAGTCAAAAGAAGGTTTGTATGAGTGGTTGGTTATGCCTTTTGGTTTAACTAATGCACTGAGTACTTTTATGAGGCTGATGAATAAGGTTTTGAAGAAATTCTTGGGTAAATTTGTGATTGTATATCTTAATGATATTCTGATATTCAGTAAGACCAGAGAAGAATATTTGTTGCATGTTAGACAAGTTTTGTAGAGATTGAAAGAGGGGAAGTTGTTGATAAATCTAAAAAAGTGTTTATTCATGATGGAAGAGATTGTGTATTTGGGATTTGTTATTTTAGCTGATGGTTTGAAGATGGATCTTGAAAAGGTTGAAGCTATTCTGAATTGGCCTACACCTATGAATGCTATTGAGGTAAGATCATTTCATGGTTTGGCAAGTTTTTACCGAAATTTCATAAGGAATTTCAATTCAATTTGTAATGCTAGACTGAGACTATGAGAGGAGACAAAAGAGAATTCAAGTGGACACCTGGAGCTGATATAATTTTTGAGACTCTAAAATAGAAGGTTGTTGAATTACCTATTTTGGCATTACCTGATTTCAGTAAAGTATTTCAAGTAGAATGTGATGCAAGTGGAAGTACAATTGGAGCTGTGTTGAGTCAAGAAGGTAAACCTGTTGCTTTCTTTAGTGAAAAGTTGAATGATGCTAGAAGGAAATATTCTATGTATGATCAAGAATTCTATGTTATTGTTCAAGCATTGAAGAAATGGAGACATTATTTGATACTGAGTGAATTTGTGTTTTATACTGATCATAAGGCTTTAAAATATTTGGGTAGTCAGAATAAGTTGAATCAAAGACATATGAAATGGGTTGAGTATTTGTAGAGTTATACATTTGTGATAAAGCATAAGAGTGGAGTCACTAACTGAGTTGTTGATGCATTGAGTAGAAGAAAATCTTTGATGACCGAGATGAAAATTGAAGTTCTTGGTTTTGTTGAGATGAGAGGTTTGTATGAAAATGACCCTATTTTTTTTGTGTCATGGAGAAAGTACATAGCACCTATTCAAGATCAACAAGACACTAAATGGGATGAATATTTTATTTAGGAAGGTATGTTGTTTAAAGGTATTCAGTTGTGTATACCAAGAGGAGTAATGAGAACTAATTTGATAAATGAGAAACATAGTAGTGGTTTAGTTGGACATTTTGGCATTGATAAAACATGGAATTTACTGAAGGAGAAGTACTATTGGCCACAGTTGTATAAAGATGTAAAGAAATTTGTGAAAAGTTGTGGTATTTGCCAAGTTGCAAAAGGAATAAGTCAGAATACTGGATTGTATACACCGATTGTTGTTCCTGAGAAACCTTGGATTGACATCAGTATGGATTTTGTTCTTGGCTTACCAAAGAGAATAAGAGGTAATGATTCTATATTTTTTGTTGTGGATAGATTTTCTAAGATGGCACATTTTATACCTTGTAGAAAGACATCAGATGCAGTACATGTAGCAGATCTTTTATTTAAGGAAATTATCAGATTGCATGCATTACCGAGGAGTATTATCTATGACTGAGACAGTAAATTTGTTTGTTATTTTTGGAAATCACTTTGGAGTTAATTTGGCACTAAGTTGAAATATAGTTCTACATTTCACCCACAAACTGATGGACAAACTAAGGTTGTGAACAGAAGTTTGGGAAATCTTTTAAGATGTTTAGTTGGAGACACACCAAGTAATTGGGATTATGTGTTGGCACAAGAAGAGTTTGCATATAATAATTCAATGAATAGAAGTACTGGAAAGACACCATTTGAGATTATGAATGGCACACAACCAAGAGAAATATCTGATTTGAGAGACATTGCTGATGAGAAAAAGAGAAGTGTTGAAGGAGTAAATTTTTCCAAATACATGAAGACATTGCATGAAGATGTGAAGCCGAAGCTGGAAGATAGTAATTAGAAATACAAAGACAGAGCTGATAGATCAAGAAGACATAAAAAAAATTATGTTGGTGATGAATTGATGGTTCATTTGAAGAAAGGCCAGTTTCCTGTTGGCACATATGGAAAGCTAAAGATGAAGAAGTTTGGACCTTGCAAGATACTGAGGAAATTTGACAGTGGAAATGCATATGATATTGAGTTACCTGATGACATGGACATATCATCAATTTTCAACATTGCTGATTTATATTAGTATCATGAACCTGATGAAGAAGTGACAGTATCGATAGAATATCCTAAGAAGCAGAATGATGAAGTTGAATAGAGCTTGAAGGAAAGAATTGGCAAAAGTACAAGAGGAAAATAGTACATGGAATATCTGGTTAAGTGGAAGAATAGAACGATGGAAGACAGTTCATGGATTTCACAGTCTGAGTTGGATGCAGCTCAGACTAGACCTACTAAATGATTCTAAGAATCATTTCAAAACAACCCCAGGTGTCTGATGCAGGAGGGTCTTGGGTCCTTGGCAATCCTGTGTCACCAAAAAATAATTTTGAGTTTTGTCTATGTTGCTTGGTTACTTCCTTGACTGAGGTTGTCGGTAGTTGGTCGGTTATCTCTTGGGTGATCAGTTAATTTATTCATGCTCGGCGTTGTCTGTTTGCTGCTCGGTTATCTTGCTTACCGACGGGTTCAGTTTTGTTTCATGTTGTGGCCGACTTGTGCATTTATATTGGATAGTGGAATTAATGCTGGAATCCATCATTGGGAAGCATGTGGTCCCAAATTTGATCATTGCTTCTATTAATTATGGATCTGAAGGTCGACTCAGCTTGATAGCTTCTTGTATAAATGTAGATGTTTGGTGGTAGTTTAGGGAGTCAGTTCAGATAGAAGATAGAAGGCATTAGATTAGAGATTTGTGGTAGATCCTCTCATGTTTGAGGAATTTTTTAATTCATTATAATATCAAGCCCTAACTGGGAAGGCCTTATAGCCTAGCATGTATGATTCAAATTGATGATAATATATGACTGATCTAGCATTCTCTCTCTCACTCTTGTTGTTTGTTGCTTCCACATGTGTGTTGCAGGCTTGGATCATTAGGGTGCACCATCCTCTAGCCCCTCTTGCATTCCTACCTTGCATCACTTTGAGTATATGTAGCATGGACATGTTATTAGCATGATATCATGGATGCAAAGGTTAATTGCTAGAACAGATAGTTCTGCAACTGCCTGTCTCGGTAGTGTTCTTGACAGAGTTACAGGCAGTGTTCTATGAGTAATTTTCCATATAGTCATCATGGAGCCTTGTGTCTTTGGATATGTGATTAAGACATTTTAGTGATGTTACAATCATGGATGCAGAGTTTGATGATTAGTAGAAGTGAAGTTATGCAGTAGTTGCAGTTTCTTGTGTTTATTCAAAAGAGCCGAAAGAGATTGTATTAGTTTAGGAGTTGCACTTATCATTTTGGATGTACCCTTGGATTATGGATTGGAGAAGAGTTAAGATTTTTTTATTAAGAATGCATGAATTAATTCATCTTGAGGAGAAAGTTTTAGTCACTTTGGTAGAGCTGACAGTGTGTAGTGTGCGTCTACATTTATTAATATTGGACAGGTCCCAAATTGTGTTGTGTGCTTAGTAGAGCCAACTGAATTATTATTGTAGTATGTTATGGTTTCTCTAATATGATTTCAAGGTGGTTATAATAGGCTAACTTGATTATATCATTTAGAGGAAAGATATTTATAGGCAGTCATTTATGATTGCTAAAGTATGGTTCAGAGTTGTTGGTGAAGAGCAGAGCAGAGTGTACAAAGTGTTGAGCCATCAACAAAAGGTCTATGTGACAAGTAAAGAGTTTTTTCTATACATTGGAACTGATCCAGACAATAGGTCAAAATGTAGTTCACCAAGATCCAGATATAGTATGTATCTGTTAATCAGAAGGTTGTAGCCTTCACCCCTTTGAGCAGTGTGCTCTCGGACAATGCATCCTCACCCCTAATAGGGTTAATTGTAAAAGACTCCTAACAAGCTAGTTTGACCCTTGACCAGGTCACTATACTAAATACATTATAAAGAAACTCCTAACAGGGTCAAGGATCTTCTAGCAAGGATCATAAAACACTAGTACAGATTATTAGTGGGTGTCAAGTCCCACTGGGGTTTTTACCAATTTGGGTTTCCCCATAACCAAAATATTGGTGTTGTGTTCAAGTGTTCTTTAATTGTGTTTATGCATTATGTTTAAGTATACTTAATTGGATAAATAATCAAAACTTGTAGATAACTGATTCACCTCCCCTCCCTCTCAGTTATCTCTTGGGACTATTCCTAACACTCGTATCATATGATATGGTGCTGAGGAAAAAAATATACCACTATTTTGGGGAAATTTGATCAATCTAGACTTGTTTGGCTTTGAATTTGTGATGATTTTGAGTGTCCCTAGATCATTTCTAAATTTTTCCAAGAAAGCAATAGTGTGATCAAACAAGAGTCTCCAAAAAACCCACCAAAGGAAAAAACAACTTTGGGGACACAAGAACTTGTGAGGTCTAAAAGGGGGATGTTGCAATATGTCAAGAGCATCAAGTGTATGTTCCACAATGATTTATATGAGTCTCAACACATTTGAAGATACATCAAGAAAAAAATACCTAAGTTCAAGGTTAGTATCAAAATATTTTCCCACAACTTAGTATTCCTTCACCTCAAACAAAGTGATGTTGGATTTTTTGAGGATAGCATCCAAGGGTATACATATGGTGAGTAATCTTTGTTAGAAAGTAATGATCCCCAAGATAACTAAGAGGGGGGGGTGAATTAGTTATCAGATAATTTAACCATTCAACAACTTTAAATAATATAAGTAATGTACTAATCAACCATAGAAAGATAACCATACACAATTGCACAATAACACAAGATATGTTGACTAGGGAACCTCTTGAAAAAGAGTAAACCTTGGTGGGAATGATGCCCACAAAATGATGCACTAATATGAAAGTTCCTTGTTAGAGGATGGACCCTGTTAGGAGTCTTATGAAATACATTTAGTACATATAAATCCCTATTAGGAGATTTTGAATCCCTGTTAAAAGATTCTAACCTAGTTAAGAGTTTATGGAAGACAGAAGGACCCACTACCCAAACAGCTTCAAGGCAAGATCTTTAAACCCACTGTCCAAAAGATCTTAGAATTATTCAACAAAATAATATGAAATATATTACCTCCTTCACACTATGCCAAAACCGCACTCTCTGCTACACAAGATCACAATTCCAGATCTCTGTACTCACAAGTCTTCCTTCATCATTGAATTAGCTCTTTTCTTCACTTCATGCATATATTCACATCTCAATCTTCATAGTACATATTACAACAAGGAAAAAATTCTTTCATATATACCAAACTCAAATAATTATAGATGAGTCGGTCCTCAATTACAAAATAATAAATTCTACACGCTACACACAGAATTCTCATAAAACTGTCGGCTTCCAGATACTGTAAATTTCTCCAAACATATCCTAAAAGTTTGTGCTATGAACCACATCATCATTAATGAGTCTCCAACATCATTTTAACTGTACAAAATTAGATTCCATCCCAACTAAGAGATATCCTCCGATTTCTGAACATCGCTTCATAGAAACACTATCTAAACACTGCTTTCACCAAAATGCTCATAACTCTCACAAATGAATGAATTTCTTTTTGCATTGTTAACCATAGGTTAATAACACACCAAAGAACATACCATCAACTATGCAAAAGCCAATCTATAATACAACATATGTACAAAACAAAACTATACCTGCTTTCCTGCTAATATCTAGAATATCACTGTGTTGACATCAATGACAATCCAAGTCATGAATGCAACAACAACTACTACAGAATGACTACTAAAATACTTTGCATTCATTCCTAACAATCTCCCCCATTGGTATTGATGGCAACATAGATGAAAAATATCCAATGTTCCAAAAATCCAATACTGCAACATCACTGCAAAATATCAAATTAAATCTTGCTTCATTTTCTTATACAGCTCTCTCATACAATTCACAATGTTTTTCATGTATATCTCTCCCCCATTGACATCAATGATAGAAATTCCATCACTAAGTCAACAACAACTTAATTTCAAAAGACACTTTTTAAAAAAATACAATAATAAGAGTCCTCATGACTCAACTCATAAACTCCCCCATAGAGCAAGTTCCAACATCCAATCTAGAAGAAAGATAGGGCTCATATACCACTGGACGGATGCAATCATCTGCATCAATTCTCAAAAATAGGTTGGGGCATAACCCCAAGCATACCTCTCAGATACACAAATGTATCCTTAGGTAAAGGCTTTGTAAATATATTTGCTATCTACTCCTTTGTACTTATGTACTCCAATCTTACTTCTTTTTCTGCAACTTTCTCTCTAACAACATGATACTTGATCTCAATATGTTTAGTCTTATAATGTAAAATAGGATTTTTTGACATACTCATTATACTGGTGTTATCACAATGTATAACAATAGGCTCATCAAACTTTATTCCAATATCTTTCAACATCTGCTTCATCCAAATAATCTGATTACAATTATTTGTTGCTGCAACATATTTTGCTTCTGCTGTGCTTTGTGAAGTACAATTCTACTTCTTACTTAGCCAAGAGACCAATTTTCCTCCAAGAAAAAAGGCTCCACCATTGGTGCTTTTCTTGTCATCAATGTTGCCTCCCCAATCTACATCAGTATAATCACATAAAGTAAAATCATCAGAATTCTCATACCATAATCCATAATCCATTGTTCCTTTCAGATATCTCAGTATCCTCTTTACTGTTGCATAATGTGATTCTCTAGGTTCTACTTGAAATCTTGCTACAATCCCAACTGAATGTGCTATATTAGGTCTTGTATGTGTCAAGTACTGCAATCCTCCAATCATAGATCTGTACTTTTTCTGCTCAACTGCTGGTGTCTCATCTTTGCTAGATAACTTATGTCCGATTACCATAGGTGTTCCAACAGGTTTAGAATCTTCCATTCCAAATCTTTTCAATAAATCATTCAAATACTTAGTCTGACTTACAAATATACCTTCCTTGCTTTGTGTTATCTGTAATCCCAAAAAATATTTCATTTCTCCAATCATGCTCATCTCAAATTTAGTCTTCATTTCATCTACAAATTTGTCACTAGCTTCATCTTCTCCTCCAAAGATAATATCATCAACAAATATAACTGGGTAAAAGTACAAAGCTGTGTCACACTTTTATAAAGGAAAAGGTCAACAACACACAAATTTTTTAACTTTAATGACATAAAAATGGCATTTATGTTTAAAATTTGGAGATGATGTAAACTAATGAAATATGTAAAAGTGGATGAAGTTTACGCCTATAATTTTTTTTTTTTTTTTTTAACAAGAATTCACATAGTTTTTAAATTTTTTAAGTCCATTTTTTACTTGCTGAAAAATGCTGAAAAATGAGGGTCTTGTTCGCACCAAAAAAGTATATGCAAATAATCTTTGTTTCCTTTGATCTCAAAATATGTCATAGATAAAATGTATAGCTAGTGCAGAAAAGAAGAAAAATTAGTTTTCAATGTATATTTTCTTTGATATAACTACTCAAAGTCGAACATACCTGAAATCGATAGTTTTCATGTCGCGTCAAATTTCCCCTATCAAATCTACACCATTCAGAAAATAAATTACACACTCTTGAATATAACTCTCTCCTCTAGTGTTAAATATAAATTTTTAATTTTTTTGATAAGCTTTACTATTTTTTTCTATTTTTGAAGCATCTTGTTCTCGAATGTTAAAATACCTACTTACGGTATTTTAACATTATAATATATTAGATCTAATTAAAATACTATAAAAATTATATGATGATAATCTTGACTCTGTGCTCTAAAAAATGGTATTTTTATATTTGTAAAAAAATATCATTAAAAAGAGTAAGAGTTATTGAAACATCATTTTTCTAAAATAATATTATTTCTTTAATAATTGTTATAAAACATGCATTTAATAGATATTTCCAATTGAAAAAGGTGAAGAACTTATCTAACTTGGCTAGAATGAACCTAGCTAGACCATATGTTTGACAAAAATAATTTTAGTTCAAAATACTCAAATTTAGCTGTGCTGATAAGTTGTCCTGAAACGTGACACAACTTTGTGCTTTTACCCAACTCTAACCAACAAACCAATCTCAATTTCTTTTGTGTATAAGTTACTATCTGATGTTCCTTTTATAAATCCCAATTTCAATAAATACTTATCCAATCTTGCATACCAGGTTCTAGGTGCTTGTTTTAATCCATATAAAGCTTTCTTTAACTTACATATCATATCTCCTTCTTGTGTCAAAGGAAAACCTTCAGGCTGCTCAATGTAGACTTCTTCTTCCAATTCACCATTCAAAAATGTTGACTTCACATCCATCTGATACACTCTGAATTTCTTGTAAGCTGCATATGCTAGAAACATTCTCACTGCTTCAAGTCTGGCCACAGGTGCAAAAGTTTCTTCATAGTCAATTCCTTCTTGTTGTGAATATCCTTTACATACCAATCTTGCTTTGTTTCTTATCACTTCTCATTGTTCATTCATCTTGTTTTTGAATACCCACTTTGTTCCAATCACATTCTTGTCTTTAGGTCTAGGGACCAATTTCCATGTCTTGTTTTTTTCAATCTACTCCAGTTCTTCTTTCATAGCATTAATCTAATGTTCATCTTCACAAGCTTCATTAGTAGTCTTAGGTTCAATTTGAGAAATCAAACATAAATGTACCTTATTTCGAGTCAAAACTCCTCTATCTAAAATTCCAATAACTTGCTCAATAGGGTGATGTCTTGAAGTATACCTATTAGGTGTCATAGTTACTGATCTTGTTCCGATTATAGATTCTTCTCTGCTTTCTTCTCTATTTTCTTCAGTATGACTTTCATTCAACAAATCACTGTTAGTTTCAAAAAATAATTCTGCATTTTCAATGTTAGGCTGAGGTTGTCCTTCTTCATCAGATTCATAATCAAGCATTCTTTCCTGAATTTTAAACTTCTCATCAACTTTTACATTTGCACTTTCAACAATAGTCTTAGTTCTTTTGTTATAACATCTATATGCTTTGCTTTTTAAAGAATATCCAAGAAATATTCCTTCATCACTTCTAGGATCAAACTTTCCTATATCATCATCTCTCTTTATATAACATTTACTTCCAAAAATTCTAAAATACTTAACTGAGGGTGTATGTCCAAACCATAATTCATAAGGTGTCTTGTTTGTATCTACTCTGATTTGTACTTTGTTCATAGTGTATACTGCTGTGTTCACTGCTTCTCTCCAAAAAGTCTTAGCCAAATCATTTTCAAACAACATAGCTCTTGCTACTTTAGTTATTGACCTATTCCTTCTTTCTGCAATACCATTTTGTTATGGTGTTCTAGGGGCTGAAAGTTGTCTCTTAATACCATTCATTTCACAAAAGGTGTTAAACTCTCCAAATGTAAATTCACCACCTCTATCAGATCTTAGACACTTAATCTTCATTCCAGATTCATTCTCAATTTTTCTTTTCATGATCTTAAATTTATCAAATACTTCAGATTTTTCTTTCAAAAATGCAATCCACATCATTCTTGTAAAATCATCAACAGGAATCATAAAATACCTTTCTCCATAGAATCCTCTAGTCCTAGTAGGACCACTCAAGTCTGTATGAACAATCTCCAGCTTCTCTGTCGATGTGAACTTCTTGTTGGGAAATGAACTCCTTTTCTGCTTTTCCATCATACATTCTTTGCAAATCATGTTAGTAGGTTTCATAATTCTAGGTAAATCTCTTACCGCAAGTGTAGTGCTCACCTTGAAAATATTATCAAAGTTTATATGACAAAACTTTTTATGCCATAACCAACTGTCATCAATCCTAGTTATCAAACATGTCATCTCAGTAGGATTCAACTGAAATACATTACCTCTGGTTCTGGATCCTTTTCCAATCAGATTTCCATCTTTATCTTTTATCACACAAGTTTTCTCAGAAAACCAAACTTGATAACCCTTATCAGCCAATTGTCCAGCACTTAGTAGATTATGTCTCAATCCATCAACAAAGTAAACATCATCAGTTTTAGTCTTTCCATCAAGAGTAATAGATCCTATACCCTTAATCAAACAAGGTGCATTGTTACCAACCCTAACAATTCCTCCATCATAATTATCTAACTTAACAAACTTTCTTTTATCTCTAGTCATATGATGTGAACAACCACTGTCTATAATCCAATTAGATTTCTTCTCAACTTGTGAAACTAATGCTTTTTCTTCCCTTTTATCAAATTCAAAACTTTCTTCTTTAATTGCTACAAATCCTATTTCCTCAAAGTTATCATTATCACTGTCACTTAAATGTTTTTCAATTCTTGCTTCAAGATCTTCATCATTTGCATAGTAACATTCTTTAGATCTCCTAGGTTTAAAGTTGCTTCTATACTTCTTAACTCTTTTAGGACATTTAGATGCAAAATGACCATATTCTTGACAAGTCCAACATTTAAATATTTTCTTACCATCTGGTTCTCTTTTTACAAGTAATGCAATACCTTCTTCAATCTTCTTATCTTCCTCAGATCTGCTACTGTTGGCATAATCTCCATTCACACTAGTACTTCTTGTAGGTCTAATGTTAAGAGCATTGAATGTTGTTTCCATTCTAGGTAGCTCTCTTGATAATCTCAAGTTCATCTCTGTTCTTTCTAATCTTCCAAGAAGAGTCTCTCTTGAAAAGTTTGATGTACAAGGTATCACTTGTTCAATCATCTGCATTGTCTTCTTGAATACTGGTGTCAAAGTTCTCAGAATTTTCCATATCACTTCATTCTCTATCTTATCACCTCCACAAGACTTTATTCCTATTACAATCGTAGACATCCTAACAATATAGCTTCTAATAGATTCATCTTCCATCATTCTGATATCTTCAAATGCACAAATCCAATTATGTAATCTAGCCTTCTTTGCATGTTCATCACCTTCAAAAGTAGAATGTAAAGCTTTCCAAATTGCATGAGATGTTTTCAAACATCTTACCTGACTATATTCATTCTCCGATAGTGTTGACAAAAGTGCCTCTCTTGAAAGTATGTTACACATGAATAGATCTAGTTCATCTTTAGTTCCTACCTCTAGATTGTCTTCCTCAATGATAGTCTTCTCATTCTTTGTAATCAACCAATAACTTGGTCCTAAACACAATAGATGTGTCTTCATCTTTTCTTTCCAGCTGTCAAAATTTACTCCATCAAACTTAGGGCTTTCTTTTCTGAAATTCGCCATGGATCTCCTTAAGTTGTTAAACTTTTCTTTCAAGGACCTGCTGCTTTGATATTAATTGTTAGAAAGTAAAGATCCCCAAGATAACTGAGAGCGGGGGGGTGAATCAATTATTAGATAATTTAATCATTCAATAGCTTTAAACAATATAAGTAATGTACTGATCAACCATAGAAAGATAACCATACATAATTGCACAATAACACAAGATATGTTGACTAGGGAACCTCTTGAAAAGAGTAAGCCCTGGTGGGAATGATGCCCACAAAATGATGCACTAATATGAAAGTTCCTTATTAGAGGATGGACCCTATTATGAGTCTTATGAAATACATTCAGTACATATAAATCCCTGTTAGGAGATTTTGAATCCCTGTTAAAAGATTCTAACCCGGTTAAGAGCTTATGGAAGACAGAAGGACCCACTGCCCAAACAGCTTCAAGGCAAGATCTCTAAACCCACTGTCCAAAAGATCTTAAAATTATTCAATAAAATAATATGAAATATATTACCTCCTTCACACTGTGCCAAAATTGCACTCTCTGCTACACAAGATCACAATTCCAGATCTTTGTACTCACAAGTCTTCCTTCATCACTGAATTAGCTCTTTTCTTCACTTCATGCATATATTCACATCTCAATCTTCATAGTACATATTACAACAAGGAAAAAATTCCTTCATATATACCAAACTCAAATAATTAAAGATGAGTTGGTCCTCAATTACAAAATAATAAATTCTACACGCTACACATAGAATTTTCATAAAACTGTTGGCTTCTAGATACTGTAACTTTGTCCAAACATATCCTCAAAGTTTACACTATGAACCACATCATCATTAATGAGTCTCCAACATCCCTTTAACTGCACAAAATCAGATTCCATCCCAGCTAAGAGATATCCTCCGATTTCTAAACATCGCTTCATAGAAACACTATCTAAACACTGCTTTCACCAAAATGCTCATAAATCTCACAAATGAATGAATTTCTTTTTGCACTGTTAACCATAGGTTAATAACACACCAAATAAAATACCATCAACTATGAAAAATCTAATATGCAATACAACATGTGCGCAAAACAAAACTGTACCTACTTTCCTGCTAATATCTAGAATATCACTGTGTTGACATCAATGACAATCCAAGTCATGAATGCAACAACAACTACTACATAATGACTGCCAAAATACTTTGCATTCATTCCTAACAATGAGGTGATCTGGGTAAATTCCACTTGGATCAATCCTTGTACAAATATTATGATACTTTCAGAGGTAAGACATTTAGCTTCTAACCAATGGTGTCTAGTAAGGGAATCCATTTGCAACTATCCCTTGTAGTTTTTATTAGAAGAATTGAGGCCTATAGCCCTACACACACTTCAAATAAGGTAGTCTTGCAAGAAAGATTGAGACCTTTTATCCCTACATATTACTCTCACGTGTGTTATCCCAGTCAAATGAGTGACCCAACACAGTTAATACCTATGTCCTTATGGTTTTTGGCCAACAAGGCATAAATTTTATAGTGAGTTGGTTGAGATGGATTTTCTTTGTCCCACTTGAGTCGTTCCCATGAGATTTTTACCTCAATGATAGGTTCTCTAAAGGTATAATGAAAAGAGAAGTAGATAGGCTAATGAAGGTCTAGATTTCTAATTTTCCACAAGGGAAAAGAGCATACTCTCCTACTCCATAGCTTCTCCCAAGAACATCAAGAACATATTCATTTACCAAAGACCCTTTGCAAGTTAAAAACCAAGCAAGTCAAGATTTCTTATTCAACCTCTAGGGGGTGAAGAGCATACTCTCCTACTACCCAACTAGTCACAAGAAAAGAAGCCTCCTAGTTAAGCTAGATGCCTAGAAAAGTCAAACTTATGAAAGCACAATGTTTATTTGTATTTCCAAGGAAACCTAGAACATGAATAGCTTTAGTAATCTCTAAATATGTCTTTTAAAAGAATCCTACAACCACAAAGTATTAGTAGTCTTAAAATAAGGCCATGTAGATGACTTTGACAAGTGAATTCTTCCTCAAATACCCTGCAAAAACCTTCTATTCTCTACAAAACAAAATGTTCAAGCCAAGATGGAGCCAAATCAGGCATAAGAATCTAAAAATTCAAGCAACTAGACCCCTAAAAATGCTGTCCATTTTTTATACGATGAAACATAGTCAACACCATATTATCATATGATGAAACTCATAAAGCCATGCGATGAAAGACAAAGTTATTATGTCATATGATGAAACTCAAAACTGCATGCGATAAATCACCTTAAGCCATATTATCATATGATAAAACTCGCAATTGCATGCAATGAAAGAAGGTGTTGTATGATCATTTGTATTGTTAGGTGTGATATTCATCACAGTTTCAGAAAATGAATAAAATATCCTGGAAGAAAAGGGACCAAAAAATGATTCGGGCCCCATGGTGGGTGCCAAAAATGTGTGGTATAAAATTAGTATTCAATTGGAATTCAACCAATGGTCAATAAACTATTAACTCAAGAATTTAGCTATAAGAGTCCATATCAAAAGAACCAACTAAACCCTCAAAGAGGTTTATGTCTTCTTCATTGAAGTGAGTTTAATCTTTTTTGTAATGCTCATCAGTTTGGCATGAAGGATTAGTGACTTGACTACTCCAAAATGGAAGATTCAAATGCAATACAAATCTAGGATGAAACTAGAATGCAAGATTGATCTAACAACAGGGTGACCCCACAATAATGGGTTACACTTTTTAGACATGCTGATTTTTCTTGAAATAACACATTTTTAATAAAATATGATGATTTAATCCTTGTGAGGTTCCATTTGAAGGAATTAATTACAAATGGTTAGCTCAAAGCTTCTTTAATAAAAAACATTGATATAACATCTATACTCTTCATTCATACCTACAATAGATTCTCCTTCACACCTATTAAAATGCTAACAAAAAATCACTTCGAATTTATCTTTTGGTAGATCAAATGAATCCATTTGACAAACCTATATATGTAGTAAGGTACTACTGAGAAAAATATTTCCAATGATTATAATGTTAATATATATTAATTTTATGATGACTTTGTTAGGAATGAATGCTAGATGTTTGGCAGCCATTCTATACCAGTTGTTGTTGCATTCATGACTATGATTGTCATTGATGTCAACACAATGATTTATCGAAGACTTGCAGAGAAGCAAATAGAGTTTGGATTAGCGCACATGGGTTATTGCAGTTGGAGCTATGTGATGTTGAAGATATACTCCTTGATATGCTATATGTCTATGGTTAAGAGCGTAGATAGTAATTCATTTATTCATAGAAGTTATGAGCACTTTTGTGGAAGCAGTATTCAGGTAGTGTTCCCAAGTAGCGGTTTATGAAAATCAGATGATATCTCCTAATCGGGATGGAATCTAGTTTTGCATAGTTAAAGGGAAGTTGAAGACACATTGATAGTGACATGGATGACATCACAAACTTTGAGGTCACACGAGTGAAGAATTATTGTAATTGGAAGCTGACAGCTTTGTGTAATTTTGATGTAGTGTGTGGAAACTTTTATGTTGTAATTGTATGCTGACTCATTTGTAATTATTTGAGTGTGGTATAAAGGAAGGAATGTATTTCCTTATTGTAGTAGTGGTTGTGTGTGATGTTGTATGCATGAAGTGAAGAAAAGAGCTAAGTATGAAAGAGAATTTGTGAAGGAAGACATGCGAGGTACAGAGATCTGAAATTGAGATCTGGTGTAACAGTGAGTGCGGTTTGGCATAGTCAGAGAAGAGGTAACATACTATTCTATTGAGTAATACAAAGATTATTTGGACAGTGTGTTCAATGATCTTACCCTGAAGCCGTTTGGGCAATGGGTCCTTTTGTCTTCCATAACTCTTAATAGGGTTAGAATCTTTTCACAGGGATTCAAAATCTCCTAACAGGGATTCATATGTACTGAATGTATTTCATAAGACTCCTAATAGAGTCCATCCTTTCACAAGGAATATTTATATTAGTGCATCTTTTGTGGGCATCATTCTCACCGAGGTTTACTCTTTGATCAAGAGGTTCCCTAGTCAACATATCTTGTGTCATTGTGTTATTGTGTATGAATATCTTTCTATGGTTGGTAATTATATTGCTTACATGGTTTAATGTTGTTGAAGATGATAAAAGTTATAATTATCTGATAAATGATTCACCCCCCGCCCCCCCCCCCTCTCAGTTATCTTGCTGGACTTTACTTTCTAACAAACTTTATATTTTTAGTTTTACTAAACATAGATATTTCACCATATGTCTACCTCTATGTTTGAAGCTTATGGAAAAATAGTAACTAAGAGAAAAAAATTTCTAAAAAATATCTATGCCCTAGGTATTGAAGTTATATTTTTATTAAAAAAAATAAAAATGAAATTACACAAATACACGACAAGTTATAAGCTATGTAGTCAAGGTATGTCAAAATTACGGTTTAGTCAACTTCAAACATCAAAAAAATATGAAATAATCATGATAATATTTTCAAACCAATTGCATGCCCTTTGTATGAATTTTACAAAACTAAATTCGAAAGAATCACTTTCATATCTATTTTAGAAAAAAAGTTATGCTCTATGAAAATAATGTAACTCTTTGAAAATGACGTTTTCAGCAACATACAAGTTTTCGTGGGAGAAAGAAAAAATAATTCAAATAAATTCAAAAATAATACTAAAAAATATATTTATAATCTAGATATTAAATCCTAAAATACTCTAATTTACTTTATCTTCTGATTTCAAACGGTTTAATGACAATATTCATATCAATCTAAAAGTTTTTTTCAAAATGTAGAGTTCAGTGTCTGTTCAGTCAAAAAAGTGTAACCCACCATTGTGGGTTCACCCAACAATGATGCTACTAAGAAAGAAAACTAGATAAAAATGCAAGATTAATTCTAGAAAATGAACTAAGATAATAATGAAATAGAGCTAAGAGAAACTAAGAACTAGGAGGTCAAAATAGCAAGATTACTCTAGAATGCAAGTATGCAAATGACCAAGATGGAACCTTGATCCAAGGAGAACTTTCCTTTTAAAGCAATTGGCTCGAGAATGAAAGGTGGAGATTAAGAGGAAAAATATGTTAGTTAGAGATGAGTGGTGGAAAAGATCAATCCATGTGAGAGGACTCAAGAATTTTGATTGGCCAAGTTTGATGAAGGGTGCTCCCCTTAATACCACAAACACATAACAGAAACAGAGAAACCACAACAATATGCAAGAACAGAAAATTGGCTTCTTATTATCTCCACAAATGTGGAATTACAAACTTTTAGAATTACAATATGCAAAGCCACAAGGGCATTCCCTTACAATATTCTGTAGGACAAAGCCTCAAATCAATACCCAGATCTACTACCCAGAACTATTCTGAACCGCCTAAGACAATAATACAGCCTTCCTTATATAGGCAATTTCTACCGCCCGAGAAGGTTCCAGAAATTTAGCCCTAAGGGACGGCCAAACTTAGAATTATTTTATTTTTCAATTTATTACATCAAAGTCGGCTCAAAATAACTTTTGAAACCCGAACAGAAATTTTGAAAGAAAATTATTTTCTGCCATTTCAGGTGACCCGACTTCCGAAGATCATAAGTCATCACCAGTTGACCCGATTGACTATTATAACCCCATTTCGGAAACGCCACGAAGCGCTCTACAGGCTTGACCCGCGTAAGCACCCGTCACCCAAATTTTCAACCTCATCCGGGGCCTCTAAAGCCTTCAAAACTGAGTTCGAAGTTTCTGTACCCTGCTGCCAATACCGAAAATCTTCAATATCTTCCAATATACACTTGATCTGGCAATGAAACTTTACTGGCAGACTTGTATGACCAAAATGAACCTCCAAGAAAGAAATCAGATCATTCTGAGCACATACGAAAATTACCAAAAATAGTAACTTTCCATAAATAGCAGCTCTGCACAAAATAGCCCTTATTGAATATAAAAACAGAAATATTTTTGGGTGATGCAAGATTGCTCTTACACCCAAGATGCTCCTGCATCAGACACCCGGGGTAATTTGAGAAGTGACCCTGTCACGACTCAGGTGTCCAGAGGAAAGCCAAGACGGTTAACCTCCTCATTTGTTAGCCATGATGAATCTTCAATAGGTCGTCCTTTCCATTTGACCAAATATTCTTCATATGTCCTATTCCTTGTGCTTCTGCCAACATGATTGTCCAGTATGTCTTCAATCTCCTTGATATCTGAACTAGTTGCTGGAATACTCCACTGTGCTGCTGTGATCTCATCTTCAACACCTCCTTCATGATACTCTGTCAGATCTGAAATGTTAAACACTGGTGAAATATTTAGCTCAGTAGGCAATTCTACCTCATATGCGTTTCCTGAATCATGTTTCTTCAGTATCTTACATGGTCCAAACTTCTTCATTTTCAGCTTGTTATATGTACCAACTGGAAACCGCTCCTTCCACAAATGAACCATGACTTCATCACCAACCTGAAATTCCTTATACCTCCTTTTCTCATCTGCCTTAGCCTTATACTGTGCGTTCATCTTGGTAGTATGCTTCCTCACCTCCCCATGGATGTTCTTCAAGTGTTCTGCAAAATCCTCAGCTTCAGCACTACTTATTTCTCTTTTATCTATCTTTCTCAATTCAGATGCATTTCTTGGACTACTTCCATATACAATCTGGAATGGTGATTTACCAGTGCTCCTGTTGACAGAATTATTGTATGCAAATTCTGCCTGTGGTAAAATCAAATCCCATCCTGCTGGCTTATCTCCAACCAAACATCTCAGCAAATTTCCCAAACTTCTATTCACCACCTCTGTCTATCCATCACTCTGTGGATGATGTGATGAACTAAACTTTAAATCTATCTTCAACTTCTTCCACAATGTACGCCAAAAATATCCAACAAACTTAGTGTCCCGATCTGAAACTATGGTCTTTGGCAAACCATGAAGTCTCACTACTTCTCTGAAAAACAATTCTGCTACATGAACAGCATCATTAGTCTTCTTGCAGGGAATGAAATGTGCCATCTTTGAAAATCTGTCAACCACCACAAAAATTGAATCGTGTCCCCGCTGTGTCCTCGGTAAACCAAGAATAAAGTCCATGCTGATATCCTCCCAAGGCTTCTCTGGTACGGGTAATGGCTGATACAATCCTGTATTCTGCTTCACTCCTTTCGCCATCTGACATACTCTGCAACTCTGTACAAACTTCTTCACATCTTGTTGCAACTGTGGCCAATAATAATTCTCACTAACCAAACCAAGGGTTTTATCACGACCAAAATGTCCAGCCAATCCTCCGCTATTCTTTTCCTTGATGAGATTCTCCCTCATAGAACTTCGTGGAATGCACAACTGACTCCCTCTGAATAGCATATCATCCTGGATGATGAAATCCAACCATTTTGTCCTGTCTAGAGTAACAGGTTCTGTACAAGCTTTCCAAGCTTCACCAAAATCAGGATCCTCTGGATACAAATTCTTGAGTTCCTTGAACCCAACCACTTCAATCTGCATTTCTGTCAGCAATAGTTGCCTTCTGCTAAGAGCATCTGCAACCCTATTAGACTTTCCACTCTTGTGTTTCAAAACAAATGTATAACTCTGCAAAAACTCAACCCATTTCAAATGCCTTTGATTCAATTTTCCTTGACTATTCAAATATTGCAAAGCTTGATGATCAGTATACAAAACAAACTCCTTAGGAAGTAGATAATGTCTCCACTTCTTTAATGCCTGAACTATAGCATAAAATTCCTGATCATAAACAGAATACTTCCTCTTGGCATCATTTAACTTCTCACTGAAATATGCAACAGGTTTACCTTCTTGGCTCATAACAGCTCCTATTGCAGTACCACTAGCATCACAATCTACTTGAAACACCTTATTGAAATCTGGAAGTGCTAAAACAGGTTGTTCTGTAACTTTTTGTTTGAATAATTGAAAACTCTTTTCTGCCCCATTAGTCCACTTAAACTCTTTTCTATCCCCTCTCATTGTTTCAGTCAAGGGTCCACAAATACTGCTAAAATTTTTGATAAACTTTTTGTAAAAGCTAGCTAGACCATGAAAAGATCTTACCTCAGTAGCACTCCTTGGAGTAGGCCATTCAAGGATAGCCTGTACCTTCTCTGGGTCCATTTTTAGACCTTCTGCTGAAACTACAAATCCCAAATACACTAACTCTTTCTTCACAAAACTGCACTTCTTCAAATTAATCAACAATTTCTCTTCTCTCAACTTCTCAAACACCATAGGAATATGCATCATATGTTCCTCCAATGTCTTACTAAAGATCAAAATATCATCTAGGTAAACAATGACAAACTTACTCAGAAATTCTTTCAGAACCTTGTTCATGAGCCGCATGAAAGTGCTCGGTGCATTGGTTAGCCCAAAAGGCATGACTAACCACTCATATAGTCCTTCCTTTGTCTTGAATGGAGTCTTCCATTCATCTCCTTCTCTGATCCGAATCTGATGATATCCACTCTTCAGATCTATCTTTGAAAAATACACAGCTCCACTCAAACAATCCATAATATCATCCATTCGTGGCAATGGAAACCTGTACTTGATTGTGATCTTGTTTATTGCCCTAGAATCTGTACACATCCTCCATTCTCTATTCTTCTTTGGTGCTAATACCGCTGGTACAGCACAGGGACTCAGACTCTCTCGAATCAATCCTTTCTGTAACAGTTCATGCACTTGTCTGTTCAACTCCTCACTTTCTGCAGGTGTCATTCTGTGTGCTGCCTTATTCAGAAAACTCGCTCCTGGGATCAAGTCCATCTGATGACTGATCTTCCTAACTGGTGGTAATCCATCAGGAACGTTATCGGATACAATATCCTGAAACTCATTCAACAAATCTGCAACTTCTACATGAACATCTTCTACTTCCTCTTTACCAGCTTTTGGAATTAAAGCAAAACATACATGCTCATGCTTCATACCATCTAGGAATTTCCTTCCATCAAAAAATGTTATTCTTGCATTACCACATACCTTTTCTTCAGTCTCCTTCAATGGCTTTAGCTTATGTCGCACTCCATCCTTTGTCAGGGAATAGGTATTCGCACGACCATCATGTACAGCACATCTGTCAAACTGCCATGGTCTACCCAACAACATATGACATGCATCCATAGATATGATATCACACAATACCTCATCTTGGTATCAGCCAACCTTAAACTTTACCAGGCACTGTTCACTGACCATGACCTTGTGGTCATCCTGCACCCAGGCAATCCGATATGGATGTGGGTGTTTCTGTCTCTTGAGCTTCAACTTTGTCACCATCTCTTCTGACACCAAATTGTCAGTGCTTCCACTATCAATAATCACATCACAACATTTACCTTCGCACTTGCACCTGGTGCGAAACAGGCTCCTCCTTTGTTCAGGTTCATTCTCACCACTCAACAGGACTCTTCTGTTAATTAATGTTTCTCCTCTTTCAGCATCTTCAGAATTTCATGATCTAGCATCTTCATCTACATGTGCAACTCTGGCCTGGCCTTCATTTCTCCTATCTGTTCTACCTTGGCGCTGAGGACATTCAAATGCCCTATGACCTTCTTCTCCACAGTGAAAACATGTTCCACGGAAGCCACCTCTTCCAGATCCTTGTCCTCTTCCTCTTCCTCTTTGATCTTTATTATTTTGATCCTGGAAGTGATTGAAATTATTTCCTCGCTGATTCTGACTGCTACTGGCCTCATCCTTCTTTTTCGGATCTTCATTTCGGCCACCATATGACCGTCCACCAGATCGTCCACCGCGACCTCTTCCATTTTGTCTGCTCTCAAACTTCTTGTTCAATTTTTCCTCTACTTTTAGGGAAAATTGGTATGCCTCCTCAATACTGTTCATTCGAACCAGATTCAGCTCCTCCTGAATGCTTGGCCTTAACCCATTAAGGTATCGGGCAACTTTCTCCTTATCAGCTTCTGCATGGCCTGTTCTGATGAGGAGTCGATAGAACTCCTCTGTATACTCCTGAACAGATCTTCCTGCTTGCTTCAAACTTTGCATTTTCTTTAGTAGATCAAGCTCATAATCAACAGGAATGAACTGTCGCTTCAATTTATCCACCATCAGATCCCATCTCGTGATTTTCTCCTTTCCCCTTCTATTTCGCTCCAATTGAATTTCTTGCCACCAGATCTTCGCATGACCTTTCAGTCTGGCCTTCGCAAATTTGACTCTATCAGGATCGTCAACATCTTCATACTCAAAATATTCCTCACATTCATTGATCCAGTCGATCAATTCCTGTAGGTTAAGATTTCTAGAAAATATAGAAACCTCAATCTTAGGTCTTTTTCCAATCTTAGAAATGGCCCGAAAAAGTCTTTCTTCCTCCTGGTTCACAATTTTGACTTCTCCTTCTTGATATTCTTCTTCAGCTTCATCCTCGCTTTCATCTCTGACATTAAGATTCATTCCTCTGCGAATCTCTTCTTGCAATGCTCGCACTTGTCTCTACATCTCTCTAACCTCAGGTGTCACAACACCAGCTCTTCCGCCACGTTCCCTTCGTGGAGGCATTTTCGCGATGCGCGCTGAAACCCTAGCCACTGTCCTGGTGCAAACTGCCTCATAGTCAGCGATCTTTTTACACACTCAAGAACTCCTGCTCTGATACCACCTGATGAAGGGTGCTCCCCTTAATACCACAAACACATAACAGAAACAGAGAAACCACAACAATATGCAAGAACAGAAAATTGGCTTCTTATTATCTCCACAAATGTGGAATTACAAACTTTTAGAATTACAATATGCAAAGCCACAAGGGCATTCCCTTACAATATTCTGGAGTACAAAGCCTCAAATCAATACCCAGATCTACTACCCAGAACTATTCTGAACCGCCTAAGACAATAATACAGCCTTCCTTATATAGGCAATTTCCACCGCCTGAGAAGGTTCCAGAAATTTAGCCCTAAGGGCCGGCCAAACTTAGAATTATTTTATTTTTCAATTTATTACATCAAAGTCGGCTCAAAATAACTTTTGAAACCCGAACAGAAATTTTGAAGGAAAATTATTTTTCGCCATTTCAGGTGACCCGACTTCCGAAGATCATAAGTCATCACCAGTTGACCCGATTGACTATTATAACCCCATTTCAGAAACGCCACGAAGCGCTCTACAGGCTTGACCCACGCAAGCGCCCGTCACCCAAATTTTTGACCTCGTCCGGGGCCTCTAAAGCCTTCAAAACTGAGTTCGAAGTTTCTGTACCCTGCTGCCAATACCAAAAATCTTCAATATCTTCCAATATACACTTGATCTGGCAATGAAACTTTACTGGAAGACTTGTATGACCAAAATAAACCTCCAAGAAATAAATCAGATCATTCTGAGCACATACAAAAATTACCAAAAATAGTAACTTTCCATAAATAGCAGCTCTGCACAAAATAGCCCTTATTGAATATAAAAACAGAAATATTTTTGGGTGATGCAAGATTGCTCTTACACCCAGGATGCTCCTGCATCAGACACCCGGGGTAATTTGAGAAGTGACCCTGTCACGACTCAGGTGTGCAGAGGAAAGCCAAGACGGTTAACCTCCTCCTTTGTTAGCCATGATGAATCTTCAACAGGTCGTCCTTTCCATTTGACCAAATATTCTTCATATGTCCTATTCCTTGTGCTTCTGCCAACATGACTGTCTAGTATGTCTTCAATCTCCTTGATATCTGAACTAGTTGCTGGAATACTCCACTGTGCTGCTGTGATCTCATCTTCAACACCTCCTTCATGATACTCTGTCAGATCTGAAATGTTAAACACTGGTGAAATATTTAGCTCAGTAGGCAATTCTACCTCATATGTGTTTCCTGAATCATGTTTCTTCAGTATCTTACATGGTCCAAACTTCTTCATTTTCAGCTTGTTATATGTACCAACTGGAAACCGCTCCTTCCGCAAATGAACCATGACTTCATCACCAACCTGAAATTCCTTATACCTCCTTTTCTCATCTACCTTAGCCTTATACTGTGCGTTCATCTTGTTAATATGCTTCCTCACCTCCCCATGGATGTTCTTCAAGTGTTCTGCAAAATCCTCAGCTTTAGCACTACTTATTTCTCCTTTATCTATCTTTCTTAATTCAGATGCATTTCTTGGACTACTTCCATATACAATCTGGAATGGTGATTTACCAGTGCTCCTGTTGACAGAATTATTGTATGCTAATTCCGCCTGTGGTAAAATCAAATCCCATCCTGCTGGCTTATCTCCAACCAAACATCTCAGCAAATTTCCCAAACTTCTATTCACCACCTCTGTCTGTCCATCAGTCTGTAGATGATGTGATGAACTAAACTTCAAATCTGTCTTCAACTTCTTCCACAATGTACGCCAGAAATATCCAACAAACTTAGTGTCCCGATCTGAAACTATGGTCTTTGGCAAACCATGAAGTCTCACTACTTCTCTGAAAAACAATTCTGCTACATGAACAGCATCATTAGTCTTCTTGCAGGGAATGAAATGTGCCATCTTTGAAAATCTGTCAACCACCACAAAAATTGAATCGTGTCCCCGCTGTGTCCTCGGTAAACCAAGAACAAAGTCCATGCTGATATCCTCCCAAGGCTTCTCTGGTACGGGTAATGGCTGATACAATCCTGTATTCTGCTTCACTCCTTTCTCCATCTGACATACTCTGCAACTCTGTACAAACTTCTTCACATCTTGTTGCAACTGTGGCCAATAATAATTCTCACTAACCAAACCAAAGGTTTTATCATGACCAAAATGTCCAGCCAATCCTCCGCTATGCTTCTCCTTGATGAGATTCTCCCTCATAGAACTTCGTGGAATGCACAACTGACTCCCTCTGAATAGCATATCATCCTGGATGATGAAATCCAACCATTTTGTCCTGTCTAGAGTAACAGGTTCTGTACAAGCTTTCCAAGTTTCACCAAAATCAGGATCCTCTGGATACAAATTCTTGAGTTCCTTGAACCCAACCACTTCAATCTGCATTTCTATCAGCAATAGTTGCCTTCTGCTAAGAGCATCTGCAACCCTATTAGACTTTCCACTCCTGTGTTTCAAAACAAATGTATAACTCTGCAAAAACTCAACCCATTTCAAATGCCTTTGATTCAATTTTTCTTGACTATTCAAATATTGCAAAGCTTGATGATCAGTATATAAAACAAACTCCTTAGGAAGCAGATAATGTCTCCACTTCTTTAATGCCTGAACTATAGCGTAAAATTCATGATCATAAACAGAATACTTCCTCTTGGCATCATTTAACTTCTCACTGATATATGCAACAGGTTTACCTTCTTGGCTCATAACAGCTCCTATTGCAGTACCACTAGCATCACAATCTACTTGAAACACCTTATTAAAATCTGGAAGTGCTAAAACAGGTTGTTCTGTAACTTTTTGTTTGAATAATTGAAAACTCTTTTCTGCCCCATTAGTCCACTTAAACTCTTTTCTATCCCCTCTTATTGTTTCAGTCAAGGGTCCACAAATACTGCTAAAATTTTTGATAAACTTTCTGTAAAAGCTAGCTAGACCATGAAAAGATCTTACCTCAGTAGCACTCCTTGGAGTAGGCCATTCAAGGATAGCCTGTACCTTCTCTGGGTCCATTTTTAGACCTTCTGCTGAAACTAAAAATCCCAAATACACTAACTCTTTCTTCACAAAACTGCACTTCTTCAAATTAATCAACAATTTCTCTTCTCTCAACTTCTCAAACACCATACGAATATGCATCATATGTTCCTCCAATGTCTTATTAAAGATCAAAATATCATCTAGGTAAACAATGACAAACTTACCCAAAAATTCTTTCAGAACCTCGTTCATGAGCCGCATGAAAGTGCTCGGTGCATTGGTTAGCCCAAAAGGCATTACTAACCACTCATATAGTCCTTCCTTTGTCTTGAATGGAGTCTTCCATTCATCTCCTTCTCTGATCCGAATCTGATGATATCCACTCTTCAGATTTATCTTTGAAAAATACACAGCTCCACTCAAACAATCCATAATATCATCCATTCGTGGCAATGGAAACCTGTACTTGATTGTGATCTTGTTTATTGCCCTAGAATCTGTACACATCCTCCATTCTCCATTCTTCTTTGGTGCTAATACCGCTGGTACAGCACAGGGACTCAGACTCTCTCGAATCAATCCTTTCTGTAACAGTTCATGCACTTGTCTGTTCAACTCCTCACTTTCTGCAGGTGTCATTCTGTGTGCTGCCTTATTCAGCAAACTTGCTCTTGGGATCAAGTCCATCTGATGACTGATCTTCCTGACTGGTGGTAATCCATCAGGCACGTTATCGGATACAATATCCTGAAACTCATTCAACAAATCTGCAACTTCTACAGGAACATCTTCTACTTCCTCTTTACTAGCTTTTGGAATTAAAGCAAAACATACATGCTCATTCCTCATCCATCTAGGAATTTCCTTCCATCAACAAATGTTATTCTTGCATTACCACATACCTTTTCTTCAGTCTCCTTCAATGGCTTTAGCTTATGTCGCACTCCATCCTTTGTCAGGGAATAGGTATTCGCACGACCATCATGTACAGCACATCTGTCAAACTGCCATGGTCTACCCAACAACATATGACATGCATCCATAGATATGATATCACACAATACCTCATCTTGGTATCCGCCAACATTAAAATTTACCAGGCACTGTTCACTGACCATGACCTTGTGGTCATCCTGCACCCAGGCAATCCGATATGGATGTGGGTGTTTCTGTCTCTTGAGCTTCAACTTTGTCACCATCTCTTCTGACACCAAATTTTCAGTGCTTCCACTATCAATAATCACATCACAACATTTACCTTCGCACTTGCACCTGGTGTGAAACAGGCTCCTCATTTGTTCAGGTTCATTCTCACCACTCAACAGGACTCTTCTGTTAATCAATATTTCTCCTCTTTCAGCATCTTCAGAATTTGATGATCTGACATCTTCATCTACATGTGCAACTCTGGCCTGGCCTTCATTTCTCCTGTCTATTCTGCCTTGGCGCTGAGGACATTCAAATGCCCTATGACCGTCTTCTCCACAGTGAAAACATGTTCCACGGAAGCCACCTCTTCCAGATCCTTGTCCTCTTCCTCTTCCTCTTTGATCTCTATTATTCTGATCCTGGAAGCGATTGAAATTATTTCCTCGCTGATTCTTACTGCTATTGGCCTCATCCTTCTTTTTCGGATCTTCATTTCGGCCACCATATGACCGTCCACCAGATCGTCCACCGCGACCTCTTCCATTTTGTCTGCTCTCAAACTTCTTCAACTTTTCCTCTACTTTTAGGGCAAATTGGTATGCCTCCTCAATACTGTTCATTCGAACCAAATTCAGCTCCTCCTGAATGCTTGGCCTTAACCCATTAAGGTATCGGGCAACTTTCTCCTTATTAGCTTCTGCATGGCCTGTTCTGATGAGGAGTCGATAGAACTCCTCTGTATACTCCTGAACAGATCTTCCTGCTTGCTTCAAACTTTGCATTTTCTTTAGTAGATCAAGCTCATAATCAACAGGAATGAACTGTCGCTTCAATTTATCCACCATCCGATCCCATCTCGTGATTTTCTCCTATCCCCTTCTATTTCGCTCCAATTGAATTTCTTGCCACCAGATCTTCGCATGACCTTTCAGTCTGGCCTTCGCAAATTTGACTCTATCAGGATCGTCAACATCTTCATACTCAAAATATTCCTCACATTCATTGATCCAGTCGATCAATTCCTCTGGGTTAAGATTTCTAGAAAATGTAGGAACCTCAATCTTAGGTCTTTTCCCAATTTTAGAAATGGCCCAAAAAAGTTTTTCTTCCTCCTGGTTCACAATTTTGACTTCTCCTTCTTGATATTCTTCTTCAGCTTCATCCTCGCTTTCATCTCTGACATTAAGATTCATTCCTCTGCGAATCTCTTCTTGCAATGCTCACACTTGTCTCTGCAGCTCTCTAACCTCAGGTGTCACAACACCAGCTCTTCCGCCACGTTCCCTTCGTGGAGGCATTTTCGCGATGCGCACTGAAACCCTAGCCACTGTCCTGGTGCAAACTGCCTCACAGTCGGCGATCTATTTACACACTCAAGAACTCCTGCTCTGATACCACCTGATGAAGGGTGCTCCCCTTAATACCACAAACACATAACAGAAACAGAGAAACCACAACAATATGCAAGAACAGAAAATTGGCTTCTTATTATCTCCACAAATGTGGAATTACAAACTTTTAGAATTATAATATGCAAAGCCACAAGGGCATTCCCTTACAATATTTTGTAGGACAAAGCCTCAGATCTACTACCCAGAACTATTCTGAACCGCCTAAGACAATAATACAGCCTTCCTTATATAGGCAATTTCCACCGCCCGAGAAGGTTCCAGAAATTTAGCCCTAAGGGCCGGCCAAACTTAGAATTATTTTATTTTTCAATTTATTACATCAAAGTCGGCTCAAAATAACTTTTGAAACTCGAACAGAAATTTTGAAGGAAAATTATTTTCCGCCATTTCAGGTGACCCGACTTCCGAAGATCATAAGTCATCACCAGTTGACCCGATTGACTATTATAACCCCATTTCGGAAATGCCACGAAGCGCTCTACAGGATTGTCTCGCGCAAGCACCCATCACCCAAATTTTTGACCTCATCCGGGGCCTCTAAAGCCTTCAAAACTGAGTTCGAAGTTTCTGTACCCTGCTGCCAATACCGAAAATCTTCAATATCTTCCAATATACACTTGATCTGGCAATGAAACTTTACTGGCAGACTTGTATGACCAAAATGAACCTCCAAGAAAGAAATCAGATCATTTTGAGCACATACAAAAATTACCAAAAATAGTAACTTTCCATAAATAGCAGCTCTGCACAAAATAGCCCTTATTGAATATAAAAATAGAAATATTTTTGGGTGATGCAAGATTGCTCTTACACCCAGGATGCTCCTACATCAAAGTTTGATTAGAGAATAAGACAAAATAAAAAATCTCCTTTTGATTGTCATTTAATCAAGATTAAGTTGCACAAAGTGCCCTTTTTAATAAAAGTGCTAGGACTGTATATTAAAAGTAAGTTTTGACAATTAAATGATTTTTTAAGTTTTAATAATGATAAATAATTTAATTATGAAAGGGGGATTATCAAGGTTACATAATTATGTCTAGTAAACTATGCCTTTGAGATTAAAAAATTTTCTTAAGGCAAATTGATCGGATTTTAGGGGCTTAGGTTCTACTAGACAAATTTTAGGTGATTACAATGAGTTTGTTCTTGATTGGTTTTAGGTTCAACATTGATATGTGGGCTTGAACAATGCATATGGCTTGCAAACTATTGTGTGCATCCTTAGAAGACTAGTCTCACCTCATCTCACCCCTTCCTAAGGCCAACATGGTAATATGAGTTAACAAAAATAATAAATAATAGTATCTTGGTAGAATTAAGTAAGTACACAAAATTTGTTTGAGAGGGACTACAAGATTCCTAAATTTAATTATTTGAGTATTGAGTATTAAATTATGATTTAAGAGAGGGTGTTAGGAAAAATAAGTTACATTTAAAACAAATAATTTTATTTTTTTGAAAATATAACTAAAAATGATTATTAATAGTTTAATGGTAGTACATCAAATCATACATATGAAATGTTCAAGGTTCACATTTGTATCTTGTCTATGAAAAATAATATTAGAATTTATTATTTTGAAGAGAAGGTAAATATGATTTGTAGGATTTGAGCAATACAAATCCACAAAACCCGAAGATCACATGCATACAAAAACCTCTTACAAGGAAGTAGAGATAAGAAGACGGCAAGGGTTTGACTCAGAATATGAAGAAGAAAATATCCTCAAATAATGAATTAATTGAATGTACAATGGATCATCCTTATAAAGGAGATCGAAAGCCTTGAAAGGAAAACCTAAAAAGAAGAAGTGCATGTAATAATTAGTTAAATTATTACAAGACTAATGCATGCAAGTTTATATTTAAAACAACTAATGCATAAGTTTTAATCAACTAGTGCATGTGTGTTTAAATATAAACAACTAAAGCAAAAGAGTTGACATCTTAAGAAGGGAGTAAAGTTAATTAATATAATTAATACTTTACTCTAACATGATCAATATTAAACATATAATTATTAGTGAACATGATATAGAGTTTGAGTATGAAATGAAGATATTAAGGAGAAATATTATCACATGCTAGATATTTTACAGCATAACATTCAATGTAATTATATGCTTTAAAGAAATAAAAGGGAAAATTTGTACATACTTTTCTTTTATATTTTTTGTAGAATGAATTCTTATAAAGGGAAGTTGTTTTTAACATCTAAGTTTAGTTTAGGTTAATCTAAGATAATGTATGTACATAAGAATTATTTCATACATCCTCATCATAAAGACACATATTTTCATATTATTCATACAAATATTCACATATGCCACACTATGGCATGAATTATTCCTCCTTTATTCATACCAAATTCACATTTTTGAAATCCCTCACTCATAACTAGACAAGGTCTGAATAAAATTTGAATTAGGTCGGCACTAAATATTGTTGTGGTGGGGAGGAATGAGAACTAGACCACAACACACCTTAACTAAGACCAAAAATAGTATCATATGTATGTTACATATCTTCTTGCATACACTGAGACAATTAATTGAATTACAAAAATGGAAGGTGAGCCAAAGCAAGAGTAAAAATATTATTGAACTTTGAAACCACATCTTTGAAGCCTAAAACCTCATGTCAACTATAATGAATGAAGCTAAGGAAACTGATACCTTATTTTCAGAATCACACAATTAGAAACCATTATGTAGATAAATGTGAAGCATGCATTTCACAAATAGCATATTGTTGGTCATTTTTATATTAAAACAAATCAAATTCATTGTACTATGTTCCAAACCATAAAAAAATCTAATTGAGAAACTCCAAACTATACAACATATAAAAATATCACCAAGATATTTGTAACATAAAGAATATGCGGAGAAAAGTCCCCATCACCATTGCATAAAAAGAATGTTGACATTAATGCAACAATGTGTTGACATCAATGAAAACCATGCCAAAAAAACTATACTAAATCATTTATTATCTGAACTCACTCATTTTTCTCAATTATGTACAACAAGTTAAACCCTTCTGCATGGTCTCTTATGGCCTATTTTTCTTGGTTCATATGATTTGGGACCAACTTGTATGATAACTCATGTTTCATCCAATGGTCACCTTGCAACATACCTAATTGATATTTTTAAGTGATGTGTAGGATATAAAGGGAAAAATCAAAATCAAAGGGGAGATGTTGAATTGAAAATTTTATGATAAAGGATATGCACTAGAATGCCTTGGTTAATAGAGTGTATTGTTGAAAAACATGTAATCAGTATTTGTAAAATTATTGTAATCTTTAGGGGCTTTGAGATCCTGTTAGGATTAACAAGACATAAATAAAAATTACATGCAAATATAACCAATATTAGAAAATAATAAACCACACACAAGAGAACACAAGATACAAAGATTTAACGTTGTTCACCCAATCTCTGGTCTATGTCCACCAACAGTGAGTCCAATATTATTATTATCCAGTGATTACAACCTATTTAAAATCTACAATCCCTTATAGCTCAATACCGCCGCAAGAAGCTACTCTAACATACATATGAAATCCCTAACCCTAATCCATTTTATACAAGGTTTTTGCCGCTTTAGGGTTAGAATTGGTTACAACATGTCGGCCAAAAAAATAGTCATACAAAAATTAGCTAAAAAATTAGCCAAAAAAATAGCCCCAAATTTTTTTTCGAAGAATGAAAAGTGTATCTAGTACTTTCCTGATCAGTCAGCACAAGCCAATAGATCCTTTGTCATATCCATAAACACTTCAAGGTGTTTGTGCTTCCTTATGGTTTCATCCCATTAAACTCTATTGTAGTCTATTAATCTATTGTGAGATTGAATATGACTAATAGATCCAAGTAGCGTTTCTCTTCATGGATTTTCTCCAATGGGATTTTCCATACAAATCCAAAGTTATGGTTGTGAGTATTTGTGTTCTTTATATTTTCATTTCTTAAACATATATGCAAGTTGAATAAACTAGTCAAGGAATTTTTTTTTATATTAAGCCTAGTTCATGTCCCCCACCTCCTCCACCCCCCTCTCTCAATCTCCGGGTGTGTTCAACATGCTAATGGTATTATATGTATATATTTTTTTGAGACGTGAAATCCTTAAGTTGTGTTTAGTGAAAAAATAAAGAAATTAAATGTACTTATATAAGAATTTTTTCCTATGAAATCTTTAACTAATACGAAATTGCATAGTTGTAGCTATAGGTTTCTTTCCTTTTGTTGCAAGTAATTAACTTGACATATTTAATATAGTAAGTTAAATATAATAGACAAATCTAGCTAAGATTACAAGAATATAAATTACCAAGATAAATTATCATCTACATCTCACCTCAAGTCTGCCCTTTATTGGGTTAGCTCCACCTTTTTTCACTGTTTAGATTAAACTAACTTAGTCAAGTTAATGTCTCATAAAAATAACATAAGAACTTGTGTGACAAATAATTTCTTTTAAATTATCTGTTCAAGTCTCTTATATACAAGTGTGTGTGTGTGTGTGTGTGTGTGTGTGTGTGTGTGTGTGTGTGTGTGTGTGTGTGTGTGTGTGTGTGTGTGTGTGTGTGTATATATATATATATATATATATATATATATATATATATATATATATATATATATATATATATATATATATATATAATGTATTCTTGATTACACATTGTATACTTTTACTTTACTTCAAATATTTATTGGTTCAAAACAACTTGATGAAGGGTGCTCCCCTTAATACCACAAACACATAACAGAAACAGAGAAACAACAACAATATGCAAGAACATAAAATTGGCTTCTTATTATCTCCACAAATGTGGAATTACAAACTTTCAGAATTACAATATGCAAAGCCACATGGGCATTCCCTTACAATATTTTGTAGGACAAAGCCTCAAATCAATACCCAGATCTACTACCAGAACTGCCCTAGACAACACTACGGGCCTTCTTTATATAGGCATTTTCCACCGCCCTAGAAGGTTCCATAAATTTATCCCTTAGGGCCGACCAAACTTAGAATTATTTTATTTTTCAATTTATTACATCAAAGTCAGCTCAAAATAACTTTTGAAACCGGAACACAAATTTTGAAGGAAAATTATTTTCCGCCATTTGAGGTGGCCCGACTTCCAGAGACCATAAGTCATCACCAGTTGACCCGATTGACTATTATAACCCCATTTTGGAAAGGCCACGAAACGCTCTCCAGGCTTGACTAGTGCAAGCGCTTGTCACTCAAATTTTTGACCTCATCCGAGGCCTCTAAAGCCTTCAAAACTGAGTTCAAAGTTTATGTACCCTGCTGCCAATACCGAAAATCTTCAATATCTTCAAAACTAGACCTGATCTAGCCATGAAACTTTACTGGTAGGCTGATATGACTGAGATGAACCTCCACATGTAAAATCAGAACATTCCAAGATCATATAACCAATTTACTAAAAATAGCAAGTTCCCATAAATAGTAGCTCTGCACAAGATAGCCCTTATTGAATACAAAAATAGAAATATTTTTGGGTGATGCAAGATTGCTCTTACACCTAGGATGCTCCTGCATCACAACTAATGATACACATCTCCAATCACTCCCTAGTACATAAGAGGACTTATTATTATATAAATAGGAACTGAACTAGGAAATTAGAGTATAAAGAAATTAAAGAAGAAAAATCAAATTTGGAAACTCTAGTCTATGCTTGAAATGAACAATTAGTTGAGAAACATAAGGGCGAGTACTTGAATACTTTATTTTTTTTCTCAAAATTTCCATCTTGTTGTGGAGTAATATATTATGCCTACCTATTTAGTCATCATATTTTTGCTAATGATGTCTACCTTTTATCATAGAGGAATGATCATTACTTTGGCATAAATGTAGACAACTACAACCTTGGCTACATGCATGTAAATAAATATGTTTAGTTGTGGGTTGTCATCTTTAATTGCTATAAATAGAAGTTAGTTTACATAAATCTTCCTTTAAGATAATTGTAGCTAGAAAAGTACATTATATTAATTTTAAAATAATTAGTTTAACACAAAACCATTCATTAAAACATCTCATAACTAATCATAGTACTTTTATCCAATTGTTAAAACATGAAGAAATGAAACATGATAAAAACTAGAAGTACATGTGAGTCTCATCAATAGAGTTAATATGGAAATGAGAAATGCAACCATGATATTTATACTAGCCTACTAATGTTATTCATTGAGATATTGTGTTATTATGTTTATTTGATTCTCATGCATGAATATTTTTTTATCATCAAACTCATTACTTGGTGTTGGTAGTTGTCGTCATTCCCTTTTATGTTATAGGTCATTTATTGCCATGACATTTTTCTATCATTGCATATTTATAAATGTAATGATTATTCATAAATTAAGGCTAATATAAATATCATTGAGTGTTATCTTATCGATTTTAAGTCTACATGAAAGTGAGAAGCATGACAACAAAATAGATGCTCCTTAAAGAAATTAAATAATCATTTTCTTTATATAAATAAAATATATCTCCACACAACACTTCATATTAGCTGATCCAAATTCTCAATAATAGTGATAAATCCACTCTACTCCTATCCCTAGTATCCAATAGTATGACAAAAACCAACTTTTGACCCAAAAAATAAGACAAAAATATGAGGTCAAAATTTAATATATAAATATTGAAGAGATTGGATAATACATATTCAGAATTATGTCATTCATCCTACAATGTATACAGAAATAACATATCTTATATTTTGAATTTAACAATTTTGTATTGTAAACGTCAAGAATAAATCACAATTCACCATTGATAAAAGTTAAATATTTTTCAAAACCTAATCACTATAAAATTTTAAAATTCAATTATATCCATGTCACCTTACTTTTCACACCACACAAGAATTTGGAGGAATTTTGCTAATATAATGACACACAACTAAGTTTCTACAAAATTTAAATGCACAACTTAAAATAATTAAAATTCATCTGCTATAAGATTTTAATTCAATTGCAATAACAAGAATAAAACACCACATTTAACCATTCAATATGTACATGATTGAAAAGCATGAACACCAAACATACTCATGAAATAATTTTAATGAATATCATTTTATTAACTCTTGTTATTTAATAGTTTATTTTTCTTTTTGAATCTACATAATTTCACTTTAACATGATTTTGAAATGTGACTACCTCCACCAACCTTTATTATATTATTTCAATTAACATAAATTCATATCTCATATTGAGTAATTAATCATTATTGAGCTCTACTTGAGAGATGATGAGTAATGATATAATTGTGTCCAAATTACCCAAATCCAATCACCATTATAAGAAATAGTGTTCCATTATGAAGGCAAACCCAAAGTACCATTTGTTATTGATTTAAATTTAATATATAAATATCGAAGAGGTTGGATAATACATGTCCAAGATTATGTCATTCATCCTCCAATGTATAAAGAAATAACATGCCTTATATTTTGAATTTCACAATTGTATGTTGTAAACACCAAGAATAAATCACAATTCACCATTGATGAAAGTTTAGAATTTTTCAAAACCTAATAACTAAAAAAATCTAAAACTTAAGTATATCCTTATGACCTTAATATACACAACACCTCACTTTTCACATCACACAAGGGTTTGGAGGAATTTTGCTAACATAATGACATATAACTAAGTTTCTATGAAATTTAAACACAACTTAAAATTATTAAAATTCATCTACTAAAGATTCTAATTCAATTACAATAACAACAATAAAACACCACATTTAACCATTCAATATGTACATGATTGAAAAGCATGAACACCAAACATACTCATGAAATAATTTAAATGAATACCATTTCATTAACTCTCGTTATTTAATAGTTTATTTCTCTTGTTGAATCTACATAATTTCACTTTAACATGATTTTGAAATGTGACTACTTCCACCAACCTTTATTATATTATTTCAATTAATATAAGTTCCTATCTCATATTGAGTAATTAATCATTATTGAGCTCTACATAAGAGATGATGAGTAATGATATAACAAAGAGCCCAAATCCAATCACTATTATAAGAAATAGTGTTCCATTATGAAGGCAAACCCAAAGTACCAGTTGTTATTGATTTAAATTTATTGTTTCCTTATAGACTATGGAAATTTGATGAAGTGATTGGATAGTTAGACTCTTAAAAATTGAAGGTTGTGATGAAAAAAGAGCACCAAATAAAGTAAATGTTGTTGCCTAAGAAAATAATAATGAGAGCTAAATAAATAAAGCTTTTCTTGATTAATAAATAATTTCAGTCCTTGAATGACATAAACGTTTCATTATATAATGATGATTAGCATGGAATCATTTGTTTGTTCGAGTGTCACTCCACAAATCCTTCACAATCATCGGATTTCATGACCAAATTCCCATGGGAAAATAGGGAGTTTGATAGCTTAACTACAGTTTTCCCATTTTTAAAAAAGTTTATATGTGACGTTTAAAGCACATCTTTTGTCTTTTTTTTCTTTCATTGATTGGTGCCATGCCCAAAGCTTATTTTATTGGTTCTTTTTAAGCCTAGGAAAAAGTTCTAGAGTCTTTTTTTTAAAGCATACATATTTTTAGCCAATTGAAAAGACAAATGAAATGGCATCTTTTTTTATCATAATTTCATCCGAGGGAAAAGTAATCTTTTAAATCTTGATTTGTTAAAAAGGGATAGTAGCAATATAGTTTAGAAAAAAGTTCTTAAGCTCATTTTTAACCAAAGTTTTGGCGAATTAAAATGATAAATAAAATCATACTTTTTGGTACCATAATTTTATGAGGGTCAAGAGTAATCTTTTAATTTTGATTTGTTAAAAAGAGACAATATATTTTTTTTAATAGAAATGAAACTATTTATCAAAAAAAAAAAGAGACAGTAAGAAAATAGTTTAGACAATAGTAATTAATTGAGTCTATTTGAGTTTTTTGCATTATGATTACAAATCTTTGTTTTTAGTATGTAAATGTGCTATCTATTATTATTCACAGCTTTTACGAATATGGGTAATTTTTTAATTTTGTTTTGTTTAAAAGAGGTGAGCATTTTCTATATAGATTTATGAATCGATAAGGTCACAAAATGGGTGCCTCATCCCTACTATAGGCATTCGACAACAATACCCCAACAAGGTTTGAGGCTTGATGGCAAGAACAAACCCACCAAAACTTAACCATTACACTATGCCCATATCAACATAATCTTCTAATTTTAAAAAAAATAGTTTTACTTTTTAAAAAAATTTAAATTAATATGAAAAAGTGTAACAAAAATGTTAATTATGGTTGTGATTATGTTATTATAGAGGAAGACAATATTTTCAAATTCTAAATGGAAATAATATATTGCATTTCTCAAAAGGTAGCATGAATGGATCAAGTTAGTTCATATTTAGTGAGTGGAATCATGCCTAGAAGTCCATGTGGTCCTATTTTTTGGAAACTCATTCCCAAATATTCCTTTACAAAAAAGCTATTTGTATCGTCCTTGCGAAATGATTTGTGGTGTTTACAACAAACCAAATTTGGAGTAAATAGTAATGCATAATACATTAGAAAAGTGATAATTAAAATGGTAATTATTTGTTGTGATTGTGATATTATAATGGAAGATAACATTATTATATCCTTAATAAAAATAATATATTGTATATTGAAAAGTGGCTTCAAAAGTGGATTTGGAACAAAGCCTTAAAATATATCTACTCCTATATTTGGAAACTTATTTATAAAATAGTCATTTACATTAAAGGTTATTTTTATTGTCCTTGTGGAATGATTTGTGTTCTTTACATCAAACCAAATTTGTTGTAAAGATTAATGCATAAGATATTAGGAAAAATAACGATTTAAAAAAAGTAATAAATGTCATGATTTACATGCAAAAATTGATTTTGAAGCATGGATACTGAACATATAAGCTAGTTGTTAAAGTATGTGGTTAAATTTTGATTGAACTTCAATTATTTTATTAATATAGAGTTACAAAATAATGATACATTATTCATTTTTAAAATTAATATTCAATCTTAGCAACTATCATGGGCAAGATTTTAAGTATTAAGAATAATATTTTATTTTATAGAACCGAACAAATTAAATTTGAAATTATTTCCTAAAATATTTATGCTCTAATGTTGATATGCATCCTATGTAATGTTGGACCAATCTTGTCTTCAATTATGGGGAAAAGAAAATAAGTAAATTACTTTAGGTATCGGAATTGTGAGATGGTAATTCAATATATTCACATATTTTTAATTAGAAAGATATCAAATATGACCTGTGTGTTGCATGTAACTTGTAAAGTTCCTCCTATGAGTATATTTAGTGATCTAATTCAGTGTCTTGATATTTGATCCTTGATTATAATAGCATGACATACTACATAATAATTCTCAATCCTGTTTGGTTTGACTTTGTATTATAAATATGACCTTGGTATTTTTTTATTTGAACCCTATTGATGGATTGGACCTTTTTTGTAAAAACCTGGTCTGTGTGTTTTATTTATCTCATCAAACCTATTCAATTTAGGTACCTAAAACAACATACCTAAATCTATTTTTCAATGTGTGAATAAAAAATCCACAATGTCGCTTTTCCTCATTTAGCCAAATGATCTCTTTTGTCAGTGGGTCTTGATACCTTTTGGGCATGACATGTGGGTGTCTCGCGCAGGTTGGTGAGGCTTGAACTTGATGAAGGGTGCTCCCCTTAATACCACAAACACATAACAGAAATAGAGAAACAACAACAGTAATATGCAAGAACAGAAAATTGGCTTCTTATTATCTCCACAAATGTGGAATTAAAACTTTCAGAATTACAATATGCAAAGCCACATGGGCATTCCCTTACAATATTCTGTAGGACAAAGCCTCGAATCAATACCCAGATCTACTACCCAGAATTATTCCGAACTACCTAAGACAATAATACAGCCTTCCTTATATAGGCAATTTTCCACCGCCTGGGAAGGTTCCAGAATTTTAGCCAATAAGGCCGACCAAACTTAGAATTATTTTATTTTACATTTCATTACATCATAGCCGGCTCAAGATAACCTTTGAAACCCAAACAGAAATTTTGAAGAAAATTATTTTCCGCCATTTCAGGTGGCCCAAATTCCGAAGCCCATAAGTCATCACCAGTTGACCCGATCGGCTATTATAACCCCATTTCAGAAACGCCACGAAGCGCTCTACAGGCTTGACCCACACAAGCGCTCGTCACCCAAATTTTTGACCTCATCCGGGGCCTCTAAAGCCTTCAAAACTGAGTTCGAAGTTTCTATACCCTGCTGCCAATACCAAAAATCTTCAATATCTTCCAATATACACTTGATCTGGCAATGAAACTTTACTGGCAGACTTATACGACCAAAATCAACCTCCAAGAAAGAAATCAGATCCTTCTGAGCACATACAAAAATTACCAAAAATAGTAACTTTCCATAAATAGCAGCTCTGTACAAAATAGCTCTTATTGAATACAAAAATAGAAATATTTTTGGGTGATGCAAGATTGCTCTTACACCCAGGATGCTCCTGTATCAGACACCCGGGGTAATTTGAGAAGTGACCCTGTCACGACTCAAGTGTGCAGAGGAAAACCAAGACGGCTAACCTCCTCCTTTGTCAGCCATGATGAATCTTCAACAGGTCATCCTTTCCACTTGACCAGATATTCTTTATATGTCCTGTTCCTTGTGCTTCTGCCAACATGACTGTCTAGTATATCTTCGATCTCCTTAGTGTCTAAACTAGTTGCTGGAATACTCCACTGTGCTGCTGTGATCTCATCCTCAACACCTCCTTCATGATACTCTGTCAGATCTGAAATGTTAAACACTGGTGAAATATTTAGCTCAGTAGGCAATTCTACCTCATATGCATTTCCTAAATCATATTTCTTCAGTATCCTACACGGTCCAAACTTCTTCATTTTCAGCTTGTTATATGTACCAACTGGAAACCGCTCCTTCCGCAAATGAACCATGACTTCGTCACCAACTTGAAATTATTTATACCTCCTTTTCTCATCTGCCTTAGCCTTATACTGTGCATTCATCTTGGTAATATGCTTCCTCACCTCTTCATGGATGTTCTTCAAGTGTTCTGCAAAATCCTCAGCTTCAGCACTACTTATTTCTCCTTTATCTATCTTCTTCAATTCAGATGCATTTCTTGGACTACTTCCATATACAATCTGGAATGGTGATTTACCAGTGCTCCTGTTGACAGAATTATTGTATGCAAATTCCGTCTGTGGTAAAATCAAATCCCATCCTGTTGGCTTATCTCCAACCAAACATCTCAGCAAATTTCCCAAACTCCTATTCACCACCTCTGTCTGTCCATCAGTCTATGGATGATGTGATGAACTAAACTTTAAATCTATCTTCAACTTCTTCCACAATGTACGCCAGAAATATCCAACAAACTTAGTGTCCCGATCTGAAACTATGGTCTTTGGCAAACCATGAAGTCTCACTACTTCTCTGAAAAACAATTCTGCTACATGAACAGCATCATTAGTCTTCTTGCAGGGAATAAAATGTGCCAGCTTTGAAAATCTGTCAACTACCACAAAAATTGAATCGTGTCCCCGCTGTGTCCTCGGTAAACCAAGAACAAAGTCCATGCTGATATCCTCCCAAGGCTTCTCTGGTACGGGTAATGGCTGATACAACCCTGTATTCTGCTTCACTCCTTTCGCCATCTGACATACTCTGCAACTCTGTACAAACTTCTTCACATCTTACTGCAACTGTGGCCAATAATAATTCTCACTAACCAAACCAAGGGTTTTATCACGACTAAAATGTCCAGCCAATCCTCCGCTATGCTTCTCCTTGATGAGATTCTCCCTCATAGAACTTCGTGGAATGCACAACTGACTCCCTCTAAATAGCATATCATCCTCGATGATGAAATCCAACCATTTCATCCTGTCTAGAGTAACAGGTTCTGTACAAGCTTTCCAAGCTTCACCAAAATCAGGATCCTCTGGATACAAATTCTTGAGTTCCTTGAACCCAACCACTTCAATCTGCATTTCTGTCAGCAATAGTTGCCTTCTGCTAAGAGCATTTGCAACCCTATTAGACTTTCCACTCCTGTGTTTCAAAACAAATGTATAACTCTGCAAAAACTCAACCCATTTCAAATGCCTCTGATTCAACTTTCCTTGACTATTCAAATATTGCAAAGCTTGATGATCAGTATACAAAACAAACTCCTTAGGAAGCAGATAATCTCTCCACTTCTTTAATGCATGAACTATAGCATAAAATTCCTGATCATAAACAGAATATTTTCTCTTGGCATCATTTAACTTCTCACTGAAATAAGCAATAGGTTTACCTTCTTGGCTCATAACAGCTCATATTGCAGTACCACTAGCATCACAATTTGCTTGAAACACCTTATTAAAATCTGGAAGTGCTAAAATAGGTTGTTCTATAACTTTTTGTTTCAATAATTGAAAACTCTTTTCTGCCCCATTAGTCCACTTAAACTCTTTTCTATCCCCTCTCATTGTTTCAGTCAAGGGACCACAAATACTGCTAAAATTTTTGATAAACTTTCTGTAAAAGCTAGCCAAACCATGAAAAGATCTTACCTCAGTAGCACTCCTTGGAGTAGGCCATTCAAGGATAGCCTGTACCTTCTCTGGGTCCATTTTTAGACCTTCTGCTGAAACTACAAATCCCAAATACACTAACTCTTTCTTCATAAAACTGCACTTCTTCAAATTAATCAACAATTTCTCTTCTCTCAACTTCTCAAATACCATACGAATATGCATCATATGCTCATCCAATGTCTTACTAAAGATCAAAATATCATCTAGGTAAACAATGAAAAACTTACCCAGAAATTCTTTCAGAACCTCGTTCATGAGCCGCATGAAAGTGCTCGGTGCATTGGTTAGCCCAAAAGGCATGACTAACCACTCATACAGTCCTTCCTTTGTCTTGAATGGAGTCTTCCATTCATCTCCTTCTCTGATCCGAATCTGATGATATCCACTCTTTAGATCTATCTTTGAGAAATACACAGCTCCACTCAAACAGTCCATAATATGATCCATTCGTGGCAATGGAAACCTGTACTTGATTGTGATCTTGTTTATTGCTCTGGAATCTGTACACATCCTCCACTCTCCATTCTTCTTTGGTGCTAATACCGTAGGTACAGCACAGGGACTCAGACTCTCTCGAATCAATCCTTTCTGTAACAACTCATGTACTTGTCTGTTCAACTCCTCACTTTCTGCAGGTGTCATTCTGTGCGCTGCCTTATTCGGTAAACTCGCTCCTGGGATCAAGTCCATCTGATGACTGGTCTTCCTGACTGGTGGTAATCCATCAGGCATGTTATCGGATACAATATCCTGAAACTCATTCAACAAATCTACAACTTCTACAGGAACATCTTCTACTTCCTCTTTACCAGCTTTTGGAATTAAAGCAAAACATACATGCTCATGCCTCATACCATCTAGGAAATTTTTTCCATCAACAAAAGTTATCCTTGCATTACCACATACCTTTTCTTCAGTCTCCTTCAATGGTTTTAGCTTATGTCGCACTCCATCCTTTGTTAGGGAATAGGTATTCGCATGACCATCATGTACAACACATCTGTCAAACTGCCATGATCTACCTAACAACATATGACATGCATCCATAGAGATGATATCACATAGTACCTCATCTTGGTACCCGCCGATCTTGAACTTTACCAGGCACTGTTCACTGACCATGACCTTGTGGTCATCCTGCACCTAGGCAATCCGATATGGATGTGGGTGTTTCTGTCTCTTGAGCTTCAACTTTGTCACCATCTCTTCTGACACCAAATTGTCAGTGCTTCCACTATCGATAATCACATCACAATATTTACCCTCACACTTGCATCTAGTGCGAAACAGGCTCCTCCTTTGCTCAGGTTCATTCTCACCACTCAACAGGACTCTTCTGTTAATCAACGTTTCTCCTCTCTTAGCATCTTCAGAATTTGATGATCTGGCATCTTCATCTATATGTGCAACTCTGGCCTAGCCTTCATTTCTCCTGTCTGTTCTGCCTTGACACTGAGGACATTCAAATGCCCTATGACTTTCTTCTCCATAGTGAAAACATGTTCCATGGAAGCCACCTCTTCCAGATCCTTGTCCTCTTCCTCTTCCTCTCTGATCTCTATTATTCTGATCCTGGAAGCGATTGGAATTATTTTCGCGCTGATTCTGACTGCTACTGGCCTCATCCTTCTTTTTCGGATCTTCATTTTGGCCACCATATGACCGTCCACCAGATCATCCACTGCAACCTCTTCCATTTTGTCTGCTCTCAAACTTCTTGTTCAGCTTTTCCTCTACTTTTAGGGCAAACTAGTATGCCTCTTCAATACTGTTCATTCGAACCAGGTTCAGCTCCTCCTAAATGCTTGGCCTTAACCCATTAAGGTATTGAGCAAATTTCTCTTTATCAGCTTCTGCATGGCCTGTTCTGATGAGAAGTCGATAGAACTCCTCTGTATACTCCTGAACAGATCTTCCTGCTTGCTTCAAACTTTGCATTTTCTTCAGTAGGTCAAGCTCATAATCAACAGGAATGAACTGTCGCTTCAATTTATCCACCATTTGATCCCATCTCGTGATTTTCTCCTTTCCCCATCTATTTCGCTCCAACTAAATCTCTTGCCACCATATCTTTGCATGACCTTTCAGTCTGGCCTTCGCAAATTTGACCCTATCAGGATCCTCAACATCTTCATACTCAAAATATTCCTCACATTCATTGATCCAGTCGATCAATTCCTCTGGGTTAAGATTTCCAAAAAATGTAGGAACCTCAATCTTAGGTCTTTTCCCAATCTTGGAAATCGCCCGGAAAAGTCTTTCTTCCTCCTGGTTCACAATTTCAACTTCTCCTTCTTGATATTCTTCTTTGGCTTCATCCTCGCTTTCGTCTCTGACATTAAGATTCATTCCTCTGCGAATCTCTTCTTGCAATGCTCGCACTTATCTCTGCAGCTCTCTAACCTCAGGTGTCACAGCACCAGCTCTTCCACCATGCTCTCTTCGTGGAGGCATTTTCGCGACGCCCGCTGAAACCCTAACCACGGTCCTGGTGCAAACTGCCTCATAGTCGGTGATCTGTTTACACACTCAAGAAAACCTACTCTGATACCACTTGATGAAGGGTGCTCCCCTTAATACCACAAACACATAACAGAAATAGAGAAACAACAATAGTAATATGCAAGAACAGAAAATTGGCTTCTTATTATCTCCACAAATGTGGAATTACAAACTTTCAGAATTACAATATGCAAAGCCACATGGGCATTTCCTTACAATATTCTGTAGGACAAAGCCTCAAATCAATACCCAGATCTACTACCCAGAATTATTCCGAACTGCCTAAGACAATAATACAGCCTTCCTTATATAGGCAATTTTCCACCGCCTGGGAAGGTTCCAGAATTTTAGCCAATAAGGCCGACCAAACTTAGAATTATTTTATTTTACATTTCATTACATCATAGTCAGCTCAAGATAACCTTTGAAATCCGAACAGAAATTTTGAAGAAAATTATTTTTCGCCATTTCAGGTGGCCCAACTTCTGAAGCCCATAAGTCATCACCAGTTGACCCAATCGGCTATTATAACCCCATTTCAGAAACGCCACGAAGCGCTCTACAGGCTTGACCCGCGCAAGCACCTATCACCCAAATTTTTGACCTCATCCGGGGCCTCTAAAGCCTTCAAAACTGAGTTCAAAGTTTCTGTACCCTGCTGCCAATACCGGAAATCTTCAATATCTTCCAATATACACTTGATCTGGCAATGAAACTTTACTGGCAAACTTATATGACCAAAATCAACCTCCAAGAAAGAAATCAGATCCTTCTAAGCACATACAAAAATTACCAAAAATAGTAACTTTCCATAAATAGCAGCTCTGTACAAAATAGCCCTTATTGAATACAAAAATAGAAATATTTTTGGGTGATGCAAGATTGCTCTTACACCCAGGATGCTCCTGCATCAGAACTTTTATTTAAAGAGAGCCTCGGGACTCATAAGCCATGAAACCTATCCGGTTGTAAGTCTTACTTTTTCACATGTCCACCTCTACATACTCATCATTGTTTTAGTTTTGGCATGGTTTTTAGTGAAACTACTGCTATGATTATTGAGGAGAGGTAGCTGAGTGTAATAATGGAGAAGTCATTTTTGTTTACAGAACATAGGCTGACTGTCATTTCTTAGGGTCAGCAATGTGACCCAGCATAAAAATCCTGGTGGGATGTCCAATGCATAACACTCTATCTGATCTACTTTTTGTTAGGGTTTTCAAGCAGTGCCTTAGCTATATATAAAGACCATTGTAATATGAGTAGAGAGACTTTAGACTTAAATCTTGGTCGAAATACAGGACTCTTGTAGAATTATTTTTTGGCAAGCTTCATTTTATTTTGTAAGCCTTAAGCTATAATGGGTGACTTGATTTATTATTACAAATTGATCATACTTTCAACCCTTTGATTTTAGAGTTTCGATGCTCGTGGAAGTTTCTATGTTGTTTAAATATAATCTCTAACTTTAGTGCATATGTGTCTAACTTTTGCTAAATAGATTATGTGTCCAAGATTCTCTATTTTGTGAGTGTATTGCATAATTCACTCTATGCCTTTTATTTATTATGATAATGTATTTCTATAACTATTCCTAGGCCTATATGCTACAAAGTTGCCTTGATATTTCATTTTTTGAAATAGCCTATGCATTTTGAGTTTAAAGTGTTCCAAAATCTTGGTGTTTTTCTTAAGTAGGGTTATCTTTCTCTCTCTTTCCTTCCCCAAGCATGAAGGGTCAACTTCTAAAATCTCAGAGGTTTCTCATTAAAAGCGAATAAGGTTCCCCATTTCACTGAGCTTCCCATAGACTATTCGCTAGGAAGCAATTCTAGGCATCAATAGTTATTTTTCTGGAACACCTGATGGGATAGAGTTTTCATAACTATAGTAGAGGTTCCTTCTTTAGTATTTTTTAGCCTTCAAGAGGCAGATCCAAAGCACCCAATGACTCTATAGCCATATTTGGACTAGTTTTTGATGGTATGAGTGAAGTTCCCATATTTACACACCTTTTTTCCCTTGTAAATCTTTCCTTTCCCCATATGTGTTAAAATGGAGTGATATTAAGACTATCAATATTTTCCCATCCTTTTCATGAAAATCCATATGTTCCATCTTCTTACCAATAATATTAGGCCAGGAGTTATGATATTTTTTCTCCATACACCATTCTTACACCTAGTTATGAGCAAAACCTGAATGTCTACTACCCATATGCCCACACATACACCTACCAACCACAAGAGGTACCTATTAAATCTTATCAACATGCTTATCCTCTCGCCCACAAATAGAATGTGGAGAACCAAGAACATATTAGTTGTTGAGACATTTTGTCAAATCTTCAGGAAAAGATAGAAGCTATAAAGGAGGAACAAGAGTATTTCCACTGACGAAAAGAACTTGATTATCAAGCTCACATGTTGCAGTAGTAAGATGATTTCCTAAAGATGCAACAAGTGTAGTTCCTTACAATGAAATCCTTCTCCCAAGAGGAAAGGACTAAGCAACTAGTTTTGAAGAAAGAGGTAGACCCATCTAGACATGATCCTTCTTTTGCACATGGATTAGATAAAATGGATTCAGAGGAGGAGGAGAAAAAGAAGAAGGGAGAAAGGAGGAGATACAAGAGGAAATGAAGAAATATTGATGCAGGAGCATCCTTGCTGTAAGAGCAATCTTGCATCACCCAAAAATATTTCTGGTTTTGTTTTCAATAAGGGCTATCTTGTGCAAAGCTGCTATTTATGGAAACTTACTATTTTTAGTAAGTTGGTCATATGATCTCGGAATGTTCTGATTTCACAGTCGGAGGTTCATCTTAGTCATTTCAGCCTACCAGTTGAGTTTCATTGCCATATCATCAGTATTGGTGAAGTTATTGAGGTTTTTGGGTATGAAATCTTTCAGCTCAATTTTGAAGGCCTTAGAGGCTCCAGATCGTGATCGACCCCTGGTTGACTATTGCTTGCGTGTATTAGGTACTATAGATCTCATCATGGCGTTTCTGAAAAGTGGTTGCAATAGAAAAATAGAGCTACGGTTAAAAAGTTATGGCCTCCGGAAGTTGGGCTACCTAAAAGCATATTTTGTATTTTCTTTGAGCCGACCCTATTGTAATAATTGTAAAAATAAAATAATTCCATGTTTAGTCAGCCTAAAAGGCTAAATTTCTGGAACCTTCTCGGGCAGTGGAAATTGCCTATATAAAGAAGGCCCGTAGTGTTGTCTTAGGAAGTTGGGGCAGTTCTAGGTAGATCTGGGTAATGATTTGAAGCTTTGTCCTATAGAATATTGTAAAGGGAATGCCCATGTGGCTTTGCATATTGTAATTCTGAAATTTGTAATTCCACATTTATGGAGATAATAATAAGCCCATTTTTTGTTCTTGCAAATTGTTGTTGTTTCTCTATTTTTGTTATGTGTTTGTGGTATTAAGGGGAGCACCCTTCATCAAATATTTTCTCCAACCAACCTCTCTATAGACATGGAACAAAGAAGGAAACAAAGAGGAGGAAGACTTTTTACCACTCTTTGATGAGCTTCCCTTCTTTTTTGATATGGAGGAGATTGGGCAAACCACTGGTGACATAGTAAAAAGAATAGTTTAGGAAGAGGCACTTCCTTTTCTAATAGCTTGTGTTCCACAAACAACTCTAGGCCTTAAGGGGGTCCTAAAATAATTTTTTGTTGAGGATGAATTTCTAGATGCATTTGATGTCATTTGCACATCCATCAACCTTGATTCGAGGGCTTCTAGGCCTATAGACTGAGAGGTGTAACAAGAGACAAATATATCCTCTCCAGTAAAGAATCCATCAAGCTCTATTTCTGATGGTTATCTTAGGGAAAAGAGAACAATAGATCCAATCAAGGGATGTCTCATCAGACATCTGGCTCAAACCAATGAGTTGGAACTAGTCATGCTCACCTTTGAGCATAAAGATGAGCTTCACGAAGAAAAGAAGCCCACCCATTTTTTTCTAGAAGATGACATTCCAACATGGGTGAGTTTATTTATTTTTTCTCTCCATATGTTGTTTAGTAGACCATGGTAGTTTGATAGGTGTGATGTGCATGATGGTCATGCGAATACCTATTCCCTGACAAAGGATGGAGTAAGATATAAGCTAAAACCATCGAATGACACAGAAGAAAAGGTATGTGGTAGTGCAAGAATAACTTTTGTTGATGGAAGAAAATTTCTAGATGGTATGAGGCATAAGCATGTGTGTTTTTCTTTAATTCCAAAAGCTGGCAAAGAGGAAGTAGAACTTGTACCTGTAGAAGTTGAAGATTTATTGAATGACTTTTAGGATATTGTGTCTGATAATGTTCCTGATAGATTACCACTAGTAAGGAAGATCAGTGATGGACCTGATTCCAGGAGCTAGTTTTCCAAATAAGATAGCACACAGAATGACACCAGCAGAAAGTGAAGAGTTGAACAGACAAGTACATGAGTTATTATAAAAGGGGTTGATTCGAGAGAGTCTAAGTCTTTGTGCTGTACCAGTAGTATTAGAACTAAAGAAGAATGGAGAATGGAGGATGTGTATAGACTCCAGGGCAATAAACAAGATCACAACCAATATAGGTTTCCATTGTCACAAATGGATGATATTATGGACTATTTGAGTGGGGTTGTGTATTTCTCAAAGATAGATTTGAAGAGTGGATATCATCAGATTTAGATCAGAGAAGGAGATGAATGGAAGACTGCCTTCAAGATAAATGAAGGACTGTATGAGTGGTTAGTCATGCCTTTTGGGCTAACCAATGCACTGAGCACTTTCATGCGGCTCATGAACGAGGTTCTGAAAGAGTTTTTGGGTAAGTTTGTCATTGTTTACCTAGATGATATTTTGATCTTTGTTAAGACATTGGAAGAGCATATGATACATATTCGTATGGTATTTGAGAAGCTGAGAGAAGAGAAATTGTTGATAAATTTAAAAAAGTGCAGTTTTGTGAAGAAAGAGTTAGTGTATTTGAGATTTGTAGTTTCAACATAAGGTCTAAAAATGGACCCAGATAAAGTATAGGCTATCCTTGAATGGCCTAATCCAAGGAGTGCTACTGAAGTAAGATCTTTTCATGGTTTGGCTAGCTTTTACAGAAATTTTATCAAAAATTTTAGCAGTATTTGTGGACCCTTGACTAAAACAATGAGAGGGGATAGAAAAGAGTTCAAGTGGACTAATGGGGCAGATAAGAGTTTTAAACTATTGAAACAAAAAGTTACAAAACAACCTATTTTGGCACTTCCAGATTTTAATAAGGCATTTCAAGTAGACTGTGATGCTAGTGGTACTGCAATAGGAGCTATTATGAGCCAAGAAGGTAAACCTATTGTTTATTTCAGTGAGAAGTTGAATGATGCCAAGAGAAAAAATTATGTTTATGATCAGGAATTTTATGCTATAGTTCAGGCATTTAAGAAGTGGAGACACTATCTACTTCCTAAGGAGTTTGTTTTGTATACTGATCATCAAGCTTTGCAATATTTGAATAGTTAAGGAAAGTTGAATCAGAGGTATTTGAAATGGGTTGAGTTTTTGTAGGGTTATACATTTGTTTTGAAACACAGGAGTGGAAAGTCGAACAAGGTTGCAGATGCGCTTAGCAGAAGACAACTATTGCTAACAGAAATGCAGATTGAGGTGGTTGAGTTCAAGGAACTCAAGAAATTGTATCCAGAGGATCCTGATTTTGGTGAAGCTTAAAAATCTTGTAAAGAACCTGTTACTCTAGAAAGGACGAAGTGGCTAGATTTCATCATCCAGGATGATATGTTATTCAGAGGGAGTTAGTTGTGCATTCCACGAAGTTCAATGAGGGAGACTCTCATCAAGGAGAATCATAGTGGAGGATTGGCTGGACATTTTGGTCATGATAAAACCCTTGCTTTGGTTAGTGAGAACTATTATTGGCCACAATTACAACAGGATGTCAAGAAGTTTGTACAAAGTTGCAAAGTATGTTAGATGGAGAAAGGAGTGAAGCAGAATACATGGTTGTATCAGCCATTACCTGTACCAAAGAAACCTTGGGAGGATATTATTATGTACTTTGTTCTTGGTTTATCAAGGACTCAGTGGGGATATGATTCAATTTTTGTGGTGGTTGACAAATTTTTGAAGATGACACATTTCATTCTCTGAAAGAAGACTAATGATGATGTTCATGTAGCAGAATTATTTTTTAGAGAAGTAGTAAGACTACATGGTTTTCCAAAGAGCATAGTTTCAGATCAAACACTAAGTTTGTTGGATATTCTAGCGCACATTGTGGAAGAAGTTGAAGACAAATTTGAAGTTCAGTTCATCACATCATCCACAAATTGATGGGTAGACAGAGGTGATGAATATGAGTTTGGGGAATTTGTTGAGATGTTTGGTTGGGGATAAGCCAACAGGATGAGATTTGATTTTACCACAGGAAGAATTTGCATACAATAATTCTATCAATAGGAGCACTGGTAAATCACCATTCCAAATTGTATATGGAAGTAGTCCAAGAAATGCATTTGAATTGAGAAAGATAGATAAAGAAGAAATAAGTAGTGCTAAAGCTAAGGATTTTGCAGAACACTTGAAGAACATCCAATAGGAGGTGAGGAAGCATATTACCAAGATGAATGTGCAGTATAAGGCTAAGGAAGATGAGAAAAGAAGGCATAAGTAATTTCAGGTTGGAGATGAAGTCATGGTTCATTTGTGGAAGGAGAGATTTTTAGTTGGTACATATAACAAGTTGAAAATGAAGAAGTTTGAGCCATGTAAGATACTGAAGAAGCATGATTCAAGAAATGCCTATGAGGTAGAATTGCCTACAAAGTTGAATTTTTCACCAGTGTTTAACATTTCAGGTTTGACAGAGTATCATGAAAGAGGTGTTGAAGATGAGATTACGGCAGCACAGTGGAGTATTCCAGCAACTAGTTCAGATACCAAGGAGATTGAGGATATATTGGATAGTAGTGTTGGTAGAAGCACAAGGAACATGACATATGAAGAATATTTGGTCAAGTGGAAAGGATGACCTGTTGAAGATTCATCATGGCTGATAAGGGAGGAGGTTAACCATCTTGGTTTTCCTCTTCACACCTATGTCATGACAGGGTCACTTCTCAAATTACCTCGTGTGTCTGATGTAGGAGCATCCTGGGTGTAAGAGCAATCTTGCATCACCCAAAAATATTTCTGGTTTATTTTCAATAAAAGCTATCTTATGCAGAGCTTCTATTTATGGAAACTAACTATTTTTATTAAGTTGGTCATATGATCTTGAAATGTTCTGATTTCACAATTGGAGGTTCATCTTAGTCATTTTAGCCTACCAGTTGAGTTTCATTACCACATCATCAGTATTGGTGAAGTTATTGAGGTTTTTGGGTATGAAATCTTTCAGCTCAATTTTGAAGGCCTTAGAGGCTCCAGATCGTGATCGACCCTCAGCTGACTAGTGCTTGCACATGTTAGACACTATAGATCTCTTCATGGCATTTCCGAAAAGTGGTTACAATAGAAAAATAGAGCTACAGTTAAAAAGTTATGGCCTTCGGAAGTTGGGCTACCTAAAAGCATATTTTGTATTTTCTTTGAGCCGACCCTATTGTAATTATTGTAAAAATAAAATAATTCCATGTTTAGTCAGCCTAAAAGGCTAAATTTCTGGAACTTTCTTGGGCGGTGGAAATTGCCCATATAAGGAAGGCCCGTAGTGTTGTCTTAGGCAATTGGGTAGCTCTGGGTAGATCTGGGTAATGATTTGAGGCTTTGTCCTATAGAATATTGTAAAGGGAATGCCCATGTGGCTTTGCATATTGTAATTCTAAAATTTGTAATTCCACATTTATGGTGATAATAAGAAGCCCATTTTCTGTTCTTGCAAATTGTTGTTATTTCTCTGTTTCTGTTATGTGTTTGTGCTATTAAGGGGAGCACCCTTCATAAAATATTTTCTCCAACCAACCTCTCTATAGACATGGAACAAAGAAGGAAACAAAGAGGAGGAAGACTTTTTACCACTCTTTGATGAGCTTCCCTTCTTTTTTGATATGGAGGAGATTGGACAAACCGTTGGTGACATAGTAAAATGAATAGTTTAGGAAGATGCACCTCCTTTTCTAATAGCTTGTGTTCCAAAAACAACTCTAGGCCTTAAGGGGGTCCTAAAATAATTTTATGTTGAGGATGAATTTATAGACACATTTGATGTCATTTGCACATCCATCAACCTTGAGTCGAGGGCTTCTAGGCCTATAGACCAAGAGATGTAACAAGAGACAAATATATCCTTTGAGTCAGAACTAGTCATGCTCACCTTTGAGCATAAAGATGAGCTTCATGAAGAAAAGAAGAAGCCCACCCATTTTTTTCTAGAAGATCACATTCCAACATGGGTGAGTTTATTTATTTTCTCTCTTCAAGGGGCACCTTGTGATGTTAGGTTCCATTTAGGATTTATTTTCTAGATAGCTGTCCAAAAATATGTAATATATCAAAGGCTAGTTAGAAAGGAAAGATATTTAAACAAACCAGTCAATAGTTTTGTTTGATTCCAATAATGAAAATTTGTGTACATATGTAAATATTTGTATAGTTCAGTAGGTTAGGATTTTTTCTTCTCCAAGAAGTTTTTTTGCACATAATCCAATATCCTTAAGAGAATGCATGTTGTCGTTTCTTGTTTTCATCTAGGTGTGTGCTTAAGAGTTGCTAGAACTAATAACCTACAATTGATTGAATATCTTGATGGAAATAATGGACAAGTGAAAGAAAGTGATTGATGGTCACCGAGCTACTAATGTATGTGTAAGTTAATTAAATCAGTCAATGTATTGTCATTGATGTCAAGTAGTTTTGAGTATACTTATCATGATGGTTACAAACATCTAAAGAAGGAAAATGGTAAAGGAATGAGATATCTACATGAAGATGAGATGGATATGAAAGATATGGCTATGGTATACATTGGGTAACTTATTGATGATTCTATGACATCATGTTGTTGACTTGATTGTATTACATGATTTTGTTATGTATTGAATATCAAAACTGAACAAGTTTATGTGGTTGGTAAATGGAGATTTTTGTATAGACCGAGCTAGTGTAGTGTATATCGAGTATATTATTAACTGAGCAGGTAATCACCGACATATCCTGGTATTGAGCGAGTGAAAGAAATAAATAAAGTTTTATAACAAAAATGATGAGCTGGACAGATGCTTATGATTTTGAGGTAAAAGATAATGTTTGTTATGATGAGCCAATGGCTGAAAAATTCAAGATTGATCGAATCAGGGAGAATGAAATGTGTTAATGACATAACTATCGAGGAAGGTTAAAGAGGCAAAATGAATGATAGAGATTAAGAGGAAAAATCTAACAGATGAAAAGAAAACAATTTATGATGTCTATATAAGGAGACATGGGATTCATTATTGAGTCTGGGATTTTTGATACTGCAGGAGAATTCACGTGAAAGGATTACTTTCATACACCACTGATCAAACTGGTTGAATACAAAACCAAGTTTAACTGTAGACATTACCAAGCATCATAGAAGCATACACCGAGTGGAATAAAGTTGGAGGATATGAAGGATTGAATTGATTATTGATTAGAGGAGGTATTTTGAGCTTAGCATAGATCTAAAAATTTGCAAATCATAGTTGTATTTGAATAAGATCATTACTATATCAGTTTATCCATTGTTATAGATAAATCTCTTAATTGATTGAGACTTAACAGTCTTTTATGTTAGAAATAAGGAATACTGAGAGGGGGGGTGAATCAGTATTCTACAAACTTTTCTATTCACCCAATTATGGATATAATAGATTAACTTGATACTTGCAAAACAAATTAAACTAAATAGCATGCATAACAATAAAGAAAATGAACTCATAACACCATGTTTTATTCTCGAGGAAACCCTAGCCAAGGGAAAACCTTGGTGGGGATGATACCCACAATGATCCACTAATCAAAAGTATCTGGTAAAGGATGTTGACCCTTTTAGGAGTCTATTACATACATATAGTGTCTCAATCCTGATTAAGGGACTCTAGGCCTTGTTAGAAGCCTCAACCCTGCTAAGAGTTGGTAGTACAAATAGAATGATTACAAGATGAGCCCACTACCCAAACATGTAATGTACAATGATTTTTTATTACAAAAAGGGTAAGGTATATAACCTTTCACTATTTCCGAATAGCTTTCCTATTCTTATCTATCTCTTTACAACTTCTCATCAATTTATTTCACATACATATGTCACACTACTTACTTCACATTACATGTCTTACATTTATACAATTTATTAAGAATAATAACCTTTCAGAGTCAACTTTACAAAACATAAAGTACTTTACAAAATACATATTAACTTGCACTACCCAAGGGTTAACATCTAGGATTTAATCCCTTAAATGATTAAGTTATTATTTTGATAAACAAAATAATCCCTTAACTTTCATATTGATTTTGTCTTCTTTCTTTATCCTGTCGGCTTCAACTCCGTCTTCGGTAATAATGCAATAACTTCTTCCGTACATTTCGTACAAACTTGCGCTCTTAGGTGACTCTTCAATATACATCAAAGTATCCATGTTCAAGTGCACAAGCATTGAACTTACTTCTATCGACATCGCTATCAAAAACTGTCTATGGTTAGACTAGAAAATCCTCCTTATACTTAGAGAATTTTACTCTGCACTTTGGCATAACTACTTGCTATCATATGCGGCCTTCATACAAATTATATGTTTCCATAATGACAAAAACTTGATATGTAACTCAGCCAAATTTCCAAAAATCTCCCCCTTTGTCATTGGTGGCAACATATAGGAAAATTGGCTAAGTCATACAAAACTTCAAAATTCTTTACTATCCTTGGGTGAACCCACAATAGTGGGTTACACTTTTTTGCCTGAACGGACACTATACTCTAAATTTTGAATAAAACTTTTAGATTCGAATGCATATTGTCGTTAAACCGTTAAGAATCAGAAGATGAAGTAAATTAGAGTCTTTTAGGATTTTATATCTAGATCCTAAATATATTTTTTATTTTTATTTTTGAATTGATTTGATTGGTTTTTTATTTCTCTCACAAAAATTGGTATGTTGCTAAAAATGTCATTTTCAAAGAGTTACATTATTTTTGTAGAGCATAACTTTTTTTCTAAAATAGATATCAATGTGATTCTTTCAAATTTAGTTTTTTAATGTCCATATGGAGGGCATGAAATTGGTTTTATGACATTATCATGATTATTTCATATTTTATTAACGTTTGAAGTTGACTAAGCCGCAATTTTGACATACCTTGAGTACATAGCTTATAACTTTTTATGTATTTGTCCAATTTTATTTTTATTTTTTTTGATAGAAAGATAACTTCAATACATAGGGCATAGATATTTTTTAGAATTTTTTTTCTCTCATTTACTATTTTTACAGAAGCATCGAACATAGAGGTGGAGATACGATGAAATATCTATGTTTAGTAAAACTAAAAATACAAAGTCATAATAAACTTAATATATATTAACGTTATAATAATTGGAAAGATTTTTCTTAGTAGTACCTTACTACATAGATAGGTTTTTCGAATGGATTCATTTGATCTACCAAAAGATAAAGTCGAAGTGATTTTTTATTAGCATTTTAATAGGTGCGAAGGAGACTCCATTTTAGGTATGAATAAGGAGTATATATGTTATGTCAATGATTTTTTAATCTAAGAGGCTTTGAGCTAACCATTTATAATTAATTCCTTCAAATTGAACCTCTCAAGGCTTAAATAATTATATTTTATTAAAAATGTGTCATTTCAGCAAAAAATAACATGTCTAAAAAAGTGTAACCCACTATTGTAGGGTCACCCCCTTATATCTCCAAAATATATGATATCATATGTACTCCCCCTAGGAACATGCTTCCATATATGCTATACAAAAAATTGTCTATACATCTTACAATTTTCTGCAATCACTCCCCCTTTGACAACAATGACAAAAAAGGGTGTCAAAATTGAGTAACAAAAATATTTACCTTTGATTCAAAATTGCAAAACCGGTAGGCTTGCAACACAATCTACAAAATTTACCTTTAAGATTTCTATCTCCTTCTCCCATGCCTTCTTAACAGTGTCTGAAACACTAAGGAGTGCACATAAACCATACGATGCAATGTCACATGCATGAAGGTTTTCATAGTTGAATTTCTCATAAGATGTCTTTGATGAAAGACATTCTTCCAATCGGCCTTCAATGATGCTTATCTTTATTGAAATGTGCTCTCTTAGAAGAGTGAATCTTCTTAGTTTCTTTTCTTTCTCTTCACGAAGAATTCTTTCATCATACAATTTACTTATATTCTTCTCAAGATCATAAATCTTCACATTCGGAGTGGATAAAAGATGTACCTCTGTTTGAATTTCTGCCTCTTTTGCTTTTATCTTTTCAGTCAAATTTGATACATGATTCTTTGTTTTTGTACACTGAATGTACAAGGATTTACCTCTGTCCAAATTCCTTCTAAGTTCCTTGATACATACATCCAGATTATTAATATCATTCCTGATGTTCTGACATATGTCATGAAATATTTTGGCCTCATAGGCTGCCTGAGCTTTTACTATAGCTATTTCTAATAAGTTGGTGAATTCACTGTCAAATGCCTTCACAACTTCTTTAGCTTTTACATGTGGATCTGCCTATGATATCTAACTAGTTACAATACTTTGCAACTTTTCTGTCACTTCAAGCAATGCTCCTTCAAGGCTTTTCACTTTCTTGTTTTTACCAATGATTTTGTTTAAGGATAAGATCAACTCTATCTGATCATCATCATCAACTTCTTTTCCAAGATTTGTAAAAATAGATTCTAACTATGGTTTTTATGTTGTTGTCTTAGGAGTAGGACTAATTTTTGCTTAACTTTGTGCTCCTTCCTGACCTACTATCTCTATGTTTACCTGAATCTTTGCTTGCTTTTGCTCTTCTATCCTTGTTTCCTTCCTTTCTTCCTCTGCAACTTTTGTATCATGTTCTTCCATAGCCGAATTGTCAACAATGTTTTCAAGGTTGCTAAAAGGATGTCATTACTATCCAGTGTAATACTTGTTCCTTCCGCATTTATTGTTTCATCTTCAATGTTAATTGATGGTGGTGGAGAGAGACTTTTTTGGTGCTCAGCTTCCAAAGCTTGATCTATTGTACTTGTGTGCTTACTAACACCTATGGTCATTACTTTTACAACTGCCTATTCTATTTCCTTGTTAACTTCTTCATAATTTCCTCCCATTATCAAAATTGTTATTCTTTTTGTTCTTAAGTGAATATTAAGATATTTCTTTATTTCCTTGAAATGATCTTCATCTCTAATAACACAGAGCTTTCTCACAAAATTTTCTCTTATCTTAATGTCCTCTTCAGCTGCTCCCTTCATTTTGTTCACTAATTTCTCAAAAAGTTCATCTGCTATCTTCCCTTGAATACTATCAAATTTCTTATTAGCCAATAACATATGTCTGACAACTGCATTCTCTAAGTTCAAATTCTTTGAATAATCATATAACTCATAGTATTTGTTCATCTTTGAAAAATCACCATCATTAATGATTGAAGCATTCACTTTTTCTATCTTTGGTTTCCATTTTCTCTTATTGCTTCCAATTTCTTCATCATCTTTTATTTCAGATACATGTCTAGGAACAGGGGTGAACATAGTCTTTTGTCTCTTTTGTGGCCCACTTTCCATTTCCTTAACTCTTTTTACTGGAGGGGTGGTGGAAGATCTAGTAGATTTCCTTGTTTCTTGCACCACTTCAAATTTTATTTCCTTTTCTATAACTTGTGCTTCTTCAGTTTGAGCTGCAACTAATGCTAAAGGTGGAACAGAAAAAACTTCCTTCTATCCAATGTCTCTTATTGTTGATGTGGTCTGCTTTTCCATTAGAATTTCTTGTTTTGACATTCCTATATCCTTCAAAATTTTCTTGATAGTTCTTTCCACTCTTTTCTTTGATAACTTATCTTCTTGTAGAGACTTTGTAGAGTTAAATTTCTCCTCATAAGTTCCAAATCTAGAACTGCTTGTATCCATTTTTCTTTTCAACAATCTATTCACATATTCTTCTATCTCATTTTCAGATACTTCATATCCAAGAGGATCTATGAATTCTACTCTAGGTTCGACTACTTCAACAAAATTAAATTCAGTGTCAACCATGAAACATATTTCATCTTTGTACTTTTCTACTACAGCCTGTGGTATCCTTGATCTTTTCCTCACCTGATTCTGAAATGTTTTGATTACCAAGGTTGCGCTCTCATTAACCTTGTCTATAGGGTGTCTCAGATACATCTTGTTAATTCTTTCCATAGTAGTCTTGTTGTCATTCCAATCATCTCCAATAGTATATGGAAATCTTCTTAACAAATGAAAAAACATATATGTGATAAGGGTTGAGAATCTAAATTGTGAGTTCTTGGATTTCTTTATCTTTTGAAGGTTCTCAAATAGATGAATTCTCAAGATTTCACACAAATCTACTTGAACTTTCTCTACACACATCAAATAAGCTACATGAATCATACCAACTGCCATGTCATCTTCTCTAGAATTAGCATAGAATTTAGACGTTAAGATCTTACACACATATCTAACATCATCTTGAATTATCTTACTGATTACAATTCATCTGCCATTATAAGATGATTTAGTGTTATCCAGTACTGTCTTCTTAACATTCTTCTCATTAAAAGGTATAACTCTAGATTTTGACAAACTAGTTACCTCATGAATTAGGTCTGTTGTGATGTCTATTAGTCTGTCATCTAACCAAAATTCCCCATTGTGAATTCTGCTTAAAATTATCTTTGTGCATTCATCATCTTCAAATTCATAGTTCAATGAATATTTCACAATTTCATTTTCCTTCAGATGTTCAAACCCTACTTTCAATGACATATCCTGATTATACATATTTTTATATTCCTTAATCACACTACTGTCACTGATGGTTTGAAACTTGCATTTCAAATAACCTTTTACATCTTCTAAATGTAAAAATCCATCTGGAACGGTCAATAAAGCGAGACTAGGGTCTTCTTCTAAGGGTTCTACTGGTTCCATTTTGATTTTAGGTCTAATTGTATCACTTATGTTGTGAATAAATGAAACATCCATATCTTCTACAAATGCTTTAATTGTCTGATAGATTTTCTTAGTAAAATACCTCAATTTCATGATTTAGGGCTTTGCATAGATCCGACACAAAATTATTTTACCAAATCTTGCAAACTGCTTTCAATCACTGCTGCTTTGATCTCCTTATCCTTTATAGTTGCTTGAATGATTAACTAATACTAATCATAAGCTTTTAACCTCAAGATTCTAATATTGCATTCAATTCTTTTGCTGCTTCTTTCCAAAAAGTTGTTCCTTCTTTCCTGCAAAACTTCAAACTTCTTGCGAACTCACATATATTCATATTAGCTCATGCGCTCTTAACCATAGCATCATTACATCACATACTACCTTACATTAACTGTGCAAGACTCAATTCATCCTACACTAACCTCTACACTATCCTAAGTCCTATTCTAATGCATTCTTTATGAATTTAAGTGCTTTGAGATGGGTTAGAAAGAGGTTCACACTTACTATTAGATACTTCACCGATCTGATTACCTTGTGTGTTGAATGCGTCTCCTTGATCTATACCTTTAACACATTTTATTTCTTCTGAAATACTACAGCATCCTTTCTGACTGTTGCTTGCATTCTCATTTCTTCTTCTATAGTTCATGTTGTTCAGATTTATCATGTTGTTCATTCTGCAAAATCTTGTTGTATGACCAAATTTGTTGCATATCTGGCACACTATTCCAATGTTTCCATATCTTGGTCCAGTTTGGTTGATTTGTGATCTACAATTCCTGGCAATGTGTCTAATCTTGTTGCATCTATAACACACAACTGCATTTCTTATGTTCATATCTTCAGTAGGTTTCTTATCTACATGGTTAGTGTCTCTAAACATTCTACTACTATTATTATCATTAAATATAGGCTTTTTACAAGCAATATCTCTATGTCCAAAATGATGATAATTATAACAATAACCATTGAGAGGTTTAAATTGCTTAACTATGCAATCTTTCTTCATATGACCAAAATTATTACATGCAAAACATCTACCTTTGAATTCTCTTTGCATACCTTTAAGTTGATCATCTTCTTTAGGTGGATTAGGTATATTCTCAGATTTGTTAGCTTCATCAAATTTCTTTTCATCTATGTTCTTAGAGACTTTCAGATATGGTTCCTTGATTTCTTCACTTACCTTAGATGAGTTAAATCCAAGACCAGTTTATCATAGAATGGCTTTTGATACGACATTTGTTCATCAATCTTTTCACTGGTGGAATACAATCTTTCAAGATGTTTCTTAGACTGAGTCAGTTCTCCTTTCACAATTGTATTGTATTTTTCGAGTTCAGCATACTATAATTTGGTTTTCTCAAGTTCAGATGTCACTTTACATAGTTTACATTTCAGATCCTCATTCTCAGATTTCAGATTAGGTTCATTCTTGTTGTTTCCATCTTTCAAACTTAATTTCAGATAAAAAATCTTCAAATTATGCTTAAGGATCTCATTTTCTTTCTTCAGATTTGAAATTTCATCACAATCTTCAATTTGAATTATAGGTTCCTTCTTTGATGTCAGTTCTACTTTTTCTTTCAATTTCTCAATGAAGTTCTTTGCATCATCATATTTTCCTTTCAGAGTATCTCTTTCTTCAGTAATCATATCAATCTATTCAAGATCTTCTTTAATATTCTTCTGTAGTTGATCCATATCCATAGAGATCTTACTCAAGCTGCTAGGCTTTCTCTAAATGATTCTTTTTCAAGTAACTAAGCTCTGATACCAATTGTTAGAAATAGGGAATACTGAGAGGGGGGGTGTATCAGTATTCTACAAACTTTTCTATTTGCCCAATTATGGATATAATAGATTAACTTGATACTTGCAAAACAAAGTAAACTAAAATGCATGCATAGCAATAAAGAAAATGAACTCATAACACCATGTTTTGTTCTCGAGGAAACCCTAGCCAAGGGAAAACCCCAGTGGGGATGATAGCCATAATGATCAACTAATCAAAAGTATCCGGTAAAGGATGTTGACCATGTTAGGAGTCTATTACATACATATAGTGTCTTAGTCCTAATTAAGGGACTCTAGGCCTTGTTAGAAGCCTCAACCCTACTAAGAGTTGGTAGTACAAATAGAATGATTACAAGATGAGCCCACTGCCCAAACATCTAATGTACAATGATTTCTAATTACAAAAAGGGTAAGGTATATAACCTTTCACTGCTGCTGAATAACTCTCCTATTCTTATCTATCTCTTTACAACTTCTCATCAATTTCTTTCACATACATATGTCACACTACTTACTTTGCATTACATATGTCTTACATTTATACAAGTTATTAAAAATAATAACCTTTCACAGTCGGCTTTACAAAACATAAAGTACTTTACAAAATACATATTAACTTGCACTACCCAAGGGTTAACATCTAGGATGTCATCCCTTAAATGATTAATTTATTATTTTCATAAATAAAATAATCCCTTAACTTTCATACTGATTATGTCTTCTTTCTTTATCCTGTCAGCTTCAACTATGTCTTTGGTAATACTACAATAACTTCTTTCGTACATGTCGTATAGACTTGCACTCTTAGGTGATTATTCAATATACATCAAAGTATCCATGTTCAAGTGCACAAGCACTGAACTTACTTCTATTGACATCGCTATCAAAAACTGTCTCTGGTTAGACTAGAAAATCTTGCTTATACTTAGACAATTTTACTCTGCGCTTTGGCATAACTTCTTACTATCATATGTGGTCTTCATACAGATTATATGTTTCCATAATGACAACTGTTGGAAATATTCAGGAATTAATCAAGTTACTGAGAGGGGAGGGGTGAATCAGTAACTCCAAATTTTCTTCTCTTTTAACATGTATTTTACTTTTAACCTTTGCATACAGAAAGCATGAAACTTAAAAGCATTCACAATAATGACACACAGATTTGGTTACCCAGAAACCTTCCAAAAGAAAGTAAAACTGGGGTGGGGATGAAACCCACAAAGCTTTAATACTGCAGAATAAAGTTGGCCAGTTAAGGCTTACAATTTGATCACTTCTGATGATCTGCCCTGTTAGGAGCAATAAGGATTGCTAAATCCACCTTGTTAAAGGATTTACAAACATACAGTGAAGTATGCACTCGGTAAAGAGATTTATACAAAGACTGTTAAGTCTACCCGGTTAAAGGATTTAGTACTGATTCACCTGTTAGAATGAAACAGTAGATCTCTGCTTTGCAACTGGATTGCTGATTGAGATTCTCTGATGTACTGATCACCTTGTGTGATGAATTTGTCTTTGCTGAACCTTATACTTCTGAAGCCTTCTGCAATTCGCTTATCTTTGCCTTTCTTTTTCTTTCACATTATATTCTTTCTTTTTTTTTTTCATCTTTTTACAATATAGTTTATATACAAGTCTCAAACAATTAATTACAAATACAATTATACAGTCGGCTTGACAAATAAACATAAGTGCTACTAAGTCGGCCCAAATATGGTTACTCGGTTCCTTCACACTGACTCGGTGACTTTCTGATACTCGGTGTCCACTGCATTACTCGGCATCATCATGCACTCGGTAGAAGTGAAGGCACGGTTCATACTGATCACTCGGTAGGTATTGAACTCGGTAAGCATTGGTGACTCGGTAGACAAGATGTTACTCGGTTTACATTGTCCTGAACGGTTTGTACTAGCTTGCTCAGTTTCCACTGTCTGCTTGGTTTGCACTGTCTGCTCGGTTTGCACTGTCTGCTCGGTTTGCACTGTCTGCTCGGTTTGCACTGTCTGCTCGGTTTGCACTGTCTGCTCAGTTTCCATCCAGAATGCAAATAAGTGTTGTCACTAGTGGCAATACTGCTTAATGCCAACAATCTCCCCCTTTGGCATTAGTGACAAAAACACTTATTGGCCAAAATTTATATACACCGAATCATGCTGAGTTTTATTTTGATTTTTCAAAATTTGTCTTTGTTATAGGGCTTTATACATTGTCTCCCCCTTTCAATGTGCTAACTGTTTCTTATACAAATCTATAACTGTATACATATCCTTCTATACATATCTCCCCCTTTTTGACGATAATGCCAAAGGTGCATATACAATTTATTTACAGAGAGAATCCAAAATTTGATAAGAAACCAGAATGTACCTTCATTATTAGTGCCAGGGTTCTGTCCCAACTTTCTTGCAGAATCTTACATGTTTGTATGGCAATTTGGATTTCTGCAGAGAGTTCAATCATGTGATCTGCTATGGAGAACTGATTGTCATGAATCAATGTTCTGGAATGTTCAATGTGCTTATACATTGTATTCATGATGGGAAGGATCATGTGTTGGATGTCTAGCAGTGTGGACCGGATCCTTGAGTCTTCTTTCAATAGATCAGACTGCATATTGGATAGATGTGAAATTTTCATGTGATGAGCAGAGCTTGAACTTGGTTCAAGTTGCAGCTTCTGTATGCTAATCTTCATATCCTCATCCATTTTATTCATTTTATCTTTGACATCCTTTGTGAACTCGACAAAATTGCATAGTCTGGCCAAAAGAGAGGTAGCATTCGAATAAATAGACTCTGTATTAGACAAAACTGAAGACAATTCTACTTGGTTGATAGCTATGTGCTGAGCAATGTGCTCAAGCACTTTATTGTTGAATCTCTTCTCGGCTCTTTCAACTAACTTTTCTATCCCGGATGAGTCCTCATTGTATTTCTCAACTGCTTCTGCCAATTGTAACAAAACATGCTGGGAGGAGTCTACTTTAATGCCTAATGCATCAGACAGAATGTCCTTAGCATCCTTGATGATTTGATATTCTTTGTCTCTCTCCTCCTTAAGCTTCTTTTGTTTTGCTTTCCTTTGGAGGATCTCACCTATATTCTGCATCTGGTCTGCTGAGAGATTTGCAAAATCTAGTGTAGGAATCTCTATCTCTTCATCTAGGTCTATATCCTCAACTATATTTTTACCCAAAAATTTTATACTCGGTAGAGCCTTAGGCTTATCTGTACTTAATGTTCTTGTAGTAGTGATAGTAGATAAAGTAGGGCTGGCTATTGACACTGGTATACTTTTTACTGGAGAACTTACAATATTTACACTTGATGATTCAAAAGCTGGAAAACTTACCGGTACAGGAGACTGCAGCTCGGTAGAAGAAATGGTAGCTGCCTCTGACGTTGCTAGGGATGATTGGACAAATGTAGAAGTTGTCACAACCATGCTTGAAGGTGTCTCTGGGCTGGATGTAGAGACTTTCACTGGAGAGGTAGGAAGGGATGCAATGACTTCTGCTGCTATCCTTACAGTATCATCTACCTCGGTGTCTTCTTCTTGCTCATCGCTGTCATCTTCAATATCCTTTATTATTACAGTTTCAATGCTCGGTTGGTGAAGGTGGTAAATGTTCTTCCATGTGGCTTTTGCAGCCTTCACAACCGATTCAATATTGTTGATCAAAATCAAACAAGTATTGAACTTCAGTGTCATCTTGTTTTCATTCTCTTTTAGTGCCTTCTTAACTTCATCATTGTTCAGGCTCGGCATCAACTGTCTTAGGTTTTGATCAAATATGTCTATTACAGTTTGCCTTGCATTGCTCCATCTCATTCTTATCGGATTCAATAGAACTGCTGGAACCTGTGAGGTAATTTCTTCAGGAGAGTATTTCCACTGTCCCATCTTCTCAACAACAGCATCTTCTATTTCCTTATGCTCTGCTTCCGATCTGGTTTCATATCTCAAGGATTTTATGTTACTTACTCCAGATCCTGATCCATCTCTGAAGAGTTTGAGCTTTTCTTGAAGGGTTAGAGGAGGCCTTTTGAATACTATGTCCTTATCTGCCTTTTCTGCCTTTCCTCTTGTATTTCTCCTTGTAAACACAGCAGTGGGAGGCACAGATGCCTTAGTGATAAAAACTTTTCCTTTCTTCTTTACAGGTTCTGGTTCCTCTGTTTCCTCGTCCTTTTCCTCTTCTTTTTCACCAATTTCTTCTTTCTCCTCGGTTATCATTTGCATTTTAGCTATTCTTTTCTTTCCTTTGTTTACCGCCTGTGGAAGCTTTATGCTTAGTTCAATTCTCATCTTAGCTTCATCATATGTTCCAAAATATGGGGCTTTGGGATTGACAGGCTGATTTAGAAGTGCTTCAATAATGTTCTTGGTTTCATCAATATTTACCTCATAAGGAAGAGGTTTTGCATACACAGTTCTCGGTTTAACTGCTTGAATATACACATTATCACAATCTACCATAAAACAGATGTCATCTTTGTAATCTTCCACCAACTTCTGTGGAATCCGGAATCTGTCATTCATTTTCTCTTTGAAAGACTCAAAATAATTATCCATGATGCTTTCAAAGTTTTCACCCATTTCTGCGATGTATTCATTAATTTCATAAAGTACTGGCACATCTTTTCTCCATAAAACTTTTCCTTTTGAAGGGAAGAATTTTTGAACATAGAAGAATAAACAGACTAACAAGGATCCAAACTTACATGGATTGTTTTTGGAAGTTTTGATGCTTTCCATGTTCTTGTTGAACTATTTCAACAATAAGTCTGCTAGGTCAAATGTCAAGTTGTTTTTGACTACTTTGTATGCTAGGTCAACAGCTTCACATGAGACACTGTTCTGTCGACTAGAACTGTAAATCTTGTGTGCAATGATATGTGTACCAAACTTCAGTTCGACGTCGGTAATGCTGCTAACCTTCATGCCTCTACCATCCCACTCGGCTAGGGTTTTCTTCTCTAGTTCCGTCCGACCTAGGGTTTTGGTAGTTTTCGCTTTGTTCAACATGGGAAGACCGGTAACTTGATGAATCATTTTCCTTGTGATCTCAATAGGTTGCTCAAGCCAAATCTTGCCATCGTGTACTCGGCTGAGAATGTACCTAACCCATTTATCTCGAAAGTTTCGAGGAAGATGTGCAATGTGGACTAAACCCTTATCTTCCAGATGTTTGTGCTCGGGTTTCAAAGTACCATCCACACATAGTTCCTCACGCACAATGTCCAGTTCTAGGTTTCCCATTTCTTGAATAGAACAGTTAAAATGATTACGGATATCGTTGATAAGCAGTACCTTAGGAGGAATCTGAGATTGAGCTCCATTCGGATCTAGGGCTAATGCAATAGCGGGCACGATCTTAAAATCTGGTGCTTTCCACTCTCCTTGGACTAACATGTCTGATCCTTTCTTCGCTGAGGTGCTGGATGATGCCATGGTAGCTCACAGAAAATTCCTTTCGCAAGAGTATTAAATCGCCGGGTTGCCCTTGAAGTTTTCTGCTCTCAAAGTGCTTAAAGATTCGCGGTGAAGAATGAGTTCGATTACTTGCTTTTTGTTTACAATACTGTCATTAATGCTCATTTCAAATTAGGGTAGGAATTCTGACAGACTGTCACCCACTAAGAATTAATTGCTCGGAAAAGACTTCGCAGCTCGGTGAACTCAAAAATTCATAATGCTTCGACCTTGCTCGGTAAAGACAGGTACCGACCTTGCTGTGATCTCACTGCATCTTGCATGCTGATTTAGACTTTTCTTTTAATTTCGGTTCTGGAACTGCTTAAGATTGATCTATGAGAGTACAGTTCCAGTGCTTCCTTGGAAATTTAATTTGAGTCGATAGAGCCATCCATTCCATTACTTGGACTGGATTGCTCGGTAGCTTTAGGAATCCATTTTTGTCTTACCTGTTTCCTGACCTTAGTTGCTTCATTTTTCTTTCCTTCTTTAATTTCATTAGCATTCATGCAGTTTCTGGCTATGTGACCGAGTTTAGTGCATTTGAAACATCTTATGGTAGTATCTCTTTTCCTTAGATGATGTTTTATGCAATTCATGCCAATGTGTCCATATTCTCCACAGTAATGACATCTACACCAGGTGTTGTAGTCCCATCCAAACATTGCTTTCACAATTTGTTCTGCTGGATTAAATATCTTGGATCTGCACTCGGATGCCTTGTGACCTTGTTTGTTGCACTTGTGACAATTACCTCTAAATCTAGGTTTTTCCCTGCATTCATTTGCTTTATGACCAGGTTGATTGCAGCTATAACATTTTCCATTGAATTCTGCTTTTTCATTGTTCCAACATTTATTTGAAGTATGTCCTATTTTACCACAATGATTACAAGTAGGTTTTTGATTTCTTTTAGTACCTTGCTTAGAGGATTCGCCTTCTTCTTTGTATCCAAGTCCTGCTTTTCCTTTTTGCCTATGAAGATTTCATTCATACAGCTGATTCAAGTCTTCTTGACTTTTCAGCATTCCTTCATTGATTTGTTTTTCAGCATTTAGGTCATCCATCAATCTTAGATTGATTTCCTTTTCAGATCTTAGTTCTTCTTTTGTGTTTTCTACTTCTGAACTTAGATTTAGAATTTCTTCATTTGTATGAGAGATCTGATCAATTAGATTTTCTAGCTGAAGGGTTTTGTTTTGGACTTCAATGTTTCTTCCATCTAATTCATCTTTCAACTTGTTTCTCTGTTCCAAGATCTCACAGAATCTTGTAGAGTGTAGTTCTTGTTCTCTTTTCAATTTTCTCACTTCTTCCTGCAGAGACCCATTCTTTTCTAGGAGTTCTTTGATAGCATTGTTTGCTTCATCTGAGTTATTTGAGGGAAGAATATCTTCAATCTTTTCTTCAATGTAATTCTGATCATTCATCTGATTTGCAAGTTCCTTCCTTCTTCTTAGGGATTGGGAAAGATGTTCTTTTGCTTCTTTGAGTTTAGCTATGGCCATTTCAAGATCTAGCTTTTCATTTTCAATCACCTTGTTCAGTTTGAATACCTCCATTGTCCTGGATCTTTGCTCAAGCTAGTTAAGCTTTGTCTTGAGAACCAATGAAGCTCTGATACTAATTGTTGGAAATATTCAGGAATTAATCAAGTTACTGAGAGGGGAGGGGTGAATCAGTAACTCCAAATTTTCTTCTCTTTTAACATGTATTTTACTTTTAACCTTTGCATACAGAAAGCATGAAACTTAAAAGCATTCACAATAATGACACACAGATTTGGTTACCCAGAAACCTTCCAAAAGAAAGTAAAACTGGGGTGGGGATGAAACCCACAAAGCTTTAATACTGCAGAATAAAGTTGGCCGGTTAAGGCTTACAATTTGATCACTTCTGATGATCTGCCCTGTTAGGAGCAATAAGGATTGCTAAATCCACCTTGTTAAAGGATTTACAAACATACAGTGAAGTATGCACTCGGTAAAGAGATTTATACAAAGACTGTTAAGTCTACTCGGTTAAAGGATTTAGTACTGATTCACCTGTTAGAATGAAACAGTAGATCTCTGCTTTGCAACTGGATTGCTGATTGAGATTCTCTGATGTACTGATCACCTTGTGTGATGAATTTGTCTTTGCTGAACCTTATACTTCTGAAGCCTTCTGCAATTTGCTTATCTCTGCCTTTCTTTTTCTTTCACATTATATTCTTTCTTTTTTTTTTTCATCTTTTTACAATATAGTTTATATACAAGTCTCAAACAATTAATTACAAATACAATTATACAGTCGGCTTGACAAATAAACATAAGTGCTACTAAGTCGGCCCAAATATGGTTACTCGGTTCCTTCACACTGACTCGGTGACTTTCTGATACTTGGCGTCCACTGCATTACTCGGCATCATCATGCACTCGGTAGAAGTGAAGGCACGGTTCATACTGATCACTTGGTAGGTATTGAACTCGGTAAGCATTGGTGACTCGGTAGACAAGATGTTACTCGGTTTACATTGTCCTGAACGGTTTGTACTAGCTTGCTCGGTTTGCACTGTCTGCTCGGTTTGCACTGTCTGCTCGGTTTGCACTGTCTGCTCGGTTTGCACTGTCTGCTCGGTTTGCACTGTCTGCTCGGTTTGCACTGTCTGCTCGGTTTGTACTGTCTGCTCGGTTTGCACTGTCTGCTCGGTTTGCACTGTCTGCTCGGTTTGCACTGTCTTCTTGGTTTGCACTGTCTGCTCGGTTTCCATCCAGAATGCAAATAAGTGTTGTCACTAGTGGCAATACTGATTATGTCTTCTTTCTTTATCCTGTCAGCTTCAACTATGTCTTTGGTAATACTACAATAACTTCTTTCGTACATGTCGTATAGACTTGCACTCTTAGGTGATTATTCAATATACATCAAAGTATCCATGTTCAAGTGCACAAGCACTGAACTTACTTCTATTGACATCGCTATCAAAAACTGTCTCTGGTTAGACTAGAAAATCTTGCTTATACTTAGACAATTTTACTCTGCGCTTTGGCATAACTTCTTACTATCATATGTGGTCTTCATACAGATTATATGTTTCCATAATGACAACAACTTGATATCTAACTCATCCAAATTGCCAACATTTTGTATTTCAATATGACATTTAATGAATGTTGATTTTTTTTTTGTTGACCCCATAGTGAATGTTGGTCAAGAGAGAACTATTAGTGATAAATCCTCTAACCAAATCACACCTTACAGTGTGTTTTGTAACCTTTAACAGGGTTGGATCCTAACTAAGATCACTTCAAAAGAGTGAATTATTTTGGGTTACCGGTCCCAGGTGGTTTTTTCCCTAACATGGTTTCCACGTTAAAAATCTATGTTATGTGTGAATGATGATTTGAATTGTCATTTTTCTTTTCACATTTCATAATTGGATAGATCAGTAAACATAGTATTGATTAATAGATGAAGAGAAAGAAATAGTTGATATCTTATTGAGTTGATTATTTGATTGAAATTTTTTTATATATACATCTGAGAGATTTGGGATTGTAGGATAACTGGACATAACTGATTCACACCCCCTTTGATTTATCTAACAATTGGTATTAGAGCATAGAGTGCTTAGAAGGAAATTTTTGAAGGAATTAAGCTAAAATAACAATATGTATAAGAGAGAGTTTTCAAAGTTGAACAAAGATAACTTCTCAACATAGAAAAGAAGAATGAGATTGCATATATCTGGAATTGGAGAATCTTCTATATACTACTTGGATAATGAATTCATCCAATTGACTAGACCTGTGACTATTGATCAGATGAGAGATAGACATGAACGTAATGTCACAATGATAGAGATTGATGTTTCCTTATCAAATGTTGAATTTGAGGATGTCAAGACATGCACTTTTGCTAAAGGAATGTGGGAGAAACTTGCACTAGTTCATGGAGGAGATGTAAATGTGCTAAGGGAAAAAGATGAGAGTCTTAGAGGAAAGTTTGATGGCATGAAAATGAAATAAGGAGAAAACATTTCACAATACAACAACCAAATTAAGGATATTGTCAATGTTATCCGAGGAGCAGGAGGTGTTATTGAAGAAGACATTGTTCTAAGTAAAATTCTTAGAACCTTGCTACCTATCTATGCTATCATAATATCTGTAATACCTGAAATGAGATCAGCTCTAGGTAATCATCTTACACTTGATAGCCTAATCAGTAAACTGACTACTTTTGAATTGAATAAATTTGATAGCAATATTGTTCCTAATGTTGAGTTTGCATTTATGTCATCCTTGAAAATTGGTAAATCAAGCAGTAAACACATGATACAAAATGAGAGTGATAGTGATAGTGATGATGATGAACTTGATGAACTCAAAGCATTAATGGCTAGAAGACTATAGAAAGGTAAAGGAAGATATAAAGAGAAATTACCTTTGGTATGTTTTAACTATAAAGAAATTGGCCACATTGCAACTATATTTCCTAATAGGAAAGGAGATGACAAAGACAATAAACAATTTGGTGAAAGAAATTTTGACAAGAGAGATAACCAAGAACACAAAGGCAACTGACAGTATGAAAAAAGAAGCAACTGAGACTACAAAGACAAAGGCAAGAAATCACATTACCTTGTTGAAGATGGTGATGACACTGAAACTGACACCGACATTGACATCAACATTGATGAAGATATTGAGGTGGTATTTGTAGCTTTAACAGGGTCAACATCCTTTACAACCGAAAAGGTTGCATGGCTTATGAGTCCTGAGGATCTCTTTGAATAAAATTTCAAGCCTCACCAACTTGAGTGAGACACCCACATGTCATGCCCAAAAGGTATCGAGACCCACTGACAAAAGAGATCATTTGGCTAAATGAGGAAAAGTGACATTGTGGATTTTTTATTCACACATTGAAAAATAGATTTAGGTATGTTGTTTTAGGTACCTAAAGTGAATAGGTTTGATGAGATAAATAAAAAACACAGGCTAGGTTTTTACAAAAAGGGTCCAATCCATCAATAGGGTTCGAATCAAAAAATACCAAGGTCATATTTATATTACAAAGTCAAACCAAACAAGATTGAGAATTATTATGTAGTATGTCATGCCATTATAATCAAGGATCAAATATCAAGACACCGAATTAGATCACTAAATATACTCATAAGAAGAACTTTACAAGTTACATGCAACACACAGGTCATATTTGATATCTTTCTAATTCAAAATATGTGAATATATTGAATTACCATCTCACAATTTTGATACCTAAAGTAATTTACTTATTTTCTTTTCCCCATAATTGAAGACAAGATTGGTCCAAAATGATACATGGATTATTGATAGTGGATGCACACATCATATGACTAGTGATGAAAACAAATTTGAATACCTTGAACATTATAATGGTGGATCTCTTAAAATGGAAAATGATATACCTTGTCTAGTAAAAGGAAAAGGATCTATCTTGTTGAACAATAAGATTAGATGTGAGAATATATATTGAGTGAAGGGACTTAACTATAACTCATTGAGTGTAGCACAACTGAATAACATAGGTCACTAAGTTTCATTTGAAATAGAAAGGTGAAAATATATGATGAGACTGGAAAGATGGTTAGTATTGGTGAACAATCTAAAGGTAATCTATTTTATCTTGACAATGCTGAAACTTCTTTTTAATTGGCTAGAACTGAAGATGTGTGGTAATGGCACAAAAGAATATGTCATATTAATTTTGAAAACATGGCTAAAATCAGTCAGAAAAGTAGAGTTAGAGGCTTACCGAGCCTATCTAAGCCTAACCATGTCATGTGTAAACAATGTCAAATAGGAAAAATGTCAAAATTTAGTTTCAAGAGAAGAAACCATTCATCTAATGCTATTTTGGAGTTGGTTCATACCAAATTTTGTGGTCCTATGAGAACTTAGAGTTATTATGGAGATAAATATTTTATCTTATTTATTGATAAATATTCTAGGATGATGAATGCCATGTTTCTGAAAGAAAAATATGAAGCTTTCAAGATGTTTAAATGGTATAAAGCTAAAGTGGAAAAGAGTTAAAATGGTTGAGATCAGATAGAGGTGGTGATTTTAGTTCTCTCGAGTTCACTAAATTTTGTAACGAGCATGGAATTAAAAGATAGGTTTATGCACCGAGAACACCACATCAGATTGGAATTGCTGAAAGGATGAATAGATCTATTGTTGATTGTGCTAGAACACTAATGATTGAAAAAGATGTTGCACAAACATAGTGGAGAGAAGTTGTTAGTACTACTGTATACACATTGAACCGAGTACAACTGAAGAAAGATTCAAACAAGACACCCTATGAATTATGGTATGGTTACACACCAAATGAAAGTTATTTCAAAATATTTGGAAGTAGATGTTTGATGCAGGGGCATTCTTGGGTACTCAGTGAATCTGCATGGAGGTGTGTTTTTTTGGTTTTGTGTTACTCGATTGTAGCTTTAACCGACAGTCTCAGTTATTGAAGGAAGCTCGATCACTAAAGGAACTTGGTGAAACTTCTTACGCTCGGTGGAACTTGTTCTCGGTGATGCCTATGTTTCTTGATGTTTCTTGGCTTGGTCGGTTGTTTCACTAGTGCTTGGTTGTTTCTCTAGAGCTTGGTTGTTCTGGTTTATTGACTGGAGTTCTTGAGGGTTTGGTTGGTCGACATGGTGCATTTATTGTTGGTAGCTTTTTTTGTATTCTCCTATGTAGATCTTGAGGCCAACATGGAGAATTAAATATTTTTAAGGCCATTTTTGAGCTGACTATTGTTGCATTTAATATTTGTTTGTAATATGAGGCAACTTGGCTTAGGAGTTAATTATGTCATCCGGCTGACTTGTGGCTAAAGATTAGTATTTAAGGAGTGTTTGGGTTGTTGTTTAAGGCATCAGATTTGGGAAGTCAGTGATTAGATTTGGATCCTGTGAGATCTTTAAGATTAGATTGTTATCTGATAGTTTGTAATAGCAGAGCTAGTGGTTGTTTTCTTGGATACAAGGAGATTTATTGGAGGCTTGTGAGCTTAAGTTCAGATCTTCCTTAGTGTTTCCATCAGTTGCTAATTTTTTTCAGAACTGGACTAGCTAGAGGTGGCTTGGATCTTTGTTGATCTTGCAAAATTGTTTCTTGATTGTAATTGGCCATAACTCGAAAGGCCTTATAGCTAGCATGTTAATGAAAATTTAGTTGAAAACAATTGTCTTGTTGTGATATTCTACTTTGTGGTATTTGGCTACTTGTGGGGATTGTCCTTAATTGGATCCTCCTTACCTATCCTGTGCTAGGTGGTATCAGAGCTTGAAGATCTTGAGTGTGTAAACGGATCTCCGATTGAGGTTGTTTGCACTAGGACCTTGTTGGTGACTTATTGCTTATGGTTTTCAAAAATATTGAAGGATGCCTCTGAGAAGACTAGACCCTAGAGCGATTGTAGGTCTCTGTGATGCTGTGGATTCAAAGATTACAGAGAAGGTTAAAGTTGATTTTAGATCTGAGATGGAATTGATGAAGAATGACATGATCACTGAGGTCATCAGAGCTATTCTTGGTATGCTGAGGAATCTTGGTAATGATTATTTTTATGAGGAAGATTCTGAAGACTTTGAAGCAGCTGGATCTAGTGGTGATGACCGAAGAGATAGATCTAGTGAAGACAAAGCTAGTCGGTTACATAGATCTGGAGCTCGGTTAAGTACTAGTTACTGAATGGAAGTTTCTACTTTCTCTGGTACTTTGAAACCTAAGAACTTGATTGATTGGATTGGTGAATCAGAAGACTTCTTTGAGCTTGAAGAAATTGAAGATCCTCTTCGAGTAAGATTGGCATAGACTAAGTTTAAAGGACATGCTACTCTTTGGTGGAAAGAATTAGAAAGAGACAGAGAAGATGAAGGAGAAATGAAGATCAATCGGTGGAGGTTGATGGTGACTAAATTGAAAGCTAAGTTCATACCTACTGACTATGATCTTGACTTGTTTAAAAAGTTGCAAAATCTAAAGCAAAAATATTTGACTATGGAGGACTATACTGAGGAGTTCTATAAGTTGACTATTTGGTCTAGACACAGAGAAATTGGTAAAGAAAAGGTAGCTCAATATGTAAATGGTTTGAGATTTAATATTTAGGATGAGCTTGGTATACTGAAGATTGATTTGGTTGAAGATGCTTATTAGTATGCTCTGAAGGCAAAAGATAAGTTGAAAAGGAAACAACATAGTAATCCCCGAGGGAAGGAAAAGATTGATCACTTTGTGAAGGATAAATTGACTGCTGAAGATGAACTAAAACTTATGGAATTGAAGAAGAAGACAGGTAGAGTTATCTTTAAGGGTACTTGTTATAATTGCGGTGAAGAAGTGCACCATTCTTTTGAGTGTACACAAAAGAAGCTTGGTGACTGATGAACTCTTGTGGTAAATGAGAATATTTAGAATGAACCTGAATCTGAGAGCTTGCTGGTTCGGAGAACATTGCTCGGTACAAAGGATGAACCTTGTCAAAGGAGTAACTTGTTCAAGACTTGGTGCAAGTTTGGAGGTAAACTTTGTGATGTAATTGTTGAAAGTGGTAGTACTGATAACCTTTTTGCTGAGGACATGATTTAGAAACTTGGTTTGAATAGAATGAAACATCCACATCCTTATAGGATTGGCTAGTTACAAAATTTTCATGCTCTGGAAGTGAGGGAGAAGTGCTTTGTTGATTTTTCAAATTGGCCAGTATAAGGATCTAGTGTTGTGTGATATTGTGGAGATGAATAGTTGTCATATATTGCTCGGTAGACCTTGGCAATATGATTGCAGAGCTATGTATGATTGTGTGTTGAGAAGGATGATAGGAAGTTTTCCCTGATGCCTTTGCTGGATACAACACTCAGTAGGAGGAGTTTGAGTATTGGTAGCCAAGTTGAGTTGGAGGATCCTGAGAGGAATGATGATTAGTATGGAAAACAAGCATGTGTGTTATCTAGAAAAGACTTGAAGAGAAAGAGGAAACTGAAGTGGAAGAGTATGCAAGGTGAAAAGTTGGAGGACTTGTATGTGAAGAACTAGTTCGGGGTTTATGTGCTAAATCCTGGAAGATGTTCTTCCATCCTATGAGAACATCTTTTCGAACTTGGGGTGTCTGATGCAAGAGCATTATTGGGTACTTGGTTAATCTACATGGAGGTGTGTTATTTTGGTTCTGTGTTACTCGATTGCATCTTTAACCGACGGTCTTAGTTATTGAAGGAAGCTCAGTCACTGAAGGAACTTAGTGAAACTTCTTGCACTCGGTGGAACTTGTGCTCAGTGATGCCTATGTTGCTCAATGTTTCATGGCTTGGTCATTTGTTTCACTGGTGCTTGGTTGTTTCTCTGGCACTCGATTGTTCTGGTTTACCGACTAGAGTTCTTGAGGGTTTGGTTGGCTAACTTGGTGCATTTATTGTTGGTAGCTTTTATTATATTCTCCTATGTAGATCTTGAGGCCAACATGGAGAATTAAATGTTTGTAAGGCCATTTGTGAGGTGACTATTATTGCATTTAATATTTGTTTGTAATAGGAGCCGAATTGGCTTAGGAGTTAATTATGTCATCCAGTCGACTTGTGGCTAAAGATTAGTATTTAAGGAGTGTTTGGGTAGTTGTTTAAGGCATTAGATTTGGGAAGTTAGTAATTAGATCTGGATCCTGCGAGATCTTGAAGATCAGATTGTTATATGATAGTTTGTAATAGTAGAGCTAGTGGTTATTTGATTGGAGACAAGGAGATTACTTGGAGGCTTGCGAGCTCAAGTTCAGATCTTCTTTAGTGTTTCCATTAGTTGCTGATTTGTTTTAGAATTGGACTAGCTAGAGGTGGCTTGGATCTTTGTTGATCTTGCAAAACTATTTCTTGATTGTAATTGGCCATAACCCGGAAGGCCTTACAGATGAGCATGTTAATGAAAATTCAGTTGAAAACAATTGTCTTATTGTGATATTCTGCATTATGGTGTTTGGATGCTTGTGGGAACTGTCCCTAATTGGATCCTCCTTACCTATCTTGCATCAAAGCTACATTCTAAAAGATGATAGAAATGGGAAATTTGATTCAAAAGGTGATGAAGGAATATTCTTAGGATATTCTACTAAAAGAAAAGCTTAAAAATGTTTGAATAAGGTTACTAACAAAATGATTGAAAGTGAAAATGTGAGGGTCGATGAGTTTGCTAAGAAAAATGATGAAGAAAGAAAAAAGGAACTAGAAGATTATGGTAGATTTACATTCATTGAGAAACCTGAAACTCTATTCGAGTAAAAACCTAGCATTACCAAGCAACATAATAATGATACTGAGCATTAGCCAATAGAGACCGATAATCAAGAAAAAATTATCAAGGAATATATTGATCCTACACTAAATGAAGAACAAAGAAGAGAGAAATTTCTTGCAAAATTTGTGAGAAGACACCATCCACAAAATCAGAAAATTAGAGACAAGAAAGCTGGCATGATGATACAAAGTAAGTTGAGAAACAACACATGCTTAGTTTGTGAATTTGAACCAAAAATTTTTAGAGATGCACTTGAAAATGATGAATGGATTAAAACCATGAATGAAGAAATAGATCAGATACTAAAAAACAAAACATGGACATTGGTACCGAGACCAAATGATAAGAATGTAATTGGAACCAAATGGATATTTAGAAACAAGTTGAATGAGGATGGTGAAGTCACTAGGAATAAGGAAAGACTTGTATGCAAAGGATATGCACAAGAAGAAGGTATTGATTATGGTGAGACTTTTGCACCATTTTCTAGACTTGAAGGAGTTATAATATTGCTTGCATATGTTGCCTACAAAGTATTTAAACTATATCAAATGGATGTCAAATTTGTATTTTTTAATGGAATACTTGTAAGGTGAAACTGATGATAAGATTCTTATTGCTAAAATTTTTGTTGATGATATCATATTTGGAGGACATGATAATCTATGCAAATCATTTTTTGATGTAATGAGAAAATAATTTGAAATGTCAATGTTTGGAGAGATTAAATTCTATCTTGGTTTGCAAATTCTACAACAAAGTGAAGGTATATTCATTACACAATCAAAGTACATCAAAGAAGTGTTGAAGACCTTTGGTATGGAAGATTAAAAACAAGTTGGTACACCCATGGTCATAGCATGAAAATTAACAAAGGATGATCATTCAATCAAGGTAAATCAGACATTATACAGATCAATGATTGGTAAGTTGATGTATGTTGTGCATGGTAGACTAAACATTGAACATGCAGTTGGAATTGTAGCAAGATTTTCTGCTAATCCTAAAGAATCACATATGACTGTTGTTAAAAGGATCTTAAGATATTTGAAGAACATAGAAAATTATGGTTTATGGTATAAGAAAGAGGGAAATTTTGAACTACAAGTTTACAGAGATGCAGATTGGGTTGGAAACATTGATGATCGAAAGAGTACTACTGGTGGAGAATTATTTTTGGGAGAAAGATTAGTTACTTGGATAAGCAAGAAACAAGGATGCATTTCTCAGCCTATTGCTGAAGCATAATATGTTGTTGCTGCTGCTAATTGTTCAAATATTGCATGGATAAAACAACTTTTAAAATTTATGAATGAGGAGATCATTGACCCAATGATAATATATTGCAATAACACCAATGCTATACACATTTCTAAGAATCTGGTGATGCATGCAAAGACAAAGCATATATCTATAAAGTATCACTACTTGAGGGAACAAGTAAAAGACAAGAAAGTAAATTTGGAGTTTTTGAAATCAAAAGAACAACTTGTAGATATATTTACTAAACCCTTACCTAAGGATACATTTGTTCACTTGAGGACTAGACTAGGGGTCTATCCCCTATCTATCGGTCACTAAGGTGATTAGGAGGTTGCATCAACCTATACTTTATCAGAATATCAAATGATGTTGACACATATTGCTCACACTTTAGGTTTCCTAAGGTTGTGAAATCTAGAAGATGGAAAACAAACTGACACTGCATATCGGTACATGAAAGGTACTTAATCTTAACCGAACGCTAGGGATAATATTTTGGCTACTGAAGAGTTGTTTACTATTTTTGGAATTTTTGTCAAAGGGAGAGGAGAATCAATGAAATATTATAAAGGATAGGAGAATTAATGAAATATTATAAGGGAGAGAGAATAAAATCAATGAGAGAAGATCATTAAATCTATAGGTAGAGTTTGCATGATAATGTTGTATAGTGATTAAACATATTAAATATATAAGCTAGGGAGAGCTTACTGAGCTACATCATTTGTTTATATAGTTGTAGAATAGATGTTTAGTATTATATGGCATATTTCATATTGTGTTGCCATCAATTCCAAAGGGAGAGATTGATAAACTACAACTAATTGAATATCTTGATGGAAAGAATGGACAAGTCAAAGACAGTGATTGATGGTCACCGAGCTACTAATGTATGTGTAAGTCAATTAAATCAATCAATGTATTGTCATTGATGTCAAATAGTTTTGACTATACTTATCATGATGGTTACAAACATCTAAAGAAGGAAAATGGTAAAGGAATGAGATATCTACATGAATATGAGATGGATATGAAAGATATGGCTATGGTATACATTGGGTAACTTATTGATGATTCTATGATATCATATTGTTGACTTGATTGTATTACATGATTTTTTTATATTGTATTGAAGATCAAAATTGAACAAGTTTATATGCTGGACAGATGCTTATGATTTCAAGGTAGAATTTAATGTTTTTTATGATGATCCAACAACTGCCAAAATTCAAGATTGATCAAATGAGGGAGAATGAAATGTGTTAATGAAACAACTGTCAAGGAAGGTTAAAGTGGCAAAATGAACAATGGAGATTAAGAGGAAAAATCTAACGGATGAAAAGAAACTAGTTTATGATGTCTATATAAGGAGACATGGGATTCATTATTGAGTCTAGGATTTTTTGATACTATAGGATAATTCTCATGAAATGATTACTTTCATGCACCACTGATCAAACTAGTTGAAGACAGAATTGAGTTGAACTTCAGACATTACCAAGCATTAGAAAAGCATACACCGAGTGGAATAAAGTTGGAGGATATGAAAGATTGAATTGATTATTGATTAGAGGAGGTATTTTTTTATTATTTTTGTTGGAGGGTTCACACCTATGAGATAACCTAGCGAGGCATGAAGCCTACGAGCTACCAACTAGCAAAGGCCACCTAGATGTTTTAGGAACCCAATACGGGCCCACTCATGCTTGAAACCTCTTCATCTTAGAGCCAAGGACTGAGGAGCATCCACACTGCTAAATTCTCTCGGGGCACGATCCCAATCTCATCCCTTATGATTTCAGAGCCTTGCACTTGACAAGACTTGATCCCTAGTGGGCTCGATGTGAGCCATCCAACTTCACCAGCAAACCAAGGGCCCATTGACTAGAGGAGTTATTTTGAGATTAGCATAGATCTACAAATCTACAAATCATAGTTGTATTTGAATTAGATCATTATTGTATCAGTTTAACCATTTTTATAGATAAATGTCTTAACAGAGTGAGACTTAACAATATTTTATATTTTAATATGACATTCAATGAATGTTGATTGTTTTCTATTGACCCCGTAGTGAATGCTAGTCAAGGGAGAATTGTTAGTGATAAATCCTCTAACCAGGTCACACCTTACAGTGTGTTTTGTAACCTTTAATAGGGTTGGCTCCTAAGCAACCTCACTTCAGAAGAGTGAATTATTTTTGGTTACTGGTCCCAAGTGGTTTTTCCCCTAATAGGGTTTCCATGTTAAAAATATATGTGTTATGTGAGAATGATGTGTTGAATTGTTATTTTTTATTTTCACATTTCATAATTGGATAGATCGGTAAACACATTATTGAATTTATTAGCAATCGATAGATGAAGAGAAAGACACAGTTGATATCTTACCGAGTTGATTATTTAATTGAAATTTTTTTATATATACATCTAGGACATTTGGGACTGTAGGATAACTGGACTTAATTGATTCACCCCCCCTTTCAGTTATCTAACAAGAACTATGAATAAAAAACCCATAATGTCGCATGTCCTCCTTTATCCAACTAATTTATTTTGCTGGTAGGTCCTAGTACCTTTCAAGAATGACATGTGGGAATCTCACGGAGGTTGGTGAGGCTTTATATTTTCTTCAAAGATACCCTTAGGGCTCATAATTCATGTGACCTTTTCTTTTTTAAGTCATAATTTTCTATGTGTCTATCTCTACATACTCATCATTCTTTCAATTTTTGTGTGGTTCTCAGTGAAACTACTTTCATGATTATTGAGGAGTGGTAGGTAAGTGTAAGACTGAAGAATCCATTTATGTTTCAAGAACATAGACCGATTGTCAATTTTTAGGGTCAATAATGTGACCCAACATAAAAATCCTAGCAAAATGAAACATCTAGCACTCTATATGATATTCTTTCTATTAGGGTTTTCAAGAAGCTCCTTAGCTATATATACACATCATTCTAATATGAGAAAGAGAGACTTTAGACTAACTTTTGGTAGAAATGGAGTACAACTCTTGTAGAAGTATTTTTTTAGCAATCTTTGTTTTATTATATAAGCCTTAAACTATAATGGGTGACTTGATTTCTTAATACAAATTGATCGTGCTTTCATCCCTTTGATTTTATAGTTTGAATTCTCATGAATGTTTCTATGATATTTAAATATAATATCTAACTTTAGTGCATCTGTGTTTAATATTTTTAAATATATTATACATATGGGCTTGTCTATTTTGTGAGTGTATTATATGATTCACTCTATGTCTTTTATTTATTGTGTTTATGTATTTCTGTAGCTGTTCCTAGGCCTATATATTATAAAGTTTCCTTGATATTTCATTTTTTCAAATAACTTGTGTGTTTTGGGTTTAAAGTGTTCCAAAAGCTTTAAATTTCATGTAAGTAGGGTTATCTTTATTTCCTTTCCTTCCTCGAGAATAAAGAGCCGACTTCTAAAATCTCAAAGGTTTTTAGTGAAAGCACATAAGGTGCTCCATTTCACTGAGCTTTCCATAGATAGTTCATCAGGAAGCAATTCTAGGTGTGAACATAATGCATTATAAAAGATATTTCACCATATTTAAATATTTGATTCAAATAATAATATGAATAAATTCAAAGAAACATCATGATGTAATTTCATAAATTGTACAACTTAACATTTTTATACTAGGTTTGGACCTACTTTGGTAGATGTACCTAATTTATGCTTCATTTTTCTTATTTTTAGGACCATTTCCATAAACTTAGTGCATTTCCCTATTCATGACCTTTTTCCTAGCTTTTTATAATAGGAACAGGGTGTTGAACACCCACATCAAGCCAATTTGAGCTATACTTTTTTATAATGAAAGCCAAATTTACAAATAGAAATAATTCAACATATGTTATCAACCTTTCTTGAAAAAAATTAGAAAAGGACTAAGTTGCATGCTATAAATAAAAATCCAATTTAAAACTCTAATTCTTCTATGGAGAAGGAAAAATGTACACTGACCTCATGAATGGTTAAAGTCCTAAAGGATGAACCTTTCCTTGTGCCACATCACTTCTACTAGAACTTGATGAGATAGAGGATTGAGATGCTAAGTATGATCAAGATATTTTTTGTGAAATTAAGAGATTGAGTGCAACTCAATTAAATGATTACAATAATTAAAGAGCTAAATATAGAAAAAATATTTAACTTTTGAAGTAACTGAATGATTAAAATATTTTGGCTATAGAAACTAAAAGAACTAACTATAGAGGACAACGACCGAACATCACAAACTCACTACCTTGGATGCATGCACAAGTTGAGAAAAACAAAGTGAGTATTAGATGCTAGCATAACGCACATATTTCTTGTATGAATATGGTATGAAGACAATAATATAAAATGAGGAAAAATAATAGAATGCTAAACTAACACAATATGCATTTAATTAGGACAAAATACTATAGCAGAATATGATGAAAGAGATAGCTATTCTATAAAGTATAAAGAATAGGAAAAAATAATGAAATATGTTGGATGGCTATTTGGAGACTTGCCTAAGTCAAGTCCATGCTTTGGTGTTTCCACCTCCATAGTAGCCAAGTAGATATGATAGGAATGGTGATATATAATCAAATGGAAACTAATAGACACAATGGATAAATACTAGAAAATATAAGAATGTATGATATGATTCAAACACACAAAGATATATACAAATTAGGAGAACTACCCTAAGTGAGATAGAAGCCAAGTGATGAAAGTGGAAGATATTCCATGTAATGTCCCCGATAGGGAACCCATAAGGAATCAGGTCTTAAAGTATAAAATTACAACTAAATTTAAAAAAAATAATATTCTAAAATTTCATTGTTTACATCTACAAAAGATCATTCCTTAAAGGTCTCCTTATTGAATTCATTCACCAATATAAAAATCATTGCATTCCATTACTTATCTAATTGAATTTCATTGCATTCTTCTTAACTACGAGAACATATCTTTTACTTCCCATTTCATTTTCAATTCTTTGACCTACACATTGAATAACTAGCATTTACAAATTATAATTAAACCTTCACATTTGAGATATTACTTTTTATTCCAACATAGGAGAGATAAAGGAAAGAATAAAAGATTACACTTTTTAATTATAACTTTTGAATCTTCAATAAACATCCCTTGAAAATCCCTAAAACTATCCCTTCCTGATTACATTGTTTTGTCTTTTCGATTTCCAATTACAATTACAATTATAATTTTATCAAATGGCCCAGAGGCTTTACAAAGAGATCTTTTACATCTTGTATTGAAATAAAAATAGTACATGGTACAAAGTGAGAAGTATTTAACACTGCATGAAATCTGAAACACATCCAACCTATGAACCACGAACAGTACCTCGAAAGATATTTGTCACCTAACCATGTGAAACTAGATAATTTTTACCCCCTATGCTAGTAGATAGAACCGAGATACTCACAAGGCCTAAAGAAACCTAAGGCTTTAAAAAAAAGTCACCTGAAAGAAAAGGAAAAGACATAACAAAATATCATCTTTCTATACACAAAGGTTAGGTTTCTAGCATACCATCTAGGTGAGTGTCATCACACAAATTGTATATTGGGATACTCCCTCGCAACCATGTAACCCCGATCCCCTCTTTATGAAAAAGGATCCACCCTGGAAGTTACTCATGGTCCTAGTACTCCAACAGGTCTATGTGGACTTAAATTATATGTCTTTCATTATCTTTTGAAACCCCCCTTTCCCAAGTTTATTATTAAGGTTATCACTTGTTTACCAACTCACTCATAGGATCATCTGGAAACCACTTTGGGCTCCAAAACCTATGGTGAGCCACTCACCTAGGGTACCTAATCCCCTACCCACATACAAGCCAAATAAACAATAATACACTTCAAATGGTTTAATTTGCAGGTCTAGGGAACCCTCCTGTGCTCTCAAGTCCTCAAGATGAGTCCTAGCCTCATTATATGTACAAATGAACAAAAGGAAAGAATGACAAGTACCCAAAAACCTTAGATAAAAAATTATAACACAATAAAAGCATGCATTTGACATTCAAAGACATGAAAAGTTGCAGACATGACTCAGGAACCAACTGTAGAAGCCAGATGCCCAATCCCAAGCCCAAAAATGGAAAAATAGAAAACCTAGGACCCCATAAGTCACATAAAAGTATTCTCATAGGGCTATATGAGTATTCCCATAGGCCCATATGAGTATACACCAAGACTCGTATGAGTAAATAGGTTCATGGTTGTTTTCTCATACGAGAACTGTCACAAACTCGTCTAGATTTGCCTCAAAATGCAAGTTTAAAGTGTGGAGAGTGCCTGAGGAAGGTTCCAAGAGGTATACCTGATTCAAGTATCCCAGTACCACATCCAAAACATCTCATCAACACACCATAAAACTCATAACAAAAATAAAGGATAAAAGCTAAAAGATAAAAGCATAAATCTGCAAATGCCATAGAAGGGGAAAACTGCCCACAACCCTTCCTAATTACTTCTAAACTTTCCTAAATCTTCCTAAAATTTCCTAAAACTAAATTAAATAGAAAAATACACCAAAATAAATTAATATAAACAATCTTAAACTCCCAGGAAGAGATTTGAAAGAAAACTATTACATGCACATTAATTAAACTTCCCGTACACATATCTTTTAAACCATGAATAAGAAACCTAAAATATTTCCTATCATTTCAATAGTTTTACCAAAATTATACATATAAAATATCCATACAAAAAAGACACACACATAGGAAAGAAGGTGATTCTTCCTAGTTCCATATCCTACCTGGAGTCTTGTGGAGAATCCCTTCTAGAATTTGAGCACACCACAACAACCCTTCAGCCGAAGTGATGAAAGCCTTTGCCGATGTTCTTCCCTTTGAAATAAATATTCCTTCCACCTTTGAGACTCTTCCAAATACTCTTGCAGAACTATAATGATTATAAAAAATATAGGAAAACTCCAAATCTACACTTCCAAAAAAACTCCTAAAGTTTTCCCAAAATTGTCTAATCTCCCAAACTCCTTCCCCACTAATAATTTAACCCCAAAACTATATGTTTGGAGGATTTTCTTTATGGGAATAAAATACTCCAACTACTATAGTTGGTTGTGATTAAATTAAACACTCACCATAAACAAATATTAAAGCTTTTATTATTTTATTAAATTATTCACCTAAATAAGACCATAACAAGAAAAGGAATACAAGAGTTCTCAAATAACTCCCATAGCCCAATTGTATAGAAAATATCCTAACTTCTAGGAGGTCTCAGGTTCAAATCTCCTAGATAGCTAGTTTTACCAAAAAGAGCTTTGTTTTACTATATTATTATTTTTTATTTAATAATCTTTATTCAAACATTAAAGATACCATTATTCAAGAAAGTAAAAATACATAAGTAATAATATTTATATATGCATAAGTTTATATGTGTGTACCCATATATACACATACATATATAACATACATCCAATTATAATATGGATAGAAATACAAATAAATATATTCATACAAGGGTAAATCAAACTTACAACATAAATCTCAATACAAAAATCATAATATTGAACACCAATCCCCAACTAAGGTAACCTCCTAAACAAGAATCTAAGTTCATGGGAATTCCTTGAGAGTAACTTGGTAAATTCTCCACATAATAATAGCTCAAGGATTTTGAAGGCAGGCTCTGACCTATGTAGCCAGGTGGAATTGATGCTTGGTACCTACATCCTGCAACACCAACCGAGTACACCAATATATATATATATATATATATATATATATATATATATATATATATATATATATATATATATATATATATATATATATATATATATATATCTGTGTGTGTGTGTGTGTACATACACATATACATATAAGTATGTATATATATACATATATATACATATATATGTATATATATGTATATAAATATATATACATATATATATATATATATATATATATATATATATATATATATGTATATATATGTGTGTGTGTGTGTATATATATATATATATATATATATATATATATATATACACACAAACAAAGACAAACAAGGAGGGAGAGTGCGACATCATGTGGATCTCCCATAGGAGTAACTATGACTGCCTCTCCTCATCCTATACTCACATCAGATAGTATAATCAACAAAGCATAGTGGGGTTATTAGGGTTAGCTCTGTAATTGATGTAGCACAACACTCTCTGTTAACAATAAAACTCAATCACAAGACAAATAAACACAACTTTGAAACCTTTAGTATTTTTCCATTCATCACTAACTACCTCTACAATTTGTTGCAAACTCTTAAGTAACCAAAAAATTTAGAAAATAAAAAAATTCAAAAATTACCCTTTTTGGTAATTTTTGAAACAACACCTAAAAAGCTGATTTTTTTCCTAAACATGCCCTTGACTAAGTTAGAAAGAATTTCCAACTAATATCCGAGATTCAGAAACATAAATTTGGATTTATTACAAAATAGAACTTTCTAAAAACTAGAGAAAAAATACTAAAAGCTAATTTCAGAGCCCTAGATGAAACTTTTAGCTCCCAAAAATATGCTAAAATGGACCCCAATCAACCTGAGATCAATTGGAAAAACAAATTCAACTACCTGAGGTACGCACTCAAAAAATTTCAGCAAAAACCCAGACCTGAGTCAAAAGTTATGACCTCCAGAAGTTTTTGTATTAGTTTATGACCTACGGAAGGTCCTGCATCATTCTCCCCTTCTTTAAAGGAATGCAACTCCTGCAAGTGGGTGTCTATGAACTGAAAAAACTTTGTGGGGTCCAATTTCATCACTTCCCATTTTGATATCAAGGTGCTATATGTTGCTGGTAATCCATCCCACTGAATCAAGTACCTATTGTAATGACCATTCCGGGTGACTATAGACTGCCTGTCCAGAATGTGGGCAATCTTTTCCTTCTTTTTACTTGGAAGGTGGTGATGCCAATCCCCCTCATCAATACTGTCTAGCTTAGATAGTTCTCCATGAAATGCATATAAATCATAAACATTAAAGGTAGGAGAAATATCCAGATCATCTGGTAGAAAAACCTCATAAGCATTATCATTAATCTTCTTCAAAATTTGGCAAGGACCTATCTTCTTGCATTCTAGCTTATGATATGTGCCAGTGGGAAATCTCTCATGCCTCAAGTACACCATCACCAAATCACCTACATTAAATATTTGTCTCCTTCTACTAACATCTGCAGCAGCCTTATATCACTCATTGCTATCTTGCAATTTACTCCTCACATATTGTTGAAGTTTTTGAAGGTGTTCAACAAATGCTTCCTCGTCATTGCTAATTCTATCTTGCATAGGGAGTTTTAAAACATCCAAAAAACCCTGAGGATTCTTACCATATATGATCTGAAAAGGAGATTTTCCAATTGATCTGTTAACAGAACTGTTGTAAGAAAACTTTGCTTGAGGAAATGCCAAGTCCCACTACTTGGGCTTTTCACCAACAATACACCGTAACAGGTTTCTCAAACTCCGATTGACTACCTTAGTTTTCCCATCAGTTTGGGGATGATAGGCATTGCTAAACTACAATTGTGTTCCTATCTTCTTCCATAAGGTCCTCCAGAAATGACTCAAAAACATAGTATCCCTGTCAGAAGTGATAGTCTTTGTAATGCCATGGAGTCTAACAACTTCTAAGAAAAACAAGTTGGCTATCCTTGTGGCATCATTAGCTTTTTTACAAGCAATAAAATGAGCCATCTTAGAGAATCTATCAACAACTACAAAGATAGAATCTATACCTCGCTGGGTGTTGGGAAGCCCCAATACAAAATCCATACTCACATCTATCCATGGATAGATGGGTACATGTAGAGGTGTATACAATCCTATGTTTTGGGAATGACCCTTAGCCACTTGACATATTCTGCACCTTGCCACGTACTTAGTAATGTCCCTTTTTAGTTTTGGCTAGTAGTATTTGTCTTCAACCAAGACTATTGTCTTGTCCTTCCCAAAGTGACCAGCCAAACCACCACTATGAAATTCTCAGATAATATTTACCCTCATGGAACCAGCTGGTATATAAAGTTTTTTTCCTCTAAATAGGTAACCATCCTGCATAAAGTATTCTCCTCTCATGTGATCTAAAAGATTAGTTCCTAGTTCTTTAATCTTCTCTATAATTTCCCAAAAAATCATCATCAACCTCATAAAAAACTTTAATAGCATCAAAACCAATGACCTCTATTTCCATTGTAGTTATGAGTGTAACATGCTGACTTAGGGCATCAACAACTTGATTCTTCTTTCCAGACTTATGCTTCAAAACAAAATTATACCCTTGCAAGAAAGACACCCATTTAGAATGCCTACTATTCAATTTCTTTTGTGTGTTCACATATTTTAGGGCCAAATGATCTATAAATAGTACAAATTCTTGTGGGACCAAATAATGCCTCCAATGCCTTAAGGCTTGAACAATAGCATAAAATTCTAAATCATAAGTAGAATAGTTCTTCCTCGCATCATTCAACTTTTCACTAAAAAAGGCTATGGGTTTACCTGTCTAGCTAAGAACAACACCTATCCCAACACGGGAATCATCACACTTTACTTCAAATACTTTATCAAAATTTGGAAGTGCCAATATAGGAGCTTCAGTTACCTTTTTCTTCAAGAATTGAAAACTCTGTTCAACATCTATTATCCATGTGAATTCCCTTCCTTTCATACAATCTCTTATAGGCGCTACAATACTGCTAAAATTCTGAATGAAATTTCTATAGAAGGTTTCCAATCCATGAAAAATCCTTACCCCTATTATGTTGGATGGACTAGGCCATTCTAGGATTGCCTTGACCTTTTCTGGATCCATCTGAACACCATCTTCAGAAATGACGAAGCCAAGAAAAGTCAAACTATTTTCCATGAATCTGCACTTCTTTAAATTGCACAGAGCTTCTCTTTCCTCAGTACACTTAGGATGATCCTCAAGTGTTGTAGGTGTTCTCCTTTGTGTTTGCTATAAATTAGGATATCATCAAAATAAACAATAACAAACTTACCAATGTAGGGTCATAAGACAGTATTCATCAATCTCATGAATGTACTTGGTGCATTAGAAATCCCAAGTGGCATAACCATCCATTCATACAAGCCATCCCTAGTCTTAAAATATGTCTTCCACTCATCTCCTTCATGAATCTGAATCTGGTGGTATCCACTTCATAGATCAATCTTGCTGAAGTATTTAGCCCCTGCTAATTCATCCATCATATCCTCTATACAAGGAATAGGAAACTGATACTTGATAGTAATCTTATTAATTTCTCTACTGTCAGTATATATCCTCCATGTTCCATCCTTCTTTGGGGTCAACAATGTAGGCACAACACATGGGCTCATTCTTTCTCTAACTAGGCCTTTCTCAACTAGTTCTGTTACTTGTTTGTTGAGCTCTACATGTTGTGTTGGGTTCAGTCGATAAGCTACTTGATTAGGAAGAGTTGCTCCAGGAATCAAATCAATATGGTGTTGGATATCCCTTTTTGGTGGGAGTCCATCAGGTAGCTCATTTGGAATAACATCAAAAAATTCTTCTAGTATCTTTACTGCATCATGTGGTATTATGTCTTCTTGTTCTTCTCCTCTTTTTACTACCAATGAGTAGTAGCAACCTGTCACCTTCATTTCTTTGACAACATCCTTGGTAGACATCATGGACTCATTCTTCCTTTCATCCTTAAGTGGTAAGAGAGTCACTTTAGAGCCATCCTTCCAGAAGGTATATGTATTTTTCTCTCCATCGTGCATGATCTTCCTATCGTACTACCATGGCCTTCCCAACAAAATATGACAGAAATCCATAGGAATAACATCACACCATATCTCATCCTTATAGATTTTTCCTATAGTAAACCAAACCAAACATATTTTATCAATAGTAACCTCATTTTCTTTCTTAAACCATGCAATATGGTAAGGATGAGGATGTTTCTCACATTGCAGATTTAGTTTCTCTACCATTTCCTTAGCTACCATATTCTCACAACTACCCCCATCAATAATAACTTGGCATACCTTTCTGCCTGAAGTACATCTAGTTTTGAATATTTTGGTTCGAATCCATGAATCATCAAAGTTCTTTACAAGGACTTCTTCCTTCTTTGGAATGATCATCGATCTCCTCATCATGAGAATTTCTCCCACATCTGGTAGGACTTCTTGTTCTGTTCCTACTTCTATGAATTCTGGCTAAACCAAATTCACTCTAGGCTATCCTCCTTGGTTTCTTTCTGGCATGTTATAATTTGAACATTCAAAGGCTTTGTGTCCTTCTTCTCCACACCTAAAACAAGTGAAATGCCTTCTCTAATTTTCCCAGCCTCTTCCACTTTCATAGCCTCATCCTCTCTGAAACCCCCTTCCTCTTTCTTTATTTGGAGGATCTTGCCTAGTGTCCATATTTTTTTCAAATCCTTGAAAAGAATCTCCTCGACCATTATTATAACCTCCCCAAAATGGAGTTGAGATACCCCTTCGACCACCTCTATTCCTCTGGATATATTACCTATTCTACTTTTCTTCAGCCTTTAGGGCTAAGTGGTAGGCTTCCTCCATATTGCTGACATGATGCATGCTCAACTCATCTTGGATGGATAATTTTAGGCCATTCATATATCTAGCAGCCATTTTCTCATTATTTTATTGATTTTCTATGCACATGGATAGTTTTTAGAATTCTTTTATATAGTATTGCACTGAAGACAAGTTTTGTTTCAGATTTTGGAACCTGCAAAAGAGGGTTTGTGAATAATCCATGAGTAAGAATTTTTCTTTGAGCTTTTTCTCCATCTTTCTCCATGTCTTAATCTTTTCTTTTCCCTTTTTAGTTTATTCCTTTTGGAGATGATCCCACCATATCATTGCATGTCCTTTTAATTTTGTGCATGCAAACTTCATCTTCTTTTCTTTTGTCATAGGCTTCCATTAAAAAAAATTCCCCATCTTGTTTAGCCAGTCTACTAATTATTCTAGCTTAAGACTACCAGCATAGTCTGAAGCATCGATCTTGATTGTTTCACTCCTTCCTTCCAAAGCCTTGAGAACTCTATCTTCATAGCTCATTTCGTCCAACCCCTCTTTTGTATTTTCTTCATTTTGGTTTCCCTCTTCATCAGATTCATTTCCTCCTTGTATTCCTTGATTATCCATTCACTCATTGAGTCATTCAATATGCCTATGCATATCCATCATCAATCTTTGCATTGGCATGACACCTCCTCTTCCTCTCCCAACCATCTTCCTTCTCTGATACCAAATGATGTAGCACAACACTCTCTCTTAACAATAGAACTCAATCACAAGACAAATAAACATAACTTTGAAACCTTCAATATTTTTCCATTCATCACTAACTACCTCTACAATTGATTGCAAACTCTTAAGTAACCAAAAAACCTAGAAAATCAAGAAATCCAAAAATTACCCTTTTTGGCAATTTTTTCCATAGTTATTTTTTGCCATTTTTGGTAATTTTTGAAACAACACCTAAAAAGCTGATTTTTTTCCTAAACATACCCTCGACTAAGTTAGAAATAATTTCCAACTAATATCTGAGATTCAGAAACATAAATTCGGATTTATTACAAAATAAAACTTTCTAAAAACTAGAGAAAAAACACTAAAAGCTTATTTTGGAGCTCTAGATGAAACTTTTAGCTTCCAAAAATGTGCTAAAATGGACCCCAATTGACTTGGGATCAATTGGAAAAACAAATATCACTACCTGAGGCACGCACCCAAAAATTTTCAGCAAAAATGCAGACCTGAGTCAAAAGTTATGACCTCCGGAAGTTTCTGTATTACTTTATGACCTATGGAAGGTCCTACATCAATAATAAACATAAATTTAAATCAAGTATGAATCATTTTCACAACTATTTCATTCCTACACATATATACACCATCTCATGCAAATTCATTTATAAAATAATTATATGAACCAAATATAAGCTCAAACTGTCCCACCATGAAATGAAAACAATCCAAGCATATAATCCAAAGTAGTAAAGTATTAATCCTGTCAGTCCAAAATATGAAGGTACTAGGGTGGGCATTACATGCCATAATGTGAGTTGTTCAAATACAATAGTGGTCTTTTATAAATATTTCAAAAGTATAAAAAATACATAAAAAACATGAGAGAGAATGTCTGGATTATGAAGAAGCTAGTAGAATGCATGAAAAAGACTCAATGAAGCTTTAATATTACAATATAATGGTTGAATTAAAATATTAATGTCAATGGGTAGTGGAATCATGAATTAAATCTATAGGATAGTAGTTCATAATATTGCAATAATAGTTTGAACATCTACAAATTCACAAATGAGTGTGCACCATACAGACATCTCCATAGCGCACATGCATCTTGTATCATCTAGGCCACATAAATGAGATTTTAAACAAGTTTTAATGGGGATAAGATGAGTGGTAATGAATGGTGACATGGATTCTATGTCCCTAATCTAAGGTAGGGTCATTAGTAAATGGAAAATTATACTAGGGTGCAAATTTGCACCATTACATTTTGCCCCTAGTTTAGCAAGCATATCATGATAGAAAGAGATATGAGATAAAGTAAGAAAACCTACCTAACTTTCCTATGAGGATTCTATCACATAGGGTTACCCCTATCTAGTAATCCTTAAGTATTTTTTGAGCTATGTCTAGCATGGAAGCTATATAAAAGTATACTAGATGACGAAGGCAAACTATACACACAAGATAATCAATGGAAAGTTGTGTTATGCTATATAACCATATGATAGGGAACATTTTGTAGTGCTTTGACATGTATACCAAAATATAGATAGGAATGTGATAGGGAGGCCTTATATATTGTGTCCACATATTCATGGTGAAATCTAGATAAACATATGATAAGGAAGCTTGGACGTGCATTGTCACACACAAAATAGATATATATGTCTATGATAGGGAAACTTAGATGATGGTGATTAGAATAAGATAGGCATAAGATGGGGTGAGATTGAGACACCAAGGAAGTAGATGGGCCCTCATAATGGTAGACATTAAGATCAATTTTTTTAAATTTTGCAAGGAAAACATGTGGTGTAAAGATAATTTCATGATTAGATAAAAAAAAATCAGACACACAGAGATATAATAGCCAACCCTTAGAGTGGACCATGCTTCTTAGAAGGAAATTTGAAACATTTTAAGGAGATAAAATATATTTTGGCAATCCAACATAAGGGATTTTTCCATGGAATGTCACATTTTGATTAGTGATGCATGATTTCCACAACATTAGCACAAAGATAGGGAAATATAATGGTTTGACATCAGAACCTAGAAGTGGGATATATATTCTCTCAAGAGATATATCATCACTACCAATCATGGCTAGGATCTATATAATAACACATGAAAATAAAGGAAAACCAAAACAATTGGGTCAACATGGAAGGGGTACCTAAATGCCCCTAACACTTTTCATCATTCCCAAATATACAAAAATCAAGACACAAAAAATAAAAGTAGAGAGCATATATAAGAAGGTGCACAATATAAAAAATCTCATTTCCACATACCAATGGAGTACAATAGTCCTCTAAGAGGGAACAAAACTAAAATAAAAGTACTCCAAAACCTAGAAAACATGCTCCTATCTACATATGTAGAAGGGAGTGCTACCCTCATAGGATGTCCATCAAAAAATCATCATCCTCCCAATCTTGATCATATGGGAGGGAGGTCTAGATTGCAATGGGATGGTTGTGATGGTAGCCCACAAACCCCACTAGTAGTTGGAGCCAAGGATGAAGTACTTTGACATCCACATCTTATAAGTCCACTGAGGTGAGAGAGGGGTCTTGTATGATAATATAGGTCTAATTAATGAGAGGGGAGGAGTGAATAAATAATCAACAAATTCTTTGATCTAAACCCTTTAAACTTTGTGCACCAAAAAACTCAACATAAACTAATATGAATAGAAACTATCAAAACATGCATCCAAAAATAATCAATCAGACAATGAAGATGCCATATTTTTATTGTGGAAACCCAAATGGGAAAAAACACATGTGGGGATTGGTACCCACTAAATGTGTTCTCTTCTAGAATACACCTTGCGAGGATCTTACCCAGTTAAAGGTTTACAAAAGAAATTTTAGGTACTACCTAGTTAAGGGTTTTTTCATAGACCTATTAGGATACTTTCCTTGTTAGGAGATTCTTTTTTAGAGGAATTTAAACATTTAATATGAATGCCACCTTGTTAGAGGATTTATAATAAAGATATGTTAGGATCTACCTAGTTAAGGGATTTCACTGTTACAATGGCTAGAAAGAAATAGATAAGATGATCTGTGAAATTTCACTACCTCTACATGATCAGATCCTATTAAGCTTTCAAACTCTTCACCACATACTATACTCTTTCCTGGCTTGATCACACTTTATTTCTTCAATTTCTTTGACACCGCACCCTTCTACAATTCTTGATAAATAACTAACTCCTTCTTCGGCTTTCCAATATATAGATTCTCTTCCATAGACTTGAAATAAAACCTAGATCTGAGATATGAATGATCTAGATCATGTTAGGTAAGATACAATGTATCTAAAAACTCATAAAACATTTTTCTATGACCGCATCAATTTCCATATAGATTTCACCTTGGAAATTGAACCATCTTCAAAAACTATTTTGACCAAAAGAAACTTCCTGAAGAATCCTCCACAAAATCATACCTTAGGAAAGGTGATGTCAAACACTTTCCACAAATAATGGAACTACCTTACTACTTCACCAAAAACATCACTGATCCTATTGCCACTTCAGATTTCTCCATCGGTTCACAAATCTTAATTACCTATTCAAGAACTCTATCTTTTTTAGTTGTTCATTCTATCAATACCACTTCTAGTAAATTAAGCCATCTTCACCTATCAAAATTATAAGTCATGATCCTCAAAATATATAAACATGGTTAGAAATCATATCCTATGACCGCTCCATCAAATACTTTTTTGACTTGAGACAAAAATTCAAATCACTTACTATATATCACTAACTATTTTAGCAGATGCCTGGTTTGATTCCATTCAAACATAAGTAACTCAATTATTCATATCAAAAGTCATCATTACAAAATTAATGTCACAATACATAATATAAGCTTCCATTAGAATATAAACTTTAGAAACATACTGAAACTCATGAAGTACTCACACAATGTCTGGTAACATGTTGAAAACAATAATTCAATCATTTGACATCAATGACAAAATCATAACTAATTCACTTGTCATTAAATTTGTACCAATCTTCATCAATGCAACACTTAACATCAGTGCATTAGTTATGCTAACCATCTCCCCCTTTGGCATTTATGGGAAAACTCTTAACTTCTCCTCTTAGCTTCTCTTCTTCACTTCCACTCATGAGTTCTTCTTGGAAACACTCTTGGAAACACTATGTCTTTCTCATGGCAAACCACTTTTTAAAAATGTTTCCACTTCTATCTGTCTCTACCTTTAATTCTTCTCTAGTATTCATACATATTCTCCCTTTATAATACATCTTCTCCATTCTGCATATTCTCCATTTATAATGCATTTTCTCCCCCTTTGACAACAATGCCAAAGTTGACAATCATTCAGTCCTCTGAGATTAAACTTGACTTTTCTTTGCTTTTTCTTTCCTTATCACTATATTACAATATCATACTAAGACTTCTCCCCCTATGGAGTAGTCCACCTCTACATAAATTAATACATATGGTATTATGATAAACACATATGAACTGATTCAATCAACGTCATCTAATTAACTTCAGATAGGGGAATAACTCCTAGTCAACCTCTGAGATACTCAAAGGTATCCTTTGGTAATGGCTTGGTGAATAGATGATAAACTTGTTCTTTAGTAGATACACATACAAGTCTTACCTCCTTCTCTTGTACCTTTCCCTTAGAAAATGATATTTTATGGAAATGTGCTCTGTCTTCGAATGCATCACTAGATTCTTGGAAATATTTATTGCACTAGCGTTATCACAATAGATAACAAATGGTTTATGTGACCTTCTCATGAATTCCCTCAAGAATATAGTTTATCCACAAAACTTTCTTACAATTAATAGAAACAACAACATACTCTACCTTTGTAGTAGATTGTGAAATGCAATTCTTCTTTTTACTAGTCTAGGAGACTAATCTTTTACCAAGAAAGAATGCTCCACCACTTGTGCTTTTCATGTCATCAACATTACCTACCTAGTCTACATCAGTAAACACATTAAAAGAAAATACCCATCATTACCATACCATAGACCATAATTCTCAGTTCCCTTGAGATATCTCAAGATCCTCTTCATTGAAACCATATGTGAGTTGTTTGGATTTGAAGAAAACCTTTCAACAATACCAACAACATGTCCAATATCTGGTCTACTGTGAACAAAATATTGCAACTTATCGATCATGGATCTATATAGAGTTTCATTTACCTCTTTGGATTCATCCTCCTTAGATAGTTTTCAGCCTATGACCACAGGTGTTCCCATTGGTTGAGTCTTCCATGCTAAAAGTTTTTAGAATCTCCTTCACATACTTGGATTGATTGATGTATATCCCTTTCTTCATCTATTATACTTGAGGATAAATAAAGAATTTGATTTCTCCTATAATTAACATTTCAAATTCCTTCCTCATTTATTTTGCAAATGACCTAATCAATGCTTCATTTCCACCAAATATTATGTCATCAACAAAAATTTCAGCAATTAATATGATGTCTTCACTTTCAGATTTTAGATATACATTTCTATTATCCCTATTTCTTGTGAAACCAATCTAAATAAGATAAGCATGTAGCCTTTCATACCATTCTCTTGGACCTTGATTCAGTCCATACAATGCTTTATGAAATTTACATACCATGTCTTTACCTTTTCACTAGAAAAATGTTTAGGTTGTTTAATGTATACTTCTTCTTCTAACACACCATTTAGAAAATAAAATTTTATATCCATTTGGTAGACTTTAAAACCTTTATAAGAAACATAAGACAAAAAGTATCCTTACTCCAATTCTAGCAATAGGTACAAAGGTCTCACCTTAGTCTAGTCCTTATTCTTGTGCATACCCTTTGCAAACTAGCCTTACTTTGTCACTGGTCACATTTCCATTCTCATTCATCTTATTCTTGAAGATCCATTTAGTACCCATAACATTCTTGTTAGTAGGTCTGGGTACTAAAGTTCATGTATTATTTTTATCTATTTTTTATAGTTTCTTTTTCATAGCCTTAACTCAATCATTATCTTCCAAATTATGTTTAACATTTTTAGGTTCTAATTCAGATAGTAAAAAGGTACTTTCCCTTACCTTACTCCTTGTCATCACTCCAACATTTTTATCTCCAATAAGCTAATCTTGAGAGTGATTTAGTTTCACATACCTTGGTAGTATTGGTTCAAATCTTTTGTTACCTTCACCTGCATTCACCTATTGTGGATCATTCATTGGTTGTGAATAATTCACCAATTTTGGATCATTAACCACTTCATTTGTTTGGGGTTTTGTATTTGGTTCCACCGGTTGAACATAAACACACCTATCATAATCTTCCAGTTCCTTCTTTCTATCCTCCTCATTTGTCTCAAAAAATTCATCAACTCTAATATTTGAAATTTCAATCATCTTGTTAGTACTCATGTTCAAACATTTATAAGCTTTACTTCTAGTAGAATATACTAGAAATATCCCTTCATTACTCTTAGAGTCAAATTTACCATTTTTCTCATCCTTCTTTATGTAACACTTACTCCCAAAAATTTTATAATAAATGACACTATGAGTATGACCATACCATAGCTCATAGGGTGTTTTATTTGTACCTTTCTTAATTTGTACCTAGTTCAAGGTACATGCAACATTACTTACTGCTTCTCTCTAAAAGATTTGAGCCACTCCTTTTTGTATCAGAAGTGTTCTTGCATAGTCAATTATGGATTTTTTCCTTCTCTCAGCAATTCCATTTTATTGGGTGAACTTTGTGTTGACATTTGTCTCTTGATTATATGTTCTTCACAAAATTTTATGAATTCTTGTGAGGTAAACTCACCTCCTTTGTCATATCTAAGACACTTAAGTGTTTTACCTATTTATTTTTCAAATCTTTCTTTATACACCTTAAACATGTAAAAGGTATCATATTTATCCTCCTAAAACATAACATACATCATTCTTGAGTAATCATGAACAAACAAGATAAAGTACTTATATCCATAGTAGCTCTGAGTTTTCATCAATCCACACAAATTAGTGTGTACAAGGTCAAGAACTCTCTATGATGAAAAGACTTTAAAAGTAAATGTAGACCTAGTCAACTTCCCCAACTAACACCCTTACACATAGCATTATCTAGCTTAGCTAAAGTAGGCATAACTCTAACACATCTTTTTTTATTGACGTTTACCATATTATCAAAGTTAAGATATAAAAATATTTTGTGCCACAGCCAACATGTTAGATAACTAAGAGGGGGGTGAATCAGTTAAGTCTAGTTCTATTACAGTCCCAAACACTCTGTGATGTATAAAACCAATCCTTTAATTAATCTAAACAACTCGGTAAAACTTTGTCTGTTCCTTTCTATTCATTAAGAAAATACCAGTAAATTAACTAGTGTATATACTGATCAAACCAGTAATTGTAATGTGTAAAGTAAAATAACAAATCATCACATCCATACACATATAACACTTTATTTTTAATGTGGAAACCCTGTTAGGTGAAAATCCACTCAGGATTGGTACCTGAAATAATTTCACTCTTCTAAGGTGAGCTCGATTAAGAGTGAACCCTGTTAAAGGTTAAAAAACATACTGTAAGGTATGACCTAGTTAGAGGATTTATCACTAATAGTTCTCCATGACTAAAAATTTAGTATGGGGTCAACATGAAAATAATTAACATTCATTGAATGCCATAATGAAATAAATAAAGTTTGTGAATTCCCACTCAATTAAGAGATTTATCTGTAGAAATGGTTAGAATGCAACAGTAAATGATCTAATTCAAAGAAAAATTCCTTTGCATATTTTCAAATCTATGCTAAGCCTAAAATAGCTCTAGCCATCATTATCTCTTCAATTTCCTTGTATCCTCCAACTCTGTGTTGGAAATATTCAAGACTAGCCAAGTTACTGAGAGGGGAGGGGTGAATCAGTAACTCCAAAACTTTTTACAAATTACAGATCTTAACAATATTCCAAATAACATTTAGATCAATAAGCTAACTACATGCATGAGTAATAGAAAGAATAAAACATTCATAACACTTTGAACACACAGATTTGGTTACCCAGAAACCTTCCAAATAGAAAGTAAAACTGGGGTGGGGATGATACCCACAAAAATTCAATACTGCAGTATAAAGTTGGCTGGTTAAGGCTTACAATGATCACTTCTGATGATCTGCCCTGTTAGGAGCAATTAGGACTTCTAGGTCCACCTTGTTAGAGGATTTACAAACTACAATGAAGTATGCACTCGGTTAAGAGATTTTACAAAAGACTATTAAGTCTACCCTATTAAAGGATTTCAAGTTGATTCACCTTTTAGGATGAAATAGTAGATCTCTTACTTGCAACTGTACTTGCTGATTAAGATTCTTTGATGTACTAATCACCTTCTATGATAGATATGTCTCTGCTGCTCCTTATACTACTATAGCCCTTTGTCATTCACTTATCTCTGCCTTTCTTCTCTTTTTCACACTTCTTGCTTATTCACACCTTGGATATGATACAAAACATTGCTTATATAGCAATCCAAAATAATTACAAAGTCGACTGCTAAAATACAAGTCAACACAAGTATTACTAAGTCAGCCCAAATATAGTTACAAAGTTCCTGCAAACTAACTCGGTGACTTTCTGATACTCGGCATCCACTGCAATACTCGGCATCGTCATGCTCTCAATAGGAGTGGAGACTCGATCCATACTAACCACTTAGTTGTAGTTTTGAACTTAGTATATACTGGAGACTCGGTAGATATAGTGTCACTTGGTAGAAACTAAATTCCCTATTTACCATGCTGGCACTCGGTAAACACTACTCATCTCATCACTTGGTAATGATAACTCGGTAAGCACTGCAAAGCTTGGTCTGCTTGGTAAGTACTGTTCTACTTGGATTTCTTGGTAAACATTGTTTTGCTAGATGAGTTCGGTAAGCACACAAAGTTTGAATAAGTGTTGTCACTAATGACAAACATACTTAATGCCAACAATCTCCCCCTTTGGCATTAGTGACAAAAAAACTTATTGCCCAAAACTTATATACAAAAATCATGCTGAATCTATTTTTGATTTTTCAAAATTTGTCTTTGTCAATCTATTGTATATACATTTCATGACTCCCCCATATAGTATACATATATACAAATATTTTATTTCACCTCATACTCATATTTCCTATTTCTCTCATATATTTTCTCCCCCTTTCATATCTCTCATATCTTTCCATATATCTCCCCCTATCTTATATACTTTCTCCCTCTTTTTGACAATAATGCCAAAGGTGTATATACAAATATTTTACATAGAGATACCAAAATGTGAGAGAAAATCAGAATGTACCTTGCCAATCAATGCCAGAGTTCTATCCCAATTCTCTTGCAGAATCTTGCATGTATGGAGTGCAACTTGGACTTCTGCAGAGAGTTCAATCATGTGATCGGCAATTGAAAACTAATTGTCATGGATCAATGTTTTTGAGTGTGCAATATGCTTCTGCATTGTATCCATGATGGGAAGGATCATGTTCTGAATATCTATTAATGTTGACCTGATCCTTGTATCCTCTTTCAGTAACTCTAACTGCTTATCAGATAGGAATCTGATTGTCATAAGATGTGTAGAGCTTGAACTAGGTTCAAGTTGCAACTTTTGTGCACTGTCCTTTAGATCCTCATCAATCTTATTTATTTTGTCCTTAATCTCCTTTGAGAACTCAGCAACATTACATACTTTGACAAAAAATGTTGTTACCTTGGAATAGGAGGATTCAATGTTAGTCAAAACTAAAGATAACCCTGCTTGATTGATAGCTATTCGTTGAGCAATACACTCAAGCACTTTATTATCAAACTTCTTCTCAGCCTTCTCAAGAAACTTTTCTTGACCAGAAGAGTCCTCATTGAACTTGTTTACTACCTTTGCCAACTGTAACAAAATGTGTTGAGAGGAATCAACTTTAACACCTATTGCTTCTGTCAAAATATTCTTGGCATCCTCAATGATCTTAAATTCCCTATCTCTTTCTTCTTTTAGTTTCTTCTACTTTGCTTTCTTCTAGAGGAGTTCACCAACCATTTGCATTTGGTCTGCTGAAAGATTTGCAAAATCTAATTGTGGAATTTCTATCTGTTCATCCATATCTATATCTTCTTCTATGTCTTTACTTCTACTCAAAAATCTTGTACTCAGTTGAGCCTTAGGTTCAACTGTCATTGTACTTAATGCCTTTTTAGTAGAAATTATTGTAGACACAATAGGACTTGCAGTGAAAAATGATAAACTTCCAACTGATGGAATGCTAACTGGAATACTTGATAAACCCAAAACTAAAGTATTTACAACTGTAGAATCTGAAGTACTTACTGAGGTATCCAAAACTGAAGTACTTGCTGTTCAAAAAATCAAAATTGTAGAAGGTACTAAAGATGATGCTGGAGACTACAACTCAGTGGAAGAAGGAGGCTGAAGCTCAATAGATGAAGTGGTAGCCACTTTTGTCATTGATACATTGAGTTGTGCTGAGGATGATTGGACATTTGATGTATCTATTGGTTTTGTCACAATCACACTTGAAGTTATCTCCAGGCTAGATGTAGCAACTTTTACTGGAGAGTGAGGAAGTGATGCAATTACCTCTACAACTATCTGAACTAGATCATCTTCCTCAACATTTTTCTTAGCTTCCTTAGTAGCTTCTTCCTCTACTACTTCTTCAACTTCAATACTATCTAGCTGAACTATTTCTGTGGCATCATCTTCTTCTTTATCTTCATCACTGTCATCTTCAATATCTTTTATTATCACAGTTTCAATAGTCGGTTGGTGAAGATGATAGATGTTTTTCCATGTAGTAGTGGCACTCTTTACAACCGATTCTACATTTTTTATCAGAATCAAACAAGTGTTGAATTTTAGTGTCATCTTGCACTCATTTTCTATCAATGCCTTATTGATTTCAGCATTTTTCAAACTTGGCATCAACTATCTTAAGGTTTGAGCATATATGTCCTTGACAGTTTGCCTTGCATTGGATCATCTCATCTTAACTTTATCCAATAGAACACCTGGAATTTGAGAAGCCATATCATCAGGTGAGTACTTCCATTTTCCCATTTTTTCAATAATAGCATCTTCAATTTCCTCCTGCTCTACCTCTGATCTAATTTCATATTTGAGAGATTTGAAATTTGAAATTCTAGATCCTTCTCTCAAATCCTTAATCTTTTCTTCTAATGTGGGAGGAGGCCTTTTGAGTACTATATCATCACTGACTTTACTTGCCTTGCCCCTTGTTTTTCTTGTGAAGACTGTAGTAGATTTTTTTGGTGCCTTAGTGATTGTCACCTTCCCTTTCTTCTTCACAGGTACTTATTCTTCTTCACTCTCATTCTTTTCCTCTTCTTCTTCAATGTCCTCTCCTTTTCCCTTGGTTAACATTAGAGGTGTGCTAGATTGCATCTTGCCCATCCTCTTTCTGCCTTTGTTAACCGCCTATGGAAGCTTTATGCTTAGTTCTATTCTTATCTTTGCTTCATCATATGTTCCAAAGTATGGAGCCTTTGGATCAATAGGTTGATTTACTAGGGCTTCAATTATATCCTTTGTCTCATCAATGTTTACCTCATAAGGAAGAGGTTTCACCCATACAATCCTAGGCCTTACTACCTGAATGTATACTCTATCACAATCAACCATGAAACAAATATCATCTTTATAATCTTCCACCAACTTTTGTGGAATCCAAAATCTGTTATTCATCTTTTCCTTAAAAGATTCAAAATAGTTATCCATTATGTTTACAAAATTCTCACCCATTTCTGCAATGTACTCATTTATCTGATAAAGAACAGGCACATCTTTTCTCCATTTTACCATGCCTTTTGATGGGAAAAAAATTTGAGCATAGAAAAATAAACAAACCAACAGCGAGCCAAACTTACATGGATTGTTCTTTTGAGGTTTGGATGCTCTCCATATTCTTGTTGAACTGCTTCAACAACAAATCTGCTAGGTCAAATGACAAGTTGATCTTTACAATTTTGTAAGCTAGGTCAACTGCTTCACACGGAACACTATTTTGTTGACTTGAACTATATATCTTGTGAGCTATGACATGTGCCAAATTTTAGTTCTGCATCGGTAATACTATTTATCTTCATACCTCTACCATCCCATTTGGCTAGGGTTTTCTTTTCCAACTCTACCCAACCTAGGGTTTTTGTAGATTTTGCCTTGGCAAGCATGGGAAGACTAGTGATCTGATGAATCATCTTCTCTATTATTTCCACTAGTTTTGCAAGCCAAATTTTACCTTCATGCACTCAGCTTAGGATATATCTAATCCATTTTACTTGGAAACTCTGCGGCAAGTGGGTGATATGTGTCAAACCCTTATCTTCCAAATGTTTATGTTCCAGTTTGAGAACACCATCAACACACAGTTTATCATGAACAACATCTATCTCTAGGGTTCCAAGCTCTTGAATTGTACCCTTAAAATGACTGCGAATGTCATTTACAAGAAGTACCTTGGGAGGGATCTGAGATTGAGCTCCACTCGGGTCTAGGGCTTCTACAATCATAGGCATGAGTTTGAAGTCTGGTGCTTTCCATTCTCCTTGAACTAACATTTCCAAACCTTTCTTCACTTTAGTGTTGGATGATGCCATGGTAGCTCGGTAGAAAATTCTTCAAAAAAATTTTGTTGCAAATTTTGCTTCGAATCGCTTGATCGCACTAGGAAATTTCTCTGCTCAATATGCTAATATTCACGGTGAAGAATGAACTCGATTTCATGCTTTTTGTTAAAAATTTTGTCATTAATGCTCCGTAGAAATTAGGGCATTGAACTAGATAGACTGTCATCCACTATGCATTAATTGCTTAGTGAAGATTCTACAACTCGACGAACATACGAATTCATATTGCTCTGACCTTACTCGGTAACCATATGAAATTAGGTTACTCCCAACCTTGCTTGGTGGTAACTGATACCGACCTTCCTATGATCTTGCTGTATCTTGCATACTGATTTGGATCTTTCTTTCTTTCAATTTTGGAACTATTTTGGAATATGTCTATGAAGATACAGTTCCAGTGCTTCCTTGGAGACGTAGTTAAAATTAATAGAGCCACCCTCTTCATGAGTGACTTCATTACTTGGATTGGTTTTCTCAGTAGGTTTAGGAATCCACTGTTGTCTCATCTGCTTCCTAATGCTATCTGCTTTAGCTTTCTTTTAATCTTCAACTCTGCCTATATTCATGTAATTTTTAGCTATATGACCAAGTTCAGTGCATGTATAACATCTTATGGTAGTATCCCTTTTTCTCAAGTGATGTCTTACACATTTTTTGCCAATGTGTCCATATTATCCATAGTAATGACACCTACACCAAGTGTTGTAATCCCAACCAAATATTGCTTTCACAATTTGTTCTGCTGGATTGGATGTTTTAGATCTGCATTCTGATGCCTTGTGACTTTGTTTGTTACATTTGTGACATTTGCCTTCAAATCTTGGTTTCTCCTTGCATTCATTTGCTTTATGACCATGCTGATTACAATTGTAGCATTTTCCATTGAATTTTGCTTTTCCATTGCTCCAACATTTGTTTGAAGTATGACCAATTTTGCCACAGTGATTACAAGTAGGTTTCTGATTCTTTTGAGTGCCTTGTTTGGAGGATTCACCTTCCTCTTTGTATCCAAGTCCTACTTTTCCTTTTTGCTTATGCAGCTGATTCATATCTTCTTGAGATTTCATCATTCTCTCATTGATTTTCCTTTTAGTGTTTAGGTCATTCACCAATCTTAAACTGATTTGTTTTTTAGATCTCACCTCCTCTGTTATCCTTTCATTTTCTGATCTCATAGTCAAGATTTCTTCATTTTCATTGGAGACTTGATCAATAAGGTTTTCTAGTTGAAGAGTTTGATTCTGGATTTCATTGTTCTTTCCTTCTATTTCATCTTTTATCTTGTTTCTTTGTTCCAAGATTTCACAAAATCTTGTTGACTGAATTTCCTGTTCTCTTTTCAATTTTCTTACTTCTTGTAGAGATCCATTCTTTTCTAGGAGTTCTTTGATTGCATTGTTTGCTTCATCTGAGCTACTTGAAGGGAAAAAATCTTCAATCTTTTCTTCAACATACTGGTGGTCATTCATTTGGTTTGCAAGTTCCTTCCTTCTTTTTAGGGATTGGGAAAGATGCTCTTTTGCTTCCTTGAGTTGAGCTATGACCATTTCCAGATCTAGCTTTTCATTTTCAGTTACTTTGTTAAGTCTGAATATCTCCATTGTCTTGAATCTTTGCTCAAGCTGTCAAGCTTTATCCTGAGAACCACAAAGCTCTGATACCAATTGTTGGAAATATTCAAGACTAGCCAAGTTACTGAGAGGGGAGGGGTGAATTAGTAACTCCAAAACTTTTTACAAATTGTAGATCTTAACAATATTCCAAATAACATTTAGATCAATAAGCTAACTACATGCATGAGTAACAAAAAGAATAAAACATTCATAACACTTTGAACACACAGATTTGGTTACCCAGAAACCTTCCAAATAGAAAGTAAAACTGGGGTGGGGATGATACCCACAAAACTTCAATACTACAGTATAAAGTTGGCCGGTTAAGGCTTACAATGATCACTTCTGATGATCTTCCCTATTAGGAGAAATTAGGATTGCTAGGTCCACCTTGTTAGACAATTTACAAACATACAATGAAGTATGCACTTAGTTAAGAGATTTTACAAAAGACTATTAAGTCTACCCTATTAAAGGATTTCAAGCTGATTCACCGGTTAGAATGAAACAGTAGATCTCTTACTTGCAACTGTACTTGCTGATTGAGATTCTTCGATGTACTGATCACCTTCTGTGATAGATATGTCTCTTCTACTCCTTATACTACTACAGCCCTTTGTAATTCACTTATCTCTGCCTTCTCTTTTTCACACTTCTCGCTTATTCACACCTTGGATATGATACAAAACATTGCTTATATATCAATCCAAAATAATTACAAAGTCAGCTGCTAAAATACAAGTCAACACAAGTAATACTGAGTCAGCCCAAATATAGTTACAAAGTTCCTAAAAACTAACTCAGTGAATTTCTGATACTCGGCAGCCACTACAATACTTGGCATTGTCATGCTCTCGGTAGGAGTGGAGACTCAATCCATACTAACCACTTAGTTGTAGTTTTGAACTCAGTATATACTGGAGACTTGGTAGATATAGTGTCACTCAGTAGAAACTAAATTCTCTATTTACCGTGCTGGCACTTGATAAACACTGCTCATCTCATCACTCGATAAGCACTGTGAAGCTCGGTCTGCTTGGTAAGCACTGTTCTGCTTGGATTTCTTGGTAAACACTATTTTGCTAGATGAGCTCGATAAGCACACAGAGTCTGAATAAGTGTTGTCACTAATGACAAACATACTTAATGCCAACACTCTGTTCTTCTTGGTGAACTCCTTTCTCTAACACTCAGTGTTGTCTGCATAATTACTCAGTTTTGTCTTTAACTTGTCTAACCAGCTTTGCATGAATGCAATCTTCTCATGCACATCACATTCATCATGAATCTCTTGACTTCTTAAATAGACATGATAAATAATTTTCTTCTCATCCATAGATTTTTCCTCTTAATCTTCACCATTGATTTTCTAATTCAACCTTCCTCAGAAGTTATGTCTGAAAAAAATTTCATTCTTCATCATCCAAACTTCCCTGAATTTTGTCAACCATTTGATCTTCATAACAAACTTTATCTTTAACCTCAGAATCATCCATTGTTTTTCCATCTCATCATCTTTAGTCAAAATCTTATGTTCCATATTATTTCTTTTACTCGGTCAATACTATAATGTGTTGGTGACTTCTAAGTCAGTTAACACTATACTTGGTATACACTACACTTTCTTAGTGTACACTATTTTCAACTTGGTGTATACTAAGTTCTTCATTTTCTTACCACATAAACTTGTACATTCTTAATCTTCAATTCATAATAGAATTATGTAATACAGTCAAATCACTAACATATTGTCATAGACTCATCAATAAGTGATGCAAGGCAAGATGCAGAAGGGGCCAAAGAATGGTGCACCCTAATGATCCAAGCCTGCAACACACATGCAGAAGCAACAAACAACAACAATGAGAGATAGAATGCCAGATCATTCATATATTATCATCAATGGAATCATAAATGTTAGGCTATAAGGCCTTCCTGGTTATGGCCAGATATAACAATGAATCTTAGAAGTCCTCAAACATGTGAGGATCTATCACACATGTCCAATCTAATGTCTACTATCCTCTATCAAAAATTGACTCCCTGAACTACAACCAAACAACTACATTTATACAAGAAGCTACTGAGCTGAGTTGGCCTTTAGATCCACAATCAATGGAAGTAATGGTCAAATTTGGGACCACACACTTCCCAATGATGGATTCCAACATTAAATCTATGATCTAATATAAATGCACAGGTTGTCCACAATAGAAAACAACACTAGACCTGTCGGTAAGCATGATCACCGAGCAACAGACATACAATGTAGAGTGCTAGTGAAATAACTAACCACCCAGGAGAGAACCAACCACACTTGGTAACCAAAGTAAACTGACCAACTACCGACCAACTCGGTCAAAGTAGGAACCGAGAAACACAGACAAACTCCAAATTGTTTTTGGTGACACAGGATTGCTAAGGACCCGAGATGCTCTTGCATCAGACACCTGGGATTAATTTGAAATGATTCTCTAAATCATTTGGTAGGTCTGGTCCCAGCTACATCCAACTTAGATTGTGAAATCCATGAATTGTCTTCCATCGGTCTATTCTTCCACTTAACCAGATATTCCATATACTATTTTCCTCTTGTACTTTTTCCAACTATTTCTTTCAAAATCTATTCCACTTCATCATTCTGCTTCTTAGGATATTCTGTCAGAACTATCACTTCTTCATCAGGTTCATGATACTCATACAAATCAACAATGTTGAAAATCAACGATATGTCCATGTCATCAGGTAACTCAATTTCATATGCATTTCCACTATCAAATCTCCTCAAAATCTTGCAAGGTCCAAACTTCTTCATCTTCAGCTTCCCATATGCTCCAAAAGAAAATTGACCTTTCTTCAAATGAACCATCACTTCATCACCAACATCAAAAAATTTATGTCTTCTTGCTATCAGCTCTGTCTTTGTATTTTTGATTACTATCTTCCAACTTCAGCTTCACATCCTCATGCAATGTTTTCATGTACTCAGAAAATTTTACTCCTTTGGCACTTTTCTTATTCTCATCAGCAATGTCTCTCAAATCAGATATTCCTCTTGGTTGTGTTCCATTCACAATCTAAAATTGTGTCTTTCCAGTACTCCTATTCATTGAATTATTATATGTAAACTCTGCTTGTGCCAATAGAGAATGCCAATTACTCAGTGTGTCTCCAACTAAACATCTCAAAAGATTTCCCAAACTTCTATTCACAACTTTAGTTTTTCCATTGTTTTGTGGGTGAAATGTAGAGCTATATTTCAACTCAGTGCCAAATTTCTTCCAAAGTGTTTTCCAAAAATATCCAACAAATTTACTGTCTCGATTAGAGATAATACTCCTCGTTAATCCATGCAATATGACAATTTCCTTAAAGAAAAGATCTGCTACATGTACTACATCTGATGTCTTTCTACAAGGTATAAAATGTGTCATCTTAGAAAATCTATCCACAACAAAAAATTTTGAATCATTACCTATTACTATCTTCGGTAAGCCAAGAACAAAATCCATACTGATGTTAATCCAAGGTTTCTCAGGAATAGCAATCGGTGTATACAATCCATTATTCTGACTTACTCCTTTTGCAACTTGACAAATTCCATAAATTTTCACAAATTTTTGAACATCTCTATACAACTACAGCCAATAGTACTTCTCCTTAAGAAAATTCCATGTTTTATCAATGCCAAAATGTCTAGCCAAACCACTACTATGTTTCTCTTTTATCAAATTAGATCTCATTACTCCTCTTGGTATACACAACTAAATACCTTTAAACAACATACCTTCCTAAATAAAATATTCATCCCATTTAGTATCTTGTTGATCTGGAATAGGTGCTCTATACTTTCTCCATGGCTCAAAAAAATTAGGGTCATTTTCATACAAACCTCTCATCTCATCAAAACCAAGAACTTCAATTTTCATCTTGGTCATCAAAGATCTTCTTCTACTCAATGCATCAACAACTCGGTTAGTGACTCCACTCTTATGCTTTATCACAAATATATAACTCTGCAAATACTCAACCCATTTCATATGTCTCTGATTCAACTTATTCTGACTGCCCAAATACTGTAAAGCCTTATGATCAATATATAACACAAATTCACTCGGTATCAAATAATGTCTCCATTTCTTTAGTGCTTGAACAATAGAATAAAATTCTTGATCATACACATAATATTTCCTTCTAGCATCATTCAACTTTTCACTAAAGAAAGCAATAGGTTTACCTTCTTGACTCAACACAGCTCCAATTGCACTTCCACTTACATCACATTCCACTTGAAATACCTTATTGAAACCAGGTAATGTCAAAATAGGTAATTCAACAACCTTCTGCTTCAGGGTCTCAAAACTTTTATCATATCCATGTGTCCACTTGAATTCTCTTTTGTCTCCTCTCATAGTCTCAGTCATAGCATTACAAATTGAACTGAAATTCCTTATGAACTTTTGGTAAAAATTTGCCAAACCATGAAATGATCTTAACTCACTAGCATTCATAGGTGTAGGCCAATTCAAAATAGCTTCAACCTTTTTAGGATCCATCTTTAAACCATCAACTGAAATAACAAATCCTAAATACAGAATCTCTTCTTTCATGAGTGAACACTTTTTTAGATTTATCAGCAATTTTTCCTCTTTCAATCTCTGCAAAACTTGTCTAACATGCAACAAATTTTCTTCTCTGGTTTTACTGAATATCAAAATATCATCAAGATATACAATCACAAATTTACCCAAGAATTTCTTCAAAACTTCATTCATCAACCTTGTAAAAGTACTCGGTGCATTAGTTAAACCAAAAGGCATAACCAACCACTCATACAAACCTTCTTTTGTCTTGAAAGTAGTCTTCCATTCATCACCTTCTCTGATTTTGATTTGATGATACCCACTTTTCAAATCAATCTTTGTGAAATACTTTTCTCTAGTCAAACTATCCATTATATCATCCATTCTCGGTATAGGAAACCTATACTTCACTGTTATCTTATTGATTTCTTTGGAATCAATACACATTCTCCATTCTTCTTCGGTGCCAATACAATAGGTACTACACAAGGACTCAAAATTTATATGATCAAACCTTTCTCTAGCAACTCTTGAATCTATCGGTTCAATTCCTGATTCTTGGTAGGTGTCAACCGATGAAGTGCCTTATTCGGTAAACTAGCTCCAGGGATTAGATCCATACAATGATCAATACTTCTTTTCAATGGAAAACCATCAGGTACATTATCATAAATGATATCACTATACTCAGTGAGTAACTTATCAATCTCCTTAGGGACATTATCCTCTATTTTCGTACTCGGCTTATTAGGAATCATAGAAAAACATACATCATTCCTCTTCAAAGAGTTAACAAACTTTCTTCCTTCCATCAAACAAACTTTCACATATGTGCAAACATTACTAGCAGGTTCTTCCATCAATGGTAACAAGATTTGTTTCCTTCCATCAGCCACAATAGTATACTTATGCAATCTCCCATCATATATAGCATGTTTATTATATTGCCAAGGTCTACCCAACAAAATATGACAACAATCCATAGGCATGATATCACATAACACCTTATCATATCAGTTTTCAATCTTCAAATTCACATAACATTGTTCACTTACCATGAGTGTATGCTCAACTTTGATCCATTAAATCTGATAGGGCTTCAGATGTACCAACCTTTCCAACTATAATTTTGTGACCATCTCTTCAGATGCCAGGTTCTCCAAGCTACCACTTTCAATGATTACCTTCCAAAATTTGTCAGAAACTCTACATCTGGTCTTGAACAAACTTTTCCTTACCGGATCTTCTTTCTTTCTTTCATTCCATAGTGCTCTCCTTACCATCAAGTTATTTTCTTTCTCAGGTTCATTTAGTGACTCTTCTTGCACCAAAGCATTCCTACTACTACTAGCCTTCTTACTAGCTTATGTACATTCAAAATATCTATGTCCTTCTCAATAATTATAACAAGTTCCTCATAAATTTCCTCTCCCATAACCACCTCAGTAGTTACTGCCTCTGCCTCTAGAACTTTCACCTTTCCACTTTGTCTTGCCTTTGTCTAGATTTGTCTTTTCTATTTCAGATCTACCATTTTCATCATTAGATCTACCTCTTCCTCTAGGGAATCTACCACCACAACCTCTCTATCTTTTCTCATGTCTCTTGTTCAATTTCTCCCCGGCCTTAAAAGAAAATTGATAAGCCTCTTCAATGTTCTCCAACTTGACCATGCTAATTTCCTCTTGGATGGAAACTCTCAAACCATTCAGGTATCTGCTGATTATTTCCACATCATCTTCATCATGTCCAGATCTGATATCTAATCTATAGAATTCCTCAGTATACTCCTTTACCGAGTTATCTTTCTATCTCAAACTTTTCATTCGCCAAACTAGGTTAATCTGATAATCATAGGGTAAGAACTTTCCTTTCAATTTATTCACCATTTTACTCCATACCTTGATTTTTTCTTTTCCTTTCCTTTTCCTATCCAATTGTAGGTGTTCCCACCATAAGGATGCATGAATTTTCAACTTTGTGCTTGCAATCTTCACCTTCTTATCCTCAGGAATGTTTTCATATTCAAAATACTTTTCCATCTCAGTGATCTAGTCCACCAATTCATCAAAATCCAACTTTCCACCATACTCAGGAGGATTGAAATGTGGTGTTGACTTCAGATTTGTCAAAGCCTTCAAAAATATTTCTTTTCCTTGATCCATAATAGGAGAAGGTTCTGCATTCGCCTGTTCTTCTTCAATTTCATCATCACTAACATCTTCAAGATGTCTACCTCTTCTCTGGGTTGTTTCTATTGCTTCTAACCTAGTAAAAATCTGCCTTAGCATATCTACCAATCCTAGATTTTCATATCACCTCCCATGAACCATCTTGACAACCCTCTGCAATTACAGGTTAGATCACAATCTGCTACCCCACAATAATTCAACTAGGGCTTCGAGAGGAACCTACAAACCTAAATCCACAAAACTAGATCAAGATCTCACCTTGCTCTGATACCACCTGATGCAAGGTAGGACATAGAAGGGGCCAAAGAATGGCACACCCTAATGATCCAAGCCTGTAACACACATGTAGAAGCAACAAACAACAATAGTGAGAGAGAGAATGCTAGATCATTCATATATTATCATCAATGGAATCATACATGCCGGGCTGTAAGGCCTTCCCGGTTATAGCTAGATATTACAATGAATCTTAGAAGTCCTCAAACATGTGAGGATCTGTCACACATCTCCAATCTAATGTCTACTATCCTCTATCAAAAAATCAATCCCTAAACTACAACCAAACAACTATATTTATAAAAGAAGCTACTGATCTAAGTTGGCCTTCAGATCCACAATCAATAGAAGTAATAGTCAAATCTAGGACCACACACTTCCCAATGATGGATTCCAACACTAAATTCATGATCCAATATAAATGTACAAGTCGGCCACAATAGGAAACAAAACTAGACCCATCGGTAAGCACGATCACCGAGCAATAGACAGACAATGTTGAGCACCAGTGAAATAACTAACTACCTAGGAGAGAACTGACCACACTTGGTAACCAAAGGAAACTGACCAACTATCGACCAACTCGGTCAAAGCAAGAACTGAGCAACACAGACAAACTCCAAATTGTTTTTGGTGACATAGGATTGCCAAGGCCCTGAGATGCTCCTACATCAATAAGTTACCCAATGAATACCATATCCATATCTTTCTTATACATCTCATCTTCATGTTAATATCTAATTCCTTCACCATTATTTCTTCTTCAAATGTTTGTAACTATCATGATAAGTTATGTAAAAACTAGTTGACAGAAATGACAATATAATAACTGATTTAATGTGTCACATATACCTTTGTAGCTCGGTGAATACCTTCACATTCCGTTCTCCAAGTAATCAATCATTTGTAGTTGGTCAATCTCTTTCTTTAAAGTTTTCAATTAGTTGTAGTATAAAAATCTCTCCTTTTGGCATTGATGGAAACACGGTATGAAATATGCCATAGAATACCAAATATCTGTCTATATTTTTTATAAATGTTGTGACTCGGTAAGCTCTCCCTAGCTTATGTATTTAATATGTTTAATCACTACACAACATCATTGTTTCTCCCTACATGAAATCTATCTCCGTCTAGATCTTTCCTGAATATTTCATGTAATCTCTCTCCCTTTGACAATAATGCCAAAATGAAATTAGCTCTGTAGTAGCCAAATCAATATCTTTTTTGTTCAGTTTAGATTCTAGTACCTTGCATGTACAGATATGTAATTTTTGCTTGTCTTCCATCCTTTACAACCTTAAGAATCTCAAAGTGTGAACATCATGCATCAACATCATTAGATCTTCTAATAAAGTACAATCTGATGCAACCTCATATCACCTTATTGACTGTTAGATAGGGGATGGACCCCTAGTCTACTTTTCAAGTATTCAAATGTGTCCTTCGATAACGTTTTAGTGAATATATCAACAAGTTGCTCTTGTGACTTCACATATTCCAATATGACTTGATTTTCTTGAACTTGCTCCCTCAAATAGTGATACTTAATAGATATGTGCTTTGTCTTTGCATGCATCACTGGATTCTTTGAAATATTAATAAAACTTTTGTTATCATAATAGATTAACATTGGATTAGTGATCTCCTCATTCATACCTTCCAATAATTGCTTTATCAATGCAATAGTTGAATAATTTGCAGCAGCAACAACATACTTTGTTTCAATAGTGGATTGAGAAAAACATCCTCGCTTCTTACTTATCTAGGTTACCAATCTTTCTCCTAAAAATAATGCTTCACCAGTACTTCTTTTTCTATCATGAGTGTTTCTAGCCCAATCAACATTAGTGTAAACTTTTAGTTCAAAATTGCCTTCTTTCTTATACCATAATCCGTTATTTTTAGTATTCTTCAAGTATCTCAAAATTCTTTTCACAGCAACCATGTGTGTCTCTTTAGGATTAGGAGAGAATCTAGCCACAATTCCAACCTCATGTGCAATATATGGTCTACTATGCACAATATACATCAACTTACCAATCATAGATCTATACAAGGTTTGATTTATCTCAGTTGACTTGTCATCCTTTGTCACCTTGCATCCAGTTAACATAGGTGTACCGACTAGTTTTGAATCTTCCATACAGAATGTTTTCAAGACTTCTTTGATGTATTTTTCCTGTGTGATATAAATGCCTTCCTTCAGTTGTTGTATTTGCAAGCCAATAAATAATTTGATCTCTCCAAACATCAACATTTCAAACTCTTTCCTCATTTCAATAGAAAAAGATTTGCATAAGTTATCATGACCTCCGAATATGATATCATGAATAAATATTTCTGCAATAAGAATCTTGTCATCAGTTTTACATTTCAATTAAAAATTTTTTTTGTCACTTGTTCTAACAAATGGGTATGTGTAGGATCATGGTATACCAAACTATAGCCTTAAGTGGCAATGAAAAATCAGAAAATCAGGGTTAGTCAAATTGACGTAAAAGGTTGAACATCTTATGAACCTTATGTGAAAAAGTTGTAACAGTAGAATCTGTAGGAAATTGAATGTAGTTTCTAAACTACTAGCCCTTGTTTGAATTTTTTTTTGTCTAATTGTTCAAAATTTTAGATTTTAATGCAGTACTACAAAAATTTCAGGGAAAAGACAAAGAGTACATGTATGTCTGACCACCTTAATCACAATCAAATGATGATATATTTTCCCAAGATTATAGATATAAGTAGTAGACTCATGCTCAAATGTGACGCATATTTTTTTATAATTTTTGGTCAAATAAATAATTAATTATGAATTTTCTGCTACAACTTTTTCAAGAAATAAAAAAACTCTCATGTTTGACCACCTTAACTAGTTCAAAATTTTACCAAATTCAAAACTTTTTTTTTTCTTATAGTAGCCGAAGCATAGAATGTGACGTATATTTCAGATTTCAAACAGGTTAAATGGTTTGAAAGCTATAGTTTTCTTTCAATCAGTATGTCAATTACAACTTTAAAGATAACTCAATTGAAAAATAAGTAATAATTACTTACTGAACTTGAAATTTGACAACAATTATATTGATGGAAAATTGATAATGTCTTTAAGAAACCCTTTTCATTTCATCAATTTTGGGTGAAAAAATAGTTGTCAACTACATGGTCGAAGTCTCAGTATCAAGAACTATCTCTTGAAACACACCTAAAGTGTTTACCACCCATGTTTGGTAATGCCCAATAAAATACCAAGCCTAATCAGATAACCGATATTTTTGGATATCCGATAATATCAGATATCCAAAAAAACCCACCTATTTTGAAATTTCAATTGCCCCACTTTTTCCAAATTCAAGTTTCATAATAAATGCATTTTTTTAATAGTAATATTAAGTTGTATTCTTTTTATGTTAATATTAATTCAAGTTTCATATTAAATTATATTTTTGTTATGTTAATATTAATTTCATTTTAAATATTAATATTAAATAATAATAGCATAGCATAAATATTATAATATAAATTTTTATATTAGTATGTATTACATTATTTGATAGACAAAATGATTTCGAAAAAATACTTGCACAGTTGGTTTGAGGATAGACAGTTTCAGCCCAAATCCTCTTGAAAGTATCCAACACAAGGTTTTTCTACAGACTCCTTGTAATTTTGGTGGTTTGACTATACTAAATAAGTAGATGTCAATGGACTTCCCCTCAATTGAATACAATCAATTGATTTTTTAACTCTCGAAAAGAAATTTCACATAGATGTAGAACCACCGTATGCTCATCATCTATTCTAGAAACTAATAGTGGCATAAAAATTGATGTAAGAACATTTAAGGTAGAGAGAGAGAGAGAGAATATAGAAAGAGAGAGAGGAGAGAGGATAGAGAGATAGAGAGGACAGAGAGAGGATATATATATATATATATGTATATATATATATATATGTATATATATATATGTATATATATATGTATATATATATATGTATATATATATATGTATATATATATGTATATATATATATGTATATATATATATATATATATATATATATATATATATATATATATATATATATATATATATATATATATATATATATATATATATATATATATATATATATATATATATATATATATATATATATATATATATATATATGTTAGAATAACTGAGAGGGGGGTGAATCAATTAATCATTATCCCAATACAAAATGTATAATCCAAAAACAAATACTTCAATTTCTACTGCTTGGTAACTTAAAACACTTTTACTGTTTGTGCATTTACCGATTATCAGTCTAAAACTTATAGTAGTTACCGATCAAATCAAATATGTAATATGTAAATATGACATCAAAACAAACATCACAATCAACACATAACACAAGAGATTTAACATGGAAACCCTGTGAAGGGAAAAACCACCTGGGATCGGCAACCCAAAATATTCACTCTTCTGAAGTGAGGTCAGTGAAGACCCAACCCTGTTAAAGGTTACAAACACACTATTAGGTGTGACCTTGTTAGAGGATTTAAGACCAACTGTTATCGTCCAACTAGCAGTCACTCTGGGGTTGACATGATAACAATGCTCATTCTATGAATGATACATAATAAGACTTTCTTAGTCCACTCAATTAAGAGATTTGACTGTGTATAATGGTTAAATATGTAACAGTAGGTGATCTAACTTAATACAACTTCAATTGCAAATTATAGATCAATGTTCAACTCATAAAAATCTTTCTGATCAATTTAACATTTCTGATTCAATAATATATCAACTGACTATCCATTGCTAATCACTCTTTGTCACTCGGTAATGTTTTGCAGTAGGGTTCTTCTTAACTAGTATGATTAGAATGCATGAAAACTTGTTCACATGATGATTTTGTAGTTTCCTACTCTTTTGGCATCACACTCATTGTGAAATCTTCAGTCTCTTATATAGACATGTAAACCATTTTCTTCTACTCCATTAGATTTTGCCTCTTAAACATACCTCGACACTTGTGTCAATAACACGTTTGATTCTCACCCTTTAGATCTTTCCTAAATTTTATCAGTCGTCAATCTGTGTAACAAACATTATCTGTTACCTCTAAATCATACACTTTCCTTCTCATCAATCTTATCGGCTAAACTAATCATTTAGTTCATTTTGTTCTTCTCGGTTAACAAAGAAATGCGTTAGTGAACACAAGCTCGATTTATACCGTGCTCAGTATACACTACACTCTGTCGATGTATACTAAAATGCTTCATCAACTGAAAACATTTCTTTTTGTCTTTCAGCTCTTTTCCTCATCATAGATGAATGAAACATAATCAAGTCAATAACATAAAGTCATAGACTCATCAAAAAGTTACTCAATGTATTCCTTAGCCTCATATGTCATATCCATCTTCGTCATGTATATATTTTTGTTCTTCATCTCTTTCACTCCTTTTCTACAGATGTATCGGTATAGTAACTTACAAGATAAGTGTTGTCAAACTTAGTTGACATCAATGACAACATAATATTGATTTAATCATATTACATATCTAAACAATCTGCTCGGTGATCTCAAATCATAGATTCTTCAATCAGGTTCTAAATTAGTTGTAGTTCATCAATCTTTCCCTTTGGCATTGATGGCAACTCAAGAAATATGAAATATACTATACACATACCAAACATGTATTCTACAACTCTATGAAAAAATGTTGTGCAAGCTCTCCCTAGATTAATATGTTTAATCACTATGTTGCTTCAACAACATTACGACATATAGCTTTGTCAATCTGCAAATATGATCTTTTCAGCTCTCGGATTCCTTCTTCTATTCTCAATAACTGATCTTCAGTGCTCTCCCTTTCTTTAATTTGTCCCTCCCTTAGATAGTTCTCATCAATGCATATTGTTTCATATGTTTCATATTGTTTATATCTTCCTTTGACAATAATGCCAAAGAAACAAATAAACAAGCAGCTCTTCAGTAGCCAAGTAACTCTCTGTTGTCCGGTGCATACTCTGTATCTCTGTATACTGATATTCCAATTTGTTCTAGTACCTTTCAAAACCTTAGACATGATCCAAAGTGTGAACTATGTTGCATCAAAATGAATAATTTTTTGATAAGATTAGGTTGATGTAACATCTGAATCACCTTAGTGACCGGTAGACAGGGGATGGACGCCAAGTGTAGTCCTCAAGTACTCAAATTTGTCTTTCAGTAGAGCTTTTGTAAATATATCTGCAAGTTGTTCTTTTGATGTAACAAAATCTAGCTTAACTTGCTTCTCTTGTACTTGTTCTCTCAAGTAGTGATACTTAATTGATATATGGTTTGTTTTAGAATGCATCACTGGATTCTTTGAAATGTTTATTGCACTGGTGTTATCACAGCATGTAATCACCGACTTAGTGATTATCTCATTCATACCTTCCATAACTTGTTTAATATATGCAATGTTTGAACAGTTTGTAGCAACAACAACATACTCTACTTTAGCTGTAGACTGAGAAATGCAAGCTTGCTTCTTACTTGTCGAGGTAACAAGTCTTTCACCAAAGAAGAATGCTCCTCCGGTGGTGCTTTTTCTATCATCCATATTTCCAGCCCAATCAGCATCGGTATAGACTCTGAGTTCAAAATTTCCTTCCTTAGGATACCATAATCCATAGTCCTCTATTTTCTTTAGGTATCTTAAGATTCTTTTAGTAGAAATCATGTGTGATTCTCTAGGATTAGCAGAAAATCTAGCAACTATTCCCACAGCATGTGCTATGTCTTGTCTACTATGAACTACATACATTAACTTACCAATCATTGATCTGTATAGTGTCTGGTTTACCTCTATAGTTTCATCTTCCTTAGTCAGTTTATATCTAGTAGCCATCGGTGTTCCCACAAGTTTAGCATCTTCCATGCCAAATGTTTTCAATACTTCTTTTATGTATTTAGATTGTGTGATGAATATCCCATCACTCTACTGAATCACTTGTAGTCCAAGAAAGAACTTAATCTTTCTAAACATAGACATTTCAAATTCATTCCTCATATCATCAAAAAAGGCTTTACATATTTGATCTTGACCTCCAAATATGATATCATCCACAAATATCTCAACAATAATAATTGTATCATCAGTATCTCCTTTCATATACAGATTGTTGTTCTCACTTGTTCTTACAAATCCTATACTTAACAAATAAGTATGCAGCCTCTCATACTAGGCTCTCGATGCTTGCTTCAAACCATATAAAGCTTTATGTAGTCTACATACCATATCTTTCCTTTCTAGATCAATGAACCCTTCAGGTTGTTCTATGTAGACTTCTTCTTCAAGTATTCCATTCAGAAATGCTGACTTGACATCCATTTGATAAACCTTGAATTTATTATATGTAGCATATGCAAGTAGCATTATGACTCCTTCCAATCTAGCAATAGGTGCAAAGGTTTCACCATAGTCTATGCCTTCCTCCTGTGCATATCCTTTGCATACCAATCTAGCTTTATTTCTTGCCACTTCTCCATTCTCATTCTGCTTGTTCCTGAATATCCACTTAGTATCGATAACATTCTTATCTTTAGGTCAGGGTACTAAGGTCTAGGTTTTTCTCTTTTCTATTTTTTCTATTTCTTCCTTCATTGCATTAACCCATTCATCATTCTCTAATGTAACTTTCACATTTTTCAGCTCATAATCACAAACTAGGCATGTACCCTGTCTTGCTTTTCTCCTTGTTTGCATGTGAGCTTGTTTGTTTCCAATGATTTGTGATTCAGGATGGTGTCTTCTGACAAAACTTGCCAATATCCTATCTCTCCTTTCTTGTTCATCCTATGCAGGTTCATTTGCTTGCTCGGTAGGGCCATCCTACTCATTGATTTCTCTTTCTTGTTGTTCGGTATTGTTTTCCTTTTGACCAGTTATCATAGGCTATGGCTTCGGTAGATACTCTAGTTGTTCAATGTAAGTGAATCTACTGTAGTCTTCCAGTTCCTTTGTACTTTCCTCAGTGTTCTTTTCATCAAACTCATCAACTCGGACATTAGTGCTTTCAATCATTTTATTAGTAGTTTTATTCAAACACTTATATGCTTTGCTTTTACTGGAATATCCTAGAAATATCCCTTCATCACCTTTTGAGTTGAATTTTCCATTTTTGTCATCTTTCAAAATAAAACATTTGCCTACAAAAATTCTAAAATAACTTATAGTAGGTTTGTGTCCAAACCACAACTCATAGGGTGTCTTGTTGGTGTCCTTCAATTGAACTCAGTTAAGTACATAAACTATTGTACTAATAGCTTCCCTCCAATATGTCTGAGAAACATTCTTTTGTAGCATCAGTGTCCTAGCACAGTCAACTATTGACCTATTCCTCTTTTAGCAATCCCATTTTGCTGAGGTGTCCTCAGTGCAGAGACTTGTCTTTTAATACCATGCTCATTATAGAAATTAGTAAATTCATCAGAGGTAAATTCACCTCCTCTATCAGATCTTAGGCATTTCAATTCCTTACCAGTCTCTTTTTCTACCTTAGCCTTATACCACTTAAACATCTTAAATGCTTCAGATTTTTCTTTTAAGAACATAATAGTCATCAATCTAGTATAGTCATCAACAAAAATAATAAAGTACCTATCACCATAATAACTCTGAGTTCTCATAGGACCACATAGGTTGGTATGAACCAATTCAAGTATCTTCTTTGTTGAATAATCTTTACTTTTGAAACTAGATTTAGTCATTTTCCCTTTCTGACATTCATGACACATAACATGATCAGGTTTTGACAAGTTAGGCAGCCATCTAACTCTTTTCCTTTTACTGATCTTAATCATGTTATCAAAGTTCACATGGCATAACCTTTTATGCCACAACCAAGCATCTTCATTTTTCATCATCAAGAAAGAAGACTCATCAGTATCAAGATAAAATAGATTATCTCTTGATTGTGCTCCAGTTCCAACTAGTCTTCCTCCATCATCAAAGATTTTCACTTTCTTTCTCAAAAGAAACTCGGTGACCTGAATTATTCAGTTGTGCCACACTTAACAAGTTATAGTTTAGTCCATCTACCCAATAAGCATTATCACATTTTATCATATCATTTATCATTAAGGTTCCTTTACCTCTTACCATATAGGGTGTGTCATTAACCATCTTAACTGATCCTCCATTGTATTCTTCAAGTACATCAAACTTCTCCTCATCACTAGTCATGTGATGTGTACATCCATTGTCTATGATCCATGTATTATTTTTGTTAACTTTAGAGATTAGTGTTGTTTCTTCATGTTTTTCTTCTTCTTCCTCCAAGTCATCTTTCATAGCAACAAATACAACTTCTACATCATCATTAGAATAAGATTCATATTTATTATCCTTAGCTATGAAACATACCTTTTTCCATTTGTCATTGTTGTCTCGGTTATCTCTGTTGTGTCAGTAGCCTTTGTTGAATCTTCTCCCATAGCTTCCTTTAGATCGGTCTTTGGTTCTATCATCATCTTTCTTATGTGGACATCTAGCAGCGATGTGGCCAACCTCTTTACAATTAAAGCATGCCAAAGGTAGCTTACCTCTATACCTTCTTTTACCTTTGGGTAATCTTCTAGCCATAAGAGCTTCAAGTTCATCAAGCTCATCATCAGTATTACTATCACTATCATTTTTATTATTCCTGCTAGACTTACTAATCTTCAAAGAAGACATGAAAGTGGATTCCATAGATGGTACAACATGTTGGTTAAAAATCTCAATTTTTGTTTTTTGCCCCAAAAGATAGGATGTTTTTGAAAATTTTTATAGTCTTTAGGGTTTTCTAGTTCTAAATATCCTAAAAATAAAAAAGCCCTAGTTTAAGTTGTCAGCCTTCTATTTCTCTATTACTTTATCGGGTCACTTAAGTGTCAAAATAAGCATGTGTGCTTTTAGTTTCCTCTCTTAGTCACTTAGTCTACTAGAGAAGTAGGAATATTCCTTCATTTTTAGCAATTGCCCAAAAGCCTTTGTTGCCTAATCTCATAAGCACTTTGGAATATTCCTTATTATCAAATGACTTAGCATTTTCCCTTTTAGTCTACAGGTCTTAGAATGTTTTCTCGAGATCTAGTGACTACTGTGACAAGTTTTATAAGTAGTAGACTATGGTCGCGTGGTCTCTAGATGGAAGTTACCTTTGGTCGGGTGATCTCAGGTTAATTTATTAAAGTGATGTTTCATTTAGTGATTATGATTTTTAGTGGTCGCATTATCTCCCAAAGGTGGTGGTTATCTCCTGTGCAGTTAGCGATCCAGTGACACAGTTGTCTCTAGGTCTCCAGATGCAGCGGTTAAGTGATAAAGGATTATGTGACTTAATGTGAATTGTGAGATGAAGTTTTGATCAATGACCAGTATTTAATCTCCAGATACAACTCAGAGTTAAGAAATGTTTCCATGACTTAGAGATTGCCTCAATGACATGTTCTCAGGACTTAACCCCAGTTAAGAAAAAGATTTTGAGACTCAGCGAACCTCTTTGTCGCGTAATCTGCAGATTTTCTCTGGGTTGAGTTAAGATTAGTGTTGTGGTTTAGCCCGATGGTTATATGTTTATTCAGTAATGTAGCAACTATGTAGTCATGTGATCTCAAATTCTTGATGGTTAAGTGAAAAGCCTCCAATGATCCAGCGACACGGTTATCTCCTGGTCGCTAAATCAAACAGTTAAGTGAGAAAAGCTCTTGTGACTCAATGTGGACCTTAGGATGAAATGAAGAAAAAGATCAATGGCGGTCGTAAGATCTTAGAAAGGAAGTTGAAAAGTTAGATTTCTTTAGTGATTAAGAGACTCCAAGTTTGTCGCTAGATCTCCAGGTCGGGTGATCGCTGAATGTTTTAAAAGGATTAATAAAGTTGTCGTGACTACAAGAAGCTCTCATAGTCACCAAATCTCTAGATGACCCGTTCAAGATATCTCACAAAGAAGTTTGAAAAGTCAACCATGTTCCGTGACTTAGAGTTTTCTTGTTGTCGCTAGAGCTCGTAATGAAGATTGAAAATGATTCTAGTCACATGATCTCAAAAAGAGAAATATTGTACTCATGACTAAGAAATTGACTATAGTTGGGTGATCTCCAAATGTGAAAAATTAAAGATGGAATAAGAGGTCGACTATGGTCGCTGAATCTCTAGACCAAAATTTTGTGATTGCCAAATCTTGTAATGAATTCAAAAAGTTAGAAATCTTTCTTTTACTACGAGAAGCTCTCTTAGTTGCCAGGTCTCAGAAGCATTTCTAAGGCACCAATATTATAAAATGATTGCGAGACTTTTTCTCCAGTCGCCAGGTCTCCGAATATTTGAATTTAAAGTTTTTGAGCTACGAATAGTATTTTGAAGCCCTGTTCATGCTAAAGTAATGGTGGAAGTGACCTTTTGATAGCTGTAAATGTCAGAAATGGTGGCGCATTCAATTCTATAGAATAAAATAGTTAGAGGCTACTCATTTGAAGGTTACGGAGCATATTGAAGAGTACAGAGTGCTAGGTTTTTAGAGCTTTCCAAAATTATAGTGTGTCCAGTGATTTTTGCAGAGAATTTTCAAAGTTTCAGTCAGGATGAGTCAAGCAATAGCAAGCGGAGCCTCCAATAGCAGAGGGTCTAAGGAAAAAATAAAAGAGAGTTTTTCAGATGAGTTCCTCACCCTCTTTCTTGCTTCATCTCAAAACAAGAAGGTTAGTGATGATATCTATGTGGATGATTTAGCTTACTGTAGAGATGCCAAGACACCTGAAATCACAAGCATGTGTCTTTTCAGTTATTTCTATAAAAATCATGATAGTGTTATACCAGTTTCAAACCCTTGGACTTTAGGGTTGGCCAAATTGATTATCCTAGAGGTTTTTCTAGATGTGGATGCACTCCTTATGCTATCGCAAAGATATGATCCATTGTCTAAGACAATTAGAAAGGAGGATGGTTCACCCTTGGTAACCCTGGACCAGAACTCTTTCACGAGGGCATTTAGAATTCAGTTTCCAATGGCCACAGAGATTAACTTATAGGCTCAAGAAAATAGATATGTTAGAGAGGCTTCTTTGGTCTCTAAGGAGATAAAGAGCCACATGCCTAAAGAAAATAGAAACTATATTGCACCTATGGCTGGATCAATTCCATATGCTTACAAGGACCTTAAGTTTTACATGAAATACATTGCATATGGGATATGTCAGATCTTGGGAGTTGATGCAGGCCCTGAGAGGATTACCTCTCATATTTTGATGTTAGTAATGGATTCATAGAGCTATCTGATGATCAGAGGGTATGACTTTATTGGTTATGTGATAAACAAGATGCATGAGGGTTTACTGTCTTTGAAGAACTTCACATCTGGTTCTACACCCAGATTTATGCATTACTCCTTGCTAATGCACCTCATTGTGTATCACAATTATGATCTTATAAATTTTAATGATCTCAAGCCACAAATGATGTGGAATGGACAACCTAACCCAGTATAGTTCTGGTTAGCAATTTGGAGCCCTTCTTGCCTTAGGCGAGATTTTGGTGCCTTTGAGAACTGGATTGTGTACCCCATTCTCTGAAGTTTGGGAGTTAATTGTACAAGATTATCCACCAAGGTCCTGCAATTGGTGAGACCGTAATAGTTTATTGATAAGTGGACCAAGGGTCACAATTGGGGGGATTTTTACTATGAGAAGGGCTATACAATGATTAGGGTTTATGGGTTCCCTTAGCCTCCTCATCTACTTCCATTTTATGTTCCACCAAGAATTGCATTTCTAGAGTTTATCTAGCATCTCATGTTGATAGATAAATAGCACTTGGCTCCCCACAAGAAGGGGAATCTCACTCCTCGGCACTTTAGAGTGCACTATATTACAATTGGAAAGGGAGCTTTTAGTAAGGTGAATGATTGGTTAGAGAAATACAGGATGTTTGCAACTCCATATAGGTATGTAGATACAAAAGGTTTCATGGTTGCTACAAGGAGATATTACATGCCTACCATTCCTTTTAATAAGAAACATGAAGAGTATCCTAAGGAGGATGTGATCAGAAACATCATTGAAGATGATGAGGTAGAGAAAAGAATTCAACAATTGGATTAGTTACATAAAATTGAAAGGGAGTTAAAAGGAAAAGGATTGGTATTTGGGGGTTTCTTTCCCACTTTACCTTACCTCCAGAGACTTGAGCAGATGATGGATCAATTTGACACATTAGTTGAATCCATGAAGGATCAAATTGATGATGCTAATCAGGGTAAAAAGGCCCACTTTGATTCTGAATGTGAAGAAGATAGTGATGGTGGCTACCCAATATATAGCTCACCCCCTATGGAGCAGCCATTAATTGAAGAACCTAAAGTAGGAGGTGAGACTGTCAACCTCAGTGAGCTTCCTATCTCAGAGGACACCGCTAAGCCCTTACAAAAGAAGAGGAAGTTAATGGTTGGAGAGCCATCAAAGAAGAAGAAGAAGGATAGAGTAAGTGCCCTCTACACAGGGACTAGCTTTCATCACCATGAAATAAGGAAAGTAGTCAGAGAGGCCAGGAGACAACAAAGGTATGAAACTGAGGATGTAGAGTTGCCTCTGGCTTTAGGCTAGTATGAAAGAATAATTGAGTAGGATGCATTCCTAAATGATGATAATTTTGTCAATTCTGATGAATTTAAAAGCTTTTTGATTTGGCACAAGCAACAACAAGTTGCATCTAATGTGCAAATAACTGAGGAGGGTCAAGTGCCTAATGAGGCAGTGCAAAAATTAAGAGAGTATGACGTAGAGGCTGAAAGCTTTACTCTAAATGAGGCCAGGAAATTAGTTAGATAGAGTAACATGCTACTTGTGCCCGGATGTAGTTTGCATTTTGATTTTATTATAGACCAAATAAAGAGACAGGAAGATGTCACTCTATCATCAGAGATCCTAGTAGGGGATATAATCAGAGGATTTGGTTATAGCCCAAAGAATCAAGCATTGGCCATGTGGAGTCTTTACCCTAAATAAAAGAAGCCACAAATTTTGAATTTAAAAGAGCAGATGGAAGGTGACAAGATTGTGTGGTCTATCCACAATACTGGGGACCTTGAGATATCTCAGGTCTTGACCCAATTTGCCAAATTGAATGAAGACAAAACGAAATAGATGTCTGAGAGGTATGGCTCTCTTTTAAGTGATTACAGTGCCCTTGTAAAGGATAGGGATTTACATTTAATAAAAGTTACACCATTGGAAAAATAGGCATAGGAGCTACAATTACAAATAATTAATACTCCTGTAGTAGTTCCTACACCTCCTGAACAACCTGCATTAATAGAAGCACAAGGAATGACATAAGAGGAGGTGGTAGTAGAGCTGAAGAAGATTAATGAGGAGAAGAATGAGGCTATATTATAGGCCCTTTTGAGTATCTTGTAGCATATAATGAATATAATCAAGGATAAATTTGACCTAGTTTTTAATGCTTATGGCAAATTGCCTGAATTGCAAAAGGAGGTCAATAATTATGTGCAAATTTTGAGTGGATTTCATTTAGTGTGGTCTGTCAGAGCACCACTTTTTGAAAGATTGATTTTGGCTCAATCTTTGGGGAGTGACATACTAGAGACAATTGTAAGAGTTGGTGAGGAGATTGATAGAATTAAAGCCATATTACCACTTTTCAAGGGTAATGCAAATCTGATTGAGGCTAAGATAGCCATGCTTAGCTCCTACTCCAATAAATTCATCCCCTCAATTTTGAGTACAGATGGAGTCATAAAGAGTCTTGATCAATGGAGATTGGATGTTGATATTCTATTGCCTAGGAAAGAGGCATTTTTAGGTGAAGATAATAATGTTGATTTGGAAAGCTTCAACAAAACCTTAGATGAAGCTATTAAGGTAGAGGTAGATCTCACCAAATTTGTAGTAGATGTCAAGGCAATTATGGATGCCAAGTGGGAGAGACAAAAAACACAAGTGCAACTTGTCCAAGACTTTAATTGGCCATCAAATGAATAGGTAACTACATGGGATGAACTGACAAAGCCCAAAAAAGTTAGATTTGTCATAGTTGACCTAGACATTTTGGATGAAGAATGAGAAAGACATTTGACACACCTAACACTTGATCTAAGAATACAAGGATGATAAGCTATCATTTAAGAATGGTGTAGGTTAGCTTGAAATGGCGGTCACCATATCTCATTAAACTCAAGGAGCTATCATAAATATTTGCAGTTGAAGGTGTCAATTTTCAAGCGGCCAAGGATGTACAATAGTCTGAGGAAGTCTTGTCTTTCCACTACCTAAGGGCTTGTTGTATTTTATTTTTAATTTCTATCTCTTATGCTTTTAGGGTTAGGTTTTTCAACCAGCTAAAGCTTGTTACATTCCCATTAATAAGGGAATTCCAAGGTGGTTGAAAAGGGATGTATATATAGAGTTGATGACTCATTTTTTGAGGTTGGTGGGAGAGATAATAGAAAATTGGAACATAATTGCTTTGAAGCAGATTTCCAAGTCTTGTGTCTGATCTTCTGAGTAATGGAATTGTAAATGTAATTAGCAAGTTGTTTATAAATACAAATACACTGCAACTTCTACCATATCTTGTTGTTGTCTCTTTGCTTTTATATTGTACTCTTGTATGTTTTACATGTTAGGCATTTAAAATATACCAGTTGTGATGCAACTTGCTTGACTGATTTATGAGTTTCTTTCAAGGAAAGAATTAAAAGTTCTCATATTTCACCTTGAAGAGTATATATATTTGTATGGATTTTTTGATGACAATAGTGTTTGGTTAATAGAATAGTTTGTAATGCAATCTATTTGGATTTGTAGTTGGTATGTAAGGCATACTATTGTATTTCTTTTAGAATTTACTTGTTGGTTTGGATTTTGACTCTATTGCCCATTAGCTAAGGCACTGGTTTGGTGTTTGTTTCTTATGGTTTTATCTTTGACAGATCTTAGAAGAGAAATTGAAACTTTTACATCATTTACCAGTACATTTTCATTTCATGTTTATTGCACAGAATAGATTGGACTGTTCCTAAGGCTTATAGTCCATATTTAGTGATTCCTTGAAGAGAGAATCGTATAGGTTGTCCCTCCTTAAAAGGAAGAAGGATGAGAATCCTTAAATCACTAATCTTTGCTTTATTTACAATAATGTTTTTCCTGGTTAAACTCTACATTAAATTGATCATGGTCATATGCAGAATATTCTATAGATTGATGCATTAGAAGGGTTAATAGCAGGTCAGTGTCCACTCACATGAAGAACTGTATAATTAGTTATCATTAAAAGGTAATACCTACCTAAGTATGTGGAGCTCAAAAATGAAGGAGGATCTTATCCAATCCTCAGTAATTAGGTCTTTCTCTTGTTAGAATCAGTCTCAAAGAACATAAATTCAACTATCAGTATGATCCTACAAGAAAAATCCCTAACACAACACTGATATGAAAATTATTTAACTCAAAGGTTGTAAGTGTAATCACCCAAAAATGGCCATCTAGACTATTAGCCCCTTTTGCTAAATTATCAATTGCTTATTCTTGATCAAATCCTAGTTCTATCATTTATTCGATTATATTCTATGTGCTAACCATCTTATCCTAAGTCTTTATTTAATTAAAAGGAGTTTCCTCCTCTTTTATTAAATAAAAAGCCCCCCACTTTTCCTCTTATCCTAAGTTGCACAAATAAAACATTATTCCTATTTTATAAAAAGGGAAAAAACACTTTTTGTCTCATATGGACACAAAAGTCAACTCTTATTTTCTCATTGGAGGATACTTGTACACATGGATTGCTCCTCTTTGATGCTCCACCATTGATTAAATCTTTTTCCTCTTAATCTCCATGGTCCATTCTTTCTCATTTCTTATAAAAGGAGAGCTCTCTTCTCATTTGTAGATCCATCTTTTGAATACTAATGTTATGCTGTAGGTTTTCTAGGTGATTTTGGAGCTTTGGAGATTTGGAGCATTCTTAGCATTTACATTCTATCTCAGTTTCATGCTTGCATTCCTAGCTTAGCTTCATATTTATGCTTTATTAGCTTAGTCTCTTTTATGCCATAGATTAACTCACATAGTCTAAATACGAAGGATTTGTAACATTTGTTCTTTCTTTTCATAGCTTAGTTGCATTGTTCTTTCATTTCCATAGCTTAGTTTGCATTCTCATTTCTAGCATAGTTGCATTTCATTCTCATATTGATTCTTGAGGATATTGGCATTCTTTCCCTTGTCTCCATTGAATCTCCCATTGCATGGTTTACTAGCAAGGTCATAAGCTTAAATAGCTCTAGCTGAGAGCACACTTAATTTCCTTGCACTCCATGCCTAGGGAGCTCTAGGTCAATTTTCAGGGTCTCCCATTCATGGATTCCTTTGGAAAAAAAGACTTAGAGAAGTGCACATCTTAGTGTGCTCATTTTTGGTGCCCACCATGGGGCAGAACAACTCTGTTTTATCCTTTTTATGCATTTTTGCACTTTTTAGCTTACTATTTTCGGCAGATTTTTATTTTTTTCTAGAAGATTATCATACGATACTTCACCAGTGTTGTGTGATACTTTTTCCTATACTGGTGTGATACTTTACCAATTAAAGTATCATGCTTTGTGAGATATTCTGTCACACTATTTGGAACATTCTGTTGCCTACAAGTATAATGAAGTGTCACCCAGAAAGATAATATCACCCCGGTATACTGTAAAGTATTGCGTGATATTTTTGGTGATTGTACTATCACCTATACCTGGCAATGAGTTATTTCTTGGTTCTTTTTTTGCCAATTTTTTATCTGATTAGCTTGCTGGTTTAGTTTGTTGTGGTTAGATAGATTTAATTTGGATTTTTGTTTTGCTAACCATTGTGGGGCTAACAAGTTGTGCTTGTAGGTGCCTTCATTCCTTGAAAAATTTGCTAAAAATATCACATGTCAAAGCTTCAAAGGCAAAAGGGCTACTAATTGTGTTTTGTAGGGCTGCCCAATGCCTAAAAACAACCAATTTCTTATTTATTTACTTTTCTTTTAAGTGCGGCATATACTAGTTGTCTCATTTCTTAGGCACTTAATTTCTTGTTGTAGGAGTCTTTTGGTGGTAGGAAATTATGCTCTTCACCCTTGTGGTGAAACAAAAATCTTGACCCACTTTTAGACTTTGAAAACAAGAGGGTAATTGAACTCTTTGTTTGGTGTGTTTGGGGGAGATTCTTGAGCTAGGAGATTATGCTCTTCACCCTTGAGGTGAACCAGAAATCTTGACACTCAAAAGTTAATCCACTCTTTGTTTAGCATTAGGATCTTTTAGCAGGCCTGCTCTTGAGAAATCAAGAGGAATGGCCCAAGTGGGGACAAGCTAATACTGAGCTATTCAGACCCACTATAATCTCAAGGCTATCGAGGACACAAAACCTTGGTAGATGTAGTCCTTGTCTTCAATTGATGTGAGTACTTGTGGGATTGTGACCATGAGGAAAATGTTGAGCAAGAATTATTAAGGTACTCTTGTGGCCGTAAGGTCCTAGTCCTCCTTTTTGAGGAGCAAGGGGGGTAATACGAATGGAAGCCCTTACTAAGAACCATAGGTAGAGGCCACCCTTTTTTGCCGCTTAGCTTCTAGGTGCAAGGATTGATCCAAGTGGAATAACTCGGATCACCCCAAGATTACTCACCATCTGTGTTCCTCTGGTTGTGTCATTGACATCTCCATGAAAAAGCCAACATCTATTGTGGGCAACCACTTTGTGTGAGGCAATGGAACATCACGTGTGGGCCAAGTTGATAAGTATTGAGCCTTTGTCCTTCTAGGCTAGCAAGTGCTTGAACTATTCTCATTGTTATTTATGTTGGAAATTTGGCTGAGTTGATTGCATAGATATTGTCATTATGGAAACATATGATCCACATGAAGATCTCACAAGTCAGAGAGCAAGTATGATAGAGTGCATTGCATATTTGTCTAAGTGTGAGATAGTATTTTTACCAGTATACCTGGACACAATTTTTGTCTGTGATGTTAATTGGAGTGAGTTTAGTGCTTGTGCACTTGAACATAGACTATATGTTGACTAATGATGACCCATCTCAGAGCACAAGTTAGTACGACATGTACAAAAGAAGTTATGACAGTTTTACCAAAGACAGTGTGAAGTTGACAGGACAGTATATGAAGGCAAAATTGGTAAAGAGTTAAGGGATTATTTTGTTTATCAAAATAATGTCCTAACAATATAAAGAGACAACATCCTAGATGTTTACTCTTGGATAAAGCTATTGGTATTTATGTAAATTTAATTGTAATTGTAACAGTTGTAATTGTAATAAGCAACAAGCAATTGTAGTAGTATGATGCAAAGTATATGAAGCATATGTAATAGCGATAGTGAAAGATCATCGAAGAGATATTGATGCAAGCAATATAAGGTTATGTACCTTGACCTATTTTTTAATCAGTGTATATTGTACATTACTTGTTTGGACAGTGGGCTCAGCTAGTAATCACATTTTGTACTACCAACTCCTAATAGGGTTGAGGCTTCTAACAAGGCCTATAGTCCCTTAATCAGGACTGATACACTATATGTTTGTAATAGACTCTTAATAGGGTCAACATCCTTAACATGATACTTTTGAATAGTGGATCTTTGTGGGTACCATCCCCACTGGGGTTTTCCCTTGGCTAGGGTTTCCTCAAGAACAAATCATGTGTTATGAGTTCTTTAGTTTTATTGCTATGCATGTTGTTTAGCTTCTTATGTTATGCATGTGTAAAGATAATCTGTTATATCCATAATTGGGCAAAAGATAAAGTTTGTAGAATACTAATTCACCCCCCCTCTCAATATTCCCTATTTCTAACAATTGGTATCAGAGCTTAGTTACTCAGAAAAGAATCATTCAAGGAAAGCCTAGCAGCTTGAGTAAGATCTTTATGGATATGGATCAACTATAGAAGAATCTTAAAGAAGCTCTTGAATAGATTAATATGCTTACTAATGAAAGAGACACTTTGAAAGGAAAATATGATGATGCAAAGAACCTCATTGAGAAATTGAAAAACAAATTAGAAGATCTGAGATCTGAAAAGAAATCCAAAGTTCTTATTGAAGATTGTGATGACAATTTAGAAAATGAAAATGAGATCCTTAAGCATGAATTGAAGATAGAAAATTTGAAGCTTAGTTTGAAAGATGGAAATGGAAAGAATGAAGTGAATCTGAAATATGAGAATGAAAGTCTAAAGACTAAAAATGAAGGACTGAAATCTAAACTTGGAAATGTATCATCTGAACTTGAGAAAGTCAATTTGCAGTATGCTAAACTTGAGAAATACAAAAAGATTGTGAAAGGAAAACTGACTCAATCCAAGCAACAAATTGAAAGGCTATATTCAACTAGTGAGAAGATTGATAGACACACATCTTTTTAGAAACCATTCTATGATAAGACTGGTCTTGGATTTAACACTCTTAAAGCAAATGATGAAAGCAAGGAACCAGATCTGAAAGTATCTGAAAGCTTAGATGAAAAGAAGTCTGACGAGATCAAAAAATCTAAAGATACACCTAAAGAAGAAGAATCATCCAAAGGTATGTAAAGAGAATTCAAAGGTAGATGTTTTTCTTGTAATACTATTGGTCATATGAAGAGAGATTGCACAGGTAAGCAATTTAAACCTCTTAATGGCTATTGTTATAACTATCATGGATTTGGTCATAGAGATATTGAATGTAGGAAACCTAAATTTATTGAGAATAATAATAATAGTAGAATGTTTAGGAATACTAACAATGCAGATAAGAAACCTACTAAAAATATGAATAGAAGAAATGGAGTAATATGTTATAGATGAAACAAGGTCAGACACATTGCTAGAAATTGTAGATCATAGATTAATCCACCTGGACCAAGATATGGAAGCAATGGAATTGTTTGTCAGATATGCAACAAGATTGGACATACAGCAAAGTTTTGCAGAATGAACAATGGAGTTTTTCATCCTAACCCTAACCCTAAAAATCATGAAAGAAGAGATGAAGATGCAGGTAATAGATAGAAAGGTTGTTGTAGTAATACAGATGAAGTGAAGTTTGTTAAAAGCACAGATCAAGGAGACATATTCAACATTGAAGGCAATCAGAAAGGTGAAGTATCAAGTGGTAAGAATGAATCCTTACCTGACCTATCTCAAAGCACTTAATTTATGAAAATTATAGTAGATTAGGAACTTAGATTAGTCTAGAAGTAGATTTATGATGAATTAAGTTTTGCGCAATTAATGGAAGGTAGTTTATGATATTCTAATGCTATGGTTAAGAGCACAAAGAAAAATATTATGTTTTGCGAGATCGCAAGAAGTTTTAAGTTTTGCAGGATAGCAAAAACAACTTTTTGGAAAGGAGTGGCAAAAGAATTGAATGTGATGTCAGAACTAAGTGAGATTGAATTAATAAAAGATTATGATTGGTGTTATTTGATCATCAAAGTGAACACAAGTGTTAAGGAGATAAAAGAACAGTGATTGGAATCTTTTTACAATGATTTGGTGAAGGATTTGAGTGCTGAATCTACACAAGCCCTAAAATCATGAAATCGAGGTATTTTACTTGACAGATCTATGAATCGGTAAAAGGAATTTGAAGTAATCATGGATGTATTTTTAATTCACAATGTTAGAGATAAAAATAGACCTAGAATGAAGAGGGAACTAGTTGAACCTTTGGAAGAAGACCCTAAGTTAGCTTTATCATTCGTACCAGATGGAGTTTTTCTTTTAGAGAATGTAAGAAGTTATCTTGGATGCAAGTTAGAAACCATCAGTGATAGTGATTTTACAAATGAGTATGAGAAGATTTACAACTAGGACATGTCATTGAAACAAGGATATGATCAGTTGAAAGAAAATGAGATTGTTAAGTATGCATTGCAGTATGAGTTTGATAATGAAGAATGCACTAAGATAATCCTTAGCAGAATTCATAATGGGAAGCTTTGGCTACAAGATAGAGTGATAGACATTATAGCTGATTTGATTCATGAAGTCATTGGACTGTCTAAATCTAGAGATATTCCTTTAAATGAGAAGAACATGAGAAAAATAGTCATTGATAACACTAATTCATCCTATAATGGAAGAGGAATTGTAATTAGTAAGATCCAACAACATGATGTTAGATACTTATGCAAGATCCTAACAACCAAGTTTTGTGGAAATTCAAGAGAGGATGACATGGTAGCTAGAATGGTACACATAGCTTATTTGATGTGTGTTGACAAAGTCCTAGTTGATATTTGTGAAATTCTAAGAATTCAATTATTTGAGAACTTGGAGAAGATTAAGAAGACAAAGTATGTACAATTTAGATTTTCATCTTTGATCACTTACATGTTTTTTCATCTTTTGAGGAGATTTCCTTACACTATAGGAAATGATTGGAATGATGGACAAACTACAATGGAAAGGATTAATATAGTATATATAAAGCATGTTATTGACATTGTTAATGAGAGTGCAGTACTTGTTATTAAGACATTTCAGAATATTATGTCTAGCAGATCAAGGATTCCACAGTCTATTGTGGAGAAATACAAGAATGAAATATGTTTTATGGTTGACACTAACTTTACATACATTGAAGTATTTGAACCTATAATTGAGTTCATAGACCCTCTTGGCTATGAAATATTTGAAACTGAGATAGAATAATATATGAACAGGCTACTTAAGTGCAAGGTTGACACTCACAGTAATAGATTTGGAACTTTTGAAGAAAATTTCAACTCCGCAAAGGCTATACTTGAGGAAAGATAGTCTAAGAAAAGAGTTGAGAGAACTATTAAGAAAATATTGAAGGATACAAGGATGATAGAGAGAGAATTCTTAGTGGAAAAAGTAGATAGCAGTAGCAATCAGAGATATTGGATAGAAAGAGATTTTGTCTATACCTCCCTTATCATCTAGTGCAGCACCAATCAAGGTGAAAGTAGAGGAACCTGAGAAGGAAAAAGTAGCAAGAAAACCTACTAGATCTACCTCCTCCACACCGAGCAAGAGAGTGAAAGAAATTTCTACTAGACCTGGTAAGAGGTAGAAAACTTTGGTGCCACTAGTACCTAGGAAAATTGTAGAAATTAAAGATGATGACACTTCTGTGAAGAAGAAAGCATGGAAACCTAGAGTTGAGAGAGTGAATGAAGAAATTATAAAAGAAGGAGACTTCACTAAAATGAATAAATACTACGACCTTTATGACTATTCTGATAAATTGAATCTTGAAAATGTAGTGGTCAAGCATTTGATTCTAGCTAATAAGAATTTTGATACTATTCAGGGAAAGATACCTGATGAATTATTGAAGAAACTTGTTAACAGGAAGATGAGAGCACAAGAAGAAGAAAAATCTATCAGAGAGAATCTTGTGAAGAAACTATGTGATGTAAGATATGATGAACATCTTAAAAAAATTCTGAAGCCCCTTAGCATCCATTTAAGGACAAAAATGAGAACCATTCAGATCATGGTAGGGCAATATGAACAAGTGAATGCAGAGGCTGAACAAGCAATAATCAAAGTTATGGCTGAAATTGTTGGAGAGACATTAGTTGTAGCAGAGCAAGCATTAGAAGCAGAACAAGAGGATATTCCTTCTCCACTGGCTATAAACATTGATGAAGAATCTATGAATGTTGAAGGTACAAGGATCACCTTGGATACTGATGATAATGTATTCAAGAATCTAGAGAACATTGTTGACAATTCAGCTCTTGATGAACCAAATAGAACTGTAGAAGTAGAGCAGACCCAATTTACTATTGAAGAACCCAAAGTATCAGAAGTACAAGCATCTATATCCTCTATAGAAGAAATCAATCTTGCTCCTAAGACTGGAAAGAAGAAGCAAACTGGATCTTTGTTTGAGGATTTGGGAAAAGAAGTGGATGATGATGATCAAATGGAATTGATCACATCTCTGAACAAAATCATTGGGAAGAATAAGAAAGTTAAAAGTCTAGAAGGATGTCTAAAGGACCTAACTGAAAAGCTACAAAGTATTGTGACCACACAAATTGTAGAAGCAAACCCTATGGACAAGGCAAAGAAAGTGATGAGCACTTTTGATAATGAGTTCACTAACCTAGCTGATATTGCAAAAGTAAAAGCACAAGCAGACTATGAGGCTAGAATGTTGTTGAACATCAGTCAGTACATTAGCAATGATATCAATACTCTTGATATCTGTATCAAAGATTTGAGGAAAAATTTGGAGATAGGAAAATCTTTGTACATACAGTGTACAAAATTAGAAACTTTGACAGCTGAGGAAGATCAGAAGATAAAATTGAAGGAAGCAGAGATTTTGAATGAAACAAACCTTCTATCTAACCCTAATGTGAAGGTCTGTAATGTTGAGAAGAAAGTTATGAAACTTTATGATGAAATCAGAATTATACAAGATGAGAAAGAAAAGAAGTTGAGGAGATATACTCTTTTGAGAGAGTATGTTTCTATGAAGTTAAGTGTTATTAAAGATAGCTAGAAGATTATCTTACAGTTAAGACATCTTTTCAAAAATTTAACTTTGAAAACCTCCAAGCATGTCAAATAGCATCTTATGGACTGAGCACACTATTCAATGTGGTAGATTCCATTAAGAAGTCACGGGAAAAGGAGATAGAAAACATGAAGACAAATTTTTTAGATTGTGTTGCAAGCCTACCGGCTTTGCAATAAATAAATTTGAGGTATAACTCTTTTTGATACAATTTTGTAGCCCTCCCTACTGTTATTTTGTCATTGTTGTCAAAGGGGGAGACATATTTGTAGAAAATTGATAGTATAGGATAAGAGTTGACACTCTTAGGGGGATTATTGTATTATAGATAAATTTTTTGAGGAGTTATAAGGATAGCATATATATGTTATACTATGGCCGCAATTTTGTCAATTTTGAGATTTTGGAGTTGCACACTTAGCCAATTTTCTCATATGTTCCACCAATGACAAAGGGGAAGATGGTTGGCAATTTGGCTGAGTTGATTACATAGATATTGTCATTATGGAAACATATGATCCACATGAAGATCACACAAGTCAGAAAGCAAGTATGACAGAGTGCATTGCATATTTGTCTAAGTGTGAGACAATATTTTTACCACTATACCTGGACACAATTTTTGTTTGCGACATTGACTGGAGTGAGTTCAATGCTCGTGCACTTGAAAATAAACTCTATGGTGACTGATGATGACCCATCTCAAAGTGCAAGTCAGTATGACATGTATGGAAGAAGTTATGATAGTTTTACCGAAGATAGTGTGAAGCCGACAGGACAGTATATGAAGGCAGAATTGGTAAAGAGTTAAGGGATTATTTTGTTTATCAAAATAATGTCTTAAAAATATAAAGGGAAAAATTAATAGATGTTTAATCTTGGATAAATCTATTGGTATATATGTAAATGTAATTTTAATTGTAAGAGGTGTAATTGTAATAAGCAGCAAGCAATTGTAGTAGTATGATGCGAAGTATATGAAGCATATGCAATAGTGATAGTGAAGGATCAGCGAAGAGATATTGATGCAAGAAGTATAAGGTTATGTACCTTGACCTATTTTGTAATTATTGTATATTGTACATTACTTGTTTTGGTAGTGGGCTCAGCTGGTAATCACATTTTGTACTACCAACTCCTAACAGGGTTGAGGCTTCTAACAAGGCCTATAGTCCCTTAATCAGGATTGATACACTATATGTTTGTAATAGACTCCTAATAGGGTCAAAATCCTTAACAAGATACTTTTTATTAGTGGATCTTTGTGGGTACCATCCCCACTAGAGTTTTCCCTTGGCTAGGGTTTCCTCAAGAAAAAATCATGTGTTATGAGCTCTTTAGTTTTCTTGCTATGCATGTTGTTTAGCTTCTTATTTTATGCATGTGTAAATATAATCTATTATATCCATAATTGGGAAAAAGATAAAGTTGGTAGAATACTGATTCACCCCCCCCTCTCAGTATTCCCTATTTCTAACAATGTACTTGTGCAAACATTCTTGAACATACAAACATCGCGGTAGTGCTCATAGAAGTTTTCATTTTGATATCCCAATTGCTTGTCTTGGCAAGGTTGCTTTTGCTCTTGCACAAGTGTTTGATGACATGTTCCATCCCCTACTATTTGCAAAATTTCTTGAATATTGTTGTCACTGTGTTTGAAATTGAAAAATTACCCATCAGATTGCAAAATTGACAAAATTACCTTAAAAATTTGAGACTTTTCATGCTCATTGGTCAAGAGTCATACGACACTACAAACAATCGCACATTGTTTCAAGTTTTATCATGTGATATTTCATTTCAAGTTTTTTATCACCCTGCTTTCCTAGATTCTATCACTCACACTACCTGGAAATTATCGCCCAGTGTCTGTCAGAAGTATTGCCTGGTTATATTTTGTCGCCTTGTTTGCCTAGAAACTATCACCCAGAATCTTTGTGCTATCTCATTGCTGCCAAATTTGAAATCTTATTTGTTGAGTGTCTTGTCCTGTTCTTACTCGACCCTGGTCTATTATCTGCATGTTTAAGTCTATTCTAGACTAAGAAAATGAGTTAAAACTATTGGATTTGAGTTTCCAAAATGCTACTTTTGATCACTTGTCACATTAAGGTTACCTCTCTAGCTACTTGCTAATTGAGCTTCTTGCTTGTATCTCAGCTTGAGTCAATTGATTGTTGTAAATTCTTGAGCACTTTTGACCAGCCATCTTTGTTGTTCTATCTTGACAAGTGATCTCCTTTGGCTTTGTTTATCTCAATATTTGAAAAAATTTGTCTCATTTTATTAGTAAACCAACATTCCTTTTTCATGTTGGTTTCAACTCGATCTTAATTCGAGCAAGGGAGTCACCCTCCATTCAACTATATGTAGTTACCTTCACCCACAAGATGCTCATGAGCACCAATTAGTAATGATAGTTCTAGTCCTAACCAATCTAAAGATTGTAAGGTCACCCTGTGGTACAAAGGAGGCTTCCTCTTTTCCGCATTCAAGACCTCCAAAAGCACAGATAGTGTCTCACTCACTTTGACTAAACAAGAAAATTTTTGCCATTTGCAAGAACATTTTGAGCATAAGGACAACCAAGCGCATTTAGACAAAATGGATGCCACTAGGCACATGGCTATGAAGGGGATGTCTCAAGAACAACTTGGGATTAGTGGCTATGAATATAAACCCCCTCCTTTTGGTACTTTGGGTAACTATGGCAACAACACACCACCAAGATCTCCTCCAAGATGAATTTTTGCAGCTCCCTCTTCACCTCCAAGACCTCCTCCCTCTCAGCATGAGGAAGAGGCTAACGATGAGATTTCTAGTGAAGAGCTTATGAGATTTGAACAAGATGAAGCATCCCAACGTATGATGCTTAAACTTTTAGAGTGAAATGGAGATCAATACTTTCAATACATGACTTCTAGGGGATACAAGCTCCCTCCTGGCTATGATGTACGATAGATTATTCAAGAAAGAGTACCAACTGAATTGGAAATCCTTAGGGATGAATTTGCAATGAACCAATCAACGTCTTGCTCAACTTGCAATAGAAAAAGAACCTCCAAAGGTTTCTTTCATAGAATCTATTTGTGCTCTTCCTTTTGACAGGAGTCTATACATGGTCCCATTTCCTATGGATATTGAGGTTCCCAAGTATGACAAGTATGATGGAAATGGTGACCCCCATGACCATGTGTGTCACTTTTACACTCTTAGCATGGACTTCCTTCATGAGGACATATTTCTTCTATGATTGTTCCCTAGAAGTTTGAGAGGACAAGCTCTAGAATGGTTTGCAAAGTTGACTAGATGCTTCACCCAACATTACTCATACAACATCCAATAGCCTATCACCATGATAGATCTCAGTGCTCTAAAGAAAAATCAAGGTGAGCCATTCGCCACTTACTTACAACATTGGAGGTCATTGTATTGTCAATATCCTCGATAGCTAGATGAAAGAGAAAAGATTAACATTTTCGTCAACACCGTTGTGCCAGAACTATATTATGATCTAAGGAAACAATTGTTCTCCTCTTTCAATGACATGGTTGAAAGTTCATATTAGATTGAAGATGTGGCCATAAGAAAGGGGGATATTGTTATTAATAAAGATACTAAGGGCAATGGCAAGGACAAAAACAAACCTTGGAATAAAAACAAGTATGTTGTTAATGATGGTGTTGTGGATGTCCCAAAAGCCAAAGAACCACCTTTCAACCTCTCTAATGCTATATATGCAGCAAAACAACAAGAGGTTACCAATGCTCACAGTGCTCCTAAGCCTCAACATGCAGACAAGCCAAAAAAGACATATCAACGATGAGTCTACACTAAGTTGGTTGAACCATATGATGTGATTCTTAAGACTCTAGTTGCCAATAAGTATCTTACGCTTCTTGAAAATTCTTGTCCCTACAATCCACCAGTTAAGCATGATTGGTGGAGAGAAGATCATTTCTGCCATTATCATAGGAATAAGGGACATAAGACAGATAATTTTTTTAAGCTTAAAGATGCCATTCAAGATCTTATTGATGGAGGCATAGTGCTCACAGATGGCTTAGTTAAAAATTCTGATTACAAAGCTTTCAAGACTCGTCTATCTGAGTATGACAAAGTAGAATCCTCTCAAGAAAATAAGAAGAATCATGATGCGAAGATCAACTATACATATGCTTCTGATTCACCTGTGATCAATATGATAGAGCCTATTGAGAGTGTTCTTATGGTGAGATCTCAAGATGATAATAACACCAATCATGGTATGCCAAAGTTGGTCTTACAAACACTGAGTGGTTCATCTTCCCGAAGTGAGACACTAAATGTTGTTACTAGGGGGCAAGCCAAAATTGTCCTTAAAACCGTGCATGATCCCAAGCAAGCTTCTTCTTCCAAACAAGTGGTTCCTTCAGTTTTGTCTAGCTATGACCTTGTGCACCAATTGCAATGGACACCTGCTCAGATATCCATTTTTGAGTTTCTTGAGCTATCCCCTTTGCATAAAGAGATCCTTGAGAAAGCTCTTCATACAGAAAATGTCCCCAATGATATTGATCCTTATCCTTATTATGTCTCCACACTACCTATCCTTTTCTATAGAATATGAAACATCTCTTAGCCACCCCCATAATCTGGCCTTACATATTGAAGGTCTCGTCTACCATACCCGAGTCCGCCAAGTCCTGATAGATAATGGTGTTGGGTTAAATATTATTTCTTTCCATGTGGTGCAATAGTTAGGATTGTCTGAATTGGCTATGGATCCTAGGCAAAAGATTACCATAAAAGCATATGATGAAGTGGAAAGATCTTCCAAAGGTCTTGTTGTGCTACCTATCTGAGTAGGCCCTGTCACGAAAGATATTGCTTTCCAAGTATTGGACATCCCACTCACATACAACATTCTTCTGGGTCAACCTTGGATCCATGAAATGCAAGTGGTCCCTTCCACTTATCATCAGTGTGTCAAGTTTCCACATAATGGAGATGAGATTGTGATTCCTAGGGATAATGCTATTGCTATCAATAATCTAACTATTGCTGAGATGTTTTTTCCTCACAACAAACCTTCTCACGATCATAATGCATCCCTTATTGCTGCTAAGAAAAAACTAAAGATGATGAGTATTGGTATGGGAGAATACATGTTGGACTCTATTGCCACTATGCCTACTTCACCTAAGTCCTATGGTAGACCTTCAAAGAAGACAAAGCCTTCTACTTCCACCATGATAGTTTTTGGTACATTTGTCCAATCATCCATGCCCTTAGAGGCCAAAAAACAAGAACAAGCTATTAGGGAGTGGATTTATAGAGTGGAAGAAGACACTACGATAGTTGCTACTCCCATTTCCCCTAAGCGCTATGGTAAAGGCTATAAATTTCTGCAATAAATGGGCTATCAATGTCATGGACCTTTAAATAACAATGGGAATGCTCTAATTGAACCTTTGAGTCATACTGATGGCTGATCTTCTAAAGAAACCACATGACTAGGATATGGTGTTGACAATGACATCCCTGAATGTTCTAGAAATATTCCTGTGCCTAGTGACTCAGATACAGATGATAAGGAATCACCACTATGCACTATGGCCCAAATAGAAGACTATCTTCCTTCTACCTCACTTCTTTGGGGAGGAGAATGCATGCCTACTAATGATATAGTTGAAGCCTCTACATCCAAAAATTTTGTGCCTAATGAGTCATTGATCTTTGATAGAAATCATAGAAATATTGCACGCTTGATAGAAAGAGGAGATCTCACACATCATGACATGAATACCTCTACTTCTAGGCATCCTAAGCCTTTTTTGGTGCAAACATCCCAGCCAAAGTTCCACAACTAATTCAAATGAATACGAATGGGACACTCTCTCAGATGGATCTTCTACCATAGATATGGATGTTGATGTGATTCATACCTATAGTGACCAACCCAACGTAGTTGATGAGTCACGCATAGGGTTTGACAAGTTCAATCCACGTATTGCTTTAATGGACCACATTGGTCCTTTCATGACAAATTTAGATCTTGACACTTTTGAAGCCTACCCTATAGGCTTGACTTCTCTTGTCACTAGAGATGATATTCCCTACATCAATTACCTTGAACCAGTCATTTTGCTTTCCCTCATACACTTAGATCTCATAGATTGGTCTACCCAAGATCAAAGACCTATATTGCCTTCTTTTCAAAATGACTATGAGATCGCCTGCTACCTCAATGCCATTAAACCTGTTACTTCTTCCACCAGTGAACCAGCAACAAACATGATTGAATCTGATATCAAGTACCTCAGTCATAAAATTAAAAGAAAAAAACAATGGTCGAATGGAAAAAACCACATTGTGGCAATCTTCAAACCTCAAAATAGTAAAAATAAAGATGTATCTAAGGGTGAAAACCTCTTTGAGGCACCCGAGGATGAGGTAGTTGGTAGTCTGTTGAGCTATTTTTAAGAAAGGTCTTCAATTCTCATAGAACCTACACAGCCCATCAACTTGGGGACAGAGGAATCTCCTAAAATCATACATGTGGCTCAATCTCTCTCAGTAGAAGAAAAAGAACAATTTGCTACATTCTTTCAAGAGAAAAAGATCAATTTTTCCTGGACATACTCAGGCATGCCAAGTTTAGATACTGAGCTTATTATGCATCATCTCTCTATTGCTCTAGAGGTAAAACCTGTCAAACAAAAATTGAGAAAGATGCATCCCCATGTAGCATTATTGGTTAAGGCTGAACTTGAGAAGCTCCTAAAAGCCAACTTCATCAGAGCAATTGACTATGTTGAGTGGATTTCTAACATTGTCCCTATTTCCAAACATGACAAATCCATTTGTGTATGCACTGATTTCTGAGATTTGAATAAAGCATGCCCTAAGGATGATTTTCCACTTCCAAATATTGACATGATAGTGGACATGATGACGGGCTATGAAATGTACTCCCTTATGGATGGCTTCTCCAGATATAACCAGATTAAGATTTCCCTTTAAGACCAAGAGAAGATAGCCTTCACATGTGCATGGGGTACCTTTTGCTGGAATGTCATGCCATTTGGGCTTAAAAATGCTGGTGCAACCTATCAAAGAGCCATGACTACCATCTTTCATGATATGATGCATAAAAACAAGGAGGACTATGTTGATGACACGCTTGCCAAATCACAACAACGAAGCACTCATTTGTCTAATTTGAGTTTGATATTAGACCATATGGAATGAATTCAACTTAGATTAAATCCAAAAAAATGTGCTTTTGGTGTCACTTCTAGGAAACTACTAGGATATATAATATCAACAAAAGGAATAGAAGTAGACCTAGAAAAGGTACAATCTATCATGGAGATGCCACCTCCTCGTAACATCAAATAATTAAGGAGTCTTCAAGGCCATCTCCAATCCATTAGACAGTTCATTTCTTAGCTAGCTGATAGAGCTCAACCATTCAATCAAAATTTTCATAAGGGAGCTACTTGTATATGGAATGAGGAGTGTTAGAAGAATCTGGACCAGCTTAGGAATTACCTAGCACAAACTCCTATCCTTATGCCACCTATCCAAGAGAAACCCTTGATATTGTACATTTCTGCTACAACAAATTCCTTAGGGCCTCTTCTTGCACAACATGATGTTATGGGAAAAGAACAGGCTATTTGCTATATCAGTTGCACTCTGGTTGCTTACGAACTCAACTACACTAGTATTGAAAAGGCTTGTTTAGCTGTGGTGTTTGTGTCTCAAAAAATTAGACATTATATGCTTTCACATACTACACAGCTGGTTGCTAAAATTGATCCTTTAAAATATCTCCTAAGTAAAGTTGCGCTTACTGGATAATTTGCCAAGTGGATGTTGATTCTTTTAGAATTTGACATTCAGTATATTGAGTGAAAAGCTATTAAAGGGAAAGCAATTGGGGATCAATTGGCTGAGTTTCCTATGAATAATAATTCTCCACTTCAGATAGATTTCCCAGATGCCTCGATCATTAATATCATAGGGCATACATGGAAAATGTTTTTTGATGGTTCTCACACATAGAATGGTGCTGGTGCTGGAATCCTATTTGTTACCCCTCATAGATAAACCATTCCTAAATCATACAAGCTTCTCTTTCCATGCACCAATAACATAGCTAAATATGAAGCCCTACTGAATGGTGTTAAGCTTGCCCTTGAATGGAGGATTTTTGAGTTGCATATTTTTGGAGATTCTCAACTTGTCGTAAACCAAGTAAATGATGAGTACCAAACCAAAGATGACAAGTTGGTTCCCTACAAGAGGATGATAGACTCACTTAGGAATTATTTTACATCTGTCATATTCCAACAAATTCCTAGAGCTGAGAACAAGGCTGTCAATGCCATGGCTACTTTGGCATCCATTTTGCAACTAGAAGAGCATGAACCACGCTTTGAGTTCCTGGTGGAAGAATGGTGCTACCCTACCTACAATTCCCTTGATGACTATGTCATTTACACTATGGTTGGTCATGAGTCCTCTCTCTATGCAACCATCTTTTCCTATCTCTAAGATCAAGTTATCCCTACAAATCTAACGCGTAATGAGAAGCACCAACTCATTCGTAATGCCTCACACTTTACCCTCATCTTTGGTGACTTGTATAGGAAGGGTCTAGATGGAACTCTCCTTAGGTGTCTAGAAATAGAGGAGTCAGAGAAGGTGCTAGCTGAAGTTCATGATGGCATATGTGGGTCACACTCTAACAGTCTTGCGCTTGCTCAAAAATTTATTAGGGCTGGCTACTATTGGCCTACTATGCAAGCTGATGCTATTCAATATGCCAAGTCCTACAAAAAATGTCAACTACATGGGAATCTCATTCATGCTCTTGGATGTGAGATCCTTCCCTCTATTACTTACTGGCCATTTCAGCAATGGGCCTTTGACTTGGTAGGCAAGATTTGTCCTAGTTCATCAAGTGGGCACAAGTTCATCATTACAGCTACTAAATATTTCACCAAATGGGTTGAGGTTGTCCCACTGTCTACAGCTATAGGCAAACATGTTTCGCTATTTATTTTGAATCACATCATTTCTCGCTATGGTATTCCTTCTTCCATAGTCACAGATAATAGCGGCCAGTTTAAAAACAAAGACCTAAATCACTTGTGCAAAATGTTCAAAATTAAACAACATTTGTCTTCTATTTACTACCCTCAAGGGAATGGCCAAGCTGAGGCCTCAAACAAAACATTGCTGAAAATTCTCCACAAAATAGTGCACAAATCAGGCAAGGATTGGCATCTGCAGATCAATCCTATGCTATGGGCTTACAAAAAATCTATTCGCATGCCTATAGGAGCAACACCTTTTTCCTCGATCTATGGTTCTAAGGTTGTCTTACCATTAAAGGTTGAAATACCTTCACTAAGAGTCTCTCTCCATGGTTTGATTATCGATGAAGACCAAAGGGCCATGAGAGTGCATGAGCTTACCACATTGGATGAATGCCGCAAGGCTGCTTTTGATCACATGTGCACCTATCAGAAGAGAATGTCTACTACTTACAATAAGAAAGTTCATCCTAGAGAGTTCCAAGTGGGTGAACTAGTTCTAAGAGAAAATCCCAAAAATCAGCAGAATAGGAAGCAAAAATGCAAGTTTGAGCCAAATTGGTTAGGGCCTTACATTATCATAGTAGTATTTGGTTCTAGAGCCTATCAACTATCTACACCTAAGGGAGAAGAGCTTATTGAGCCTATCAATGTTCTACATCTGAAAAAGTTCTATGCCTAAGGTTCTTGAGCTCTTTGTACATACTCTTTATTGATCCTGAAAAATCTAAAAAAAAATCATATATGATGTTGAAAAAATCCTAAAAAGCATAAAAAGTCCTAAAAAAAATGAGCATCCTAGTGAAAACCTAGCAATAGGCACTTTGATGTCTCACCAAAAAAACCAAAAAAATTCAAAAAAATCAAAAAATTCAAAAAAAATTGAAAAAGTGCCTTGGTGAAAACCTAGAAATAGGCACCTTGGTACCAAAAATACAAAAAAATTGAAAAATTCCTTAAAAAATCTATCAAGTGGTGGAAACCTGGAAACAGGCGCGCTGCTTGAGACCCTTGCACCTATGTCTATCAATCTTGTGTGGCGCTCCTTCGCTCCACTTCTCGCTTTGCCTCTCCTAGCCTAGAATTGACTCTTATCTTAGTCTAGGGGGCATTTGTTGTTTTACGCCTATCTTGGGTCTCTTTGTGCGTTTGGGTTTCTTGGCCCACTTGGTTCCAACAGTGTTTCTCAATACTCCCCAAACTATGTTTTTCAACACTACCCTAGCATCAAGTGTTTTTCAACACTTATCAAATGTTTATCCGCAGTCTAGAATGATGTGATATTTCCACTAGCAGAGGTGATACTTAAAGATTGACTCTATGACCTACACACACGCACTTAAACCACTTGACTTGCTGAGACTTGTTGGAATTTATTTCTTTGTTTATTGTCTATGATGATTTCTTTGCTGAGTATTCTCTCTCTAATAGTTTTTGATGATGCATAGCTAGAAGACTAGGGGCATGAGGATATGTTTTATTTCTTTCTCTTCTTATGGGTATATTTTGTGGGTCTTAATTGTCATTAGCATTTTTGTTGGTTCTACTTGACAATAGGACTTACAAGGTATTGTCCTTGACTATTTGTACAAGTGCATACTTATAGTCATCTTGACTTTCCTTATGTCTTGATATGAGTATAATCTTGCTATACTACACTTAGGTAATCTCACTACACTAGTCATCTTGACTTATATGTCTTTGGTGCTTAGGTGGGATTCCCACATATCTATCTGATATAGATCATATTTAGATTCACATAGTCATACTAGTGTGCATTTTATGATCTTACGATGCTACCAATAAAGCTCAATGATGAATATTAGAGTCTAAAAGCTTTGTGACCTTGCAAGTAAACCACTTTTCATTGTAGCTTGCAATTTTAGGTTCATGTTAGTTAGTTTTGCATTTTGCATATGGAGAGAGCTCTCCTTTTCATCTTTCATGGACTTGTCAGTCAACTATGCTCCCCTTTTCTTTTCTTGATCATGTCTTTCATTCCTTGTCTTTCACATCATGATCTATTCCTATCATCACAAGGGGTTAATCTCATCATCATATCTAAATCCTAAAAGAGATCATTTTCAGAAACATGAGTCTATATCATACACATGAGAATTAAACATACATCTATGAGAGAGAATATACATGAGCATTTATAACATACATTTTGAGCAATATGACAAGAAAATATAAAAATTGATACATCTATCACAAGTGAGATGCATACACAAGATATATCAAACATCCAGTAAATCTCATATATATATAAAAATGTCATATACACAATATGAGATCCCAAAATCTAGATCAAAGTCTCATGATATGTAAAAACATCTAAACACACTAAACCTAGGACTCACTACTACCATCATGTGGTGTTGGTGGTGCCATGTCTAGTACCATATCAGATCTCCCAGCAATAGTGGAGTAGGGTGGTGCTCTCTAACCCTGTGGAACAACCTGAATATAGAGACCATGGTAGTACGTTGCTTCCACTACCTCTCTCTGTGACTCTACTGTAGCAACTTGTATGGCCCTATCTTGTCACTTAATCTCAGCTCTCATATCCATCAGTTGCTACTCCCTAACCACTATGGTGATGTATAACTACTGCATCTCCATCTCTAGAGCCTAGATCTGGCTCTCAGGTCCTCTCCTCCTATAGGCTGATCCTACCTAACATGGTGAGCTAGTCTCCCCCATCATCACCCTCATCAGCTGAACCCTATCCCCATGGCCATTTCTAGCCACCTGATCATGAGCTCTGACTGGTCTCTCTGCCTCTCCCCCTCCCTCCTCCATCTCCTCCATCCCCATCATCTCCCTCATCTCCCTAAGCCATTGGTTGTGCATCAGGCATAGTGAACCTTAGAAATGGAGCTCGCTGCCACTCTGCTCTGTCGGGTGCATTAACCCCCGCATCTGCCATATCTAGGAGGTAGTCCCATGGGTCCCTCTGAATCATGGCTAGATCCTCTACTATTTGCTGGTAATCCAGCATTGACAGCCAGCCCTAACCCTCCTCATCCCTAGCCTGGGCATATGTAGTCATCTCTGTCGACACTCTTTGCTGCCGCCCAAACTACCTCCATACTTGGGTGATCACAAACCTCTCCATGATGTATGGGTGTCGGCCTACAAGTGGCTAGCTACATAGCATGTAACTCAGCTCATCCTCTACATCACCCCACACCTCCATAGCCCTGTATGGCCTCCACTAGAATGAAGTTAGCTCATCCAATATCCTCCTATAGTATATCACATCCCCACTATGAGGCTGTGATAAGAATCCTACATATCTATAGATAAAAGGATGTCTCCTCTCCCTCGACTGAACCCATGGATGCACCACAACAATTTGCTCCCATGCCCACACCTATGCTAGAATAGCACTGCAAGCCCATGTCCTATTATCATGATAGATGATCTCATGTAGCTCATGATACATATCTACTAGGATTGCTGGGCCCCATGCCATCCATTATGGATGCACTACCAAATCTACTAACAATCTACCCCACCCTAGTGAAAAACCCTTCTGACTCCTGTTAGTGATAAGGGCCTGTGTAATAATGGAAGCAACAATACATGGCACTAGGAAGTCCCTGCCAAAGTCACTCATCAATTGATCCCAGGTGATGTTTCTATCTATAATCATAACATCCTGGAACATGCCCTGGATGGCCTGCCATCCCTTGGTAGGATCTTGATCATAGTATACCTATGCTAGCAAAAAATCATGTCAATTTCTATTATATGGAAACTTTACATCTATGACTATCTATAAACATAATTATACTTATAGGATCGCCATGGCTAGGCACTCAGAGAATCTGATAGACATCCTCCAAGGTGATCAATGCCTCTCCAGTAGGTAGATGGAAGGTATTGTGCTCACTATGTCATCTCTTAGCTAGCACAGTCAACAACCCATGATCAGCTCTAATATAGGGCAACTTCAGCAAGTAGCCAAAGCCCATCACCCTCAAGTCTACCTGACCTGGATCATCCAGATCTTGGACATATCGTAACCCAGTAACCTTCGATGCTCTGATCAATAGTGCCAGAAGGAACTCCTGCAAACCACCAATCCAAAGCTAGATGTCAGAACATATCATGATGGATGTATAAAATCAGTACAACACATCTTAAAAAAGCAAACATTGTCTAGACTCACGTCATTTTTTGCTCAAAAATACTAAAACATGTCAAATTTTTCAATTGGGTGATACTATTTTTTGATAAAGTATCATACGATACTTCTTCCTATAGTAGTGTGATAGTATCTTGAAGTGTGATACTTTACCTAGCATCGCATGACATTTTGTCTGGTATCGTACGATATTGGACTTAATACCGGTGCAATACTATGTTGACCCACGAAGTATCACACAACATTTTCCCTCAAAGGGTGTGATACTTGCGAAAGATCATATGATCTTTCACCCAAATTCAAAAATTTGAAATTTTAAAATTATTAAAAACATGTTTTTAAATGCATTAAATGCTCATAATGACTCAAAAAGGGCAAGTTTTTTTGAAAACATACCGGGGCAGCATACTGTGGAGGTCAATTGTGCAACTGATCATGCTCAAATCGATGCCTATGAACTGAGACTACTGCTTGTTGGGCCATTTTATCTCTCTAAGCTCTTAAGATTCTCAAATCGCTAAAAGACAAATGATTTTGAAAATGACCTTTTTACCCCTTTTATAGCATTTTGACTTTTTGACCTAATTTTCAAAACACCTCAGAATTGTGCAAAAATTGCACCCCTAAATAATTTTGATGTCCTAGATCCATTTTTGGGATTGAAATCAAAATTTGAGTTCATCTTAATAGTTAAAATCACATTTCAAAACTTTTCCCTTCTTCTGTGCAGTTGGCTGACCTTTTGAGGCCTGATCCTTCGATCTTTGCTGGGGCATTCTTTCCTTCTTCATTCCCATCTCTCTCACCCCTCTAGTCTTTCATTCAAATTTTATTTCATCTCTCTGAGGTCTTCATTGGGGCATATCTTCTTGATGGTTATTCTATCATTCTTTATCTCTTCGATTATGATTTCTAGTGATTTGATCATGTTGCTCTTGCTTTTGCCTTCCCTCTACCTGATTTTGATTTCAATCCCGAGGGGGAAAACACATCATATCCTATCAGCTATTCTCCAGAGCATATGCTTGACCATTCCATTTTCTTTGATCGACCTATCTTTTCACTTGACATGTTAGTTCTCATCTCAAGTCTTGATATTGTCCATCTCTTTCCTAAGTGTTCAGTACTGTTGCTACTAGGCTGACCATGTAGGATTTGCTATCTCTCTGCATTTCATTCTTTGGAGTCAAATCTCTTTTGCCTTCTTAGCTGATCTATTCTTTGATGTAATGTGTTCCCAGATTGATGACACATTAGTCAAAGAGGGGCAAATGTAATCACCCAAAAATGGTCATCTAGACTATTAGTCCCTTTTGCTAAATTATCAATTGCTTATTCTTGATCAAATCCTAGTTCTATCATTTATTTGATTATATTCCATGGGCTAACCATCTTATCCTAAATCTTTATTTAATTAAAAGGAGTTTCCTCCTCTTTCATTAAATAAAAAGCCCCACACTTTTCCTCTTATCCTAAGTTGCACAAATAAAGCATTATTCCTATTTTATAAAAAGGGAAAAAACACTTTTTGTCTCATATGGACACAAAAGTCAACTCTTATTTTCTCATTAGAGGATACTTGTGCACATGGATTGCTCCTCTTTGATGCTCCACCATTGATTAAATCTTTTGCCTCTTAATCTCCATGGTCCATTCTTTCTCATTTCTTATAAAAGGAGAGCTCTCTTCTCATTTGTAGATCCATCTTTTGAATACTAATGTTATGTTACAGGTTTTCTAGGTGATTTTGGAGCTTTGGAGATTTGGAGCATTCTTAGCATTTACATTCCATCTTAGTTTCATGCTTGCATTCCTAGCTTAGCTTCATATTTATGTTTTATTAGCTTAGTCTCTTTTATGCCATAGATTAACTCACATAGTCTAAATAGGAAGGATTTGTAACACTTGTTCTTTCTTTTCATAGCTTAGTTGCATTGTTCTTTCATTTCCATAGCTTAGTTTGCATTCTCATTTCTAGCATAGTTGTATTTCATTCTCATATTGATTCTTGAGGATATTGGAATTCTTGCCCTTGTCTCCGTTGAATCTCCCATTGCATGGTTTACTAGCAAGGTCATAAGCTTAAATAGCTCTAGCTGAGAGCACACTTAATTTCCTTGTACTCCATGCCTAGGGAGCTCTAGGTTGATTTTCAAGGTCTCCCATTCATGGATTCCTTTGGAAGCAAAGACTTGGAGAAGTGCACATCTTAGTGTGTATAGTAAGTTTACCAATCAGATTGTCAAGTGTAAGTACATTAGCAGATGCAAACCTTGTCTCATGAATAGTAGATATTCTGATTATGTAAACTAACAATAAGGTTTTGAGTACTTTTCTTACAACTATTTCTTCACTATTGAATCCATCAAATGCTCTAGTAGCATGTACTACCTCTTTTAGTCTATTTGTGTATTGCACAATATTCTCACCTTCTTTCATCTTCATATCATCGAATCTGCCTCTTAATCTTTCTGCTCTCACTCTTTTAACATGCACATCTCGACTGTAAACTTGAGAAAGTTTATCCCACACGGCTTTTGAAGTAGTGAAACTTTTGATATCTTTGAATTTAGCATCAGTGTAGGCAGCAGAAAGTTCCATCATAGTAACATTGTGTTCATGCCTTTCTTTCAGTTGATCAAGTGTCAAGAGACTTGGCGTCGGTTCTATATAACCATTCTCCATCAATTATAGTGCAGCATTCTCAATTCTAGATATGTGCAACTTCATCCAGCTCTGTCATACTATGAAGTTCTCTTTGTTTAGATTTGGTACTTCCCTCTTATACATTTTGAGATCTTTTTACTGAAGTCCTTAAAACTCTGTTCAAAGAAACCAATGCTCTGATACCAATTGTTAGAATAACTAAGATCGGGGTGAATCAGTTAATCACTATCCCAATACAAAATGTATAATCCAAAAACAAATACTTCAATTTCTACTGCTTGATAAATTAAAATACTTTCACTGTCTATGCATTTACCGATTATCAGTCTAAAACTTATAGTAGTTACCGATCAAATCAAATATGCAATATGTAAATATGACATCAAAAAAACATCACAATCAACACATAATACAAGAGATTTAATGTGGAAACCTTGTGAAGGGAAAAAATACCTGGGACCAGCAACCCAAAATATTCACTCTTCTGAAGTGAGGTCAATGAAGACCCAACCCTGTTAAAGGTTACAAACACACTGTTAGGTGTGACCTTGTTAGAGGATTTAAGACCAACCATTGTAGTCCAACCAGTAGTCACTCTAGGGTTGATAGGATAACAATGTTCATTCTATGAATGATACATAATAAGACTTTCTTAGTCGACTCAGTTAAGAGATTTGACTATGTACAATGGCTAAATATGTAATAGTATGTGATTTGACTTAATACAACTTTAATTGCAAATTAGAGATCAATGTTCAGCTCATACAAATCTTTTTGATCAATGTAACATTTCTGATTCAACAATATATCAACTTACTGTCCATTGGTAATCACTCTCTGTCACTCAATAATTATCTATAGTAGGGTTCTTCTTAACCAGTATGATCAGAATGCATGAAAACTTGTTCACACGATGATTCTGTAGTTTCCTTCTCTTTCGACATCACACTCATTGTGAAATCTTCAGTCTCTTATATAGACATGTAAACTATTTTCTTCTGCTCCATCAAATTTTTATACTTAATCATCTTCATTGATTTTTCCTCTTAAACATTCCTCGGTACTTGTGTCAATAACATGTTTGATTCTCATCCTTTAGATCTTTCCTAAATTTTGTCAGTCATTGATCTATGTACCAAACATTATCTGTTACCTTGAAATCATATACTTGGTAGCTCATCAATCTTATTGGCTAAACTAATCATTTAGTTCATTATGTTCTTCTTGGTTAACAAAAAAATGTGTCAATGAACACAAGCTCAGTTTATACTGTGCTTGGTATACACTACATTTTGTTGGTGGATACTGAAATGCTTCATCAACCGACAACATTGCTTTGTGTCTTTTAGCTCTTTTCCTCATCATAGATGAATGAAACATAATCAAGTCAATAACATAAAGTCATAGATTCATCAACAAGTTACTCAATGTATTCCTTGGCCTCATTTGTCTTATCCATCTTCCTCATGTAGATATTTATGTTCTTCATCTCTTTCACTCATTTTCTATAGATGTATCGGTATAGTAACTTACAAGATAAGTGTTGTCAAACTTAGTTGACATCACTGACAACATAATACCAATTTAATCATATTACATATCTAATCAATCTGCTTGGTGCTTTCAAATCATAGAGTCTTCAATCAGGTAAAAAGTAAAAACAAGATTCTCTAGGTCCCTCCACAAAGTCACATTTTTTTCCTGAATTACGTGATTTGAGTTGCAGCGAGAAGACAAAAATCCACTTTTTGGGGTGATTTTCTCTATTACCAAAAGTATTTGCATCTTCTTTTTGGTCTAATTATGGGGAGTAGTAGTCATCAAAAGAATAAATGGAAGAGGAGACTCACAAATGAAGATGTTGAAGTGTATAGAGAAATGGATAGGGTTGCCCATCAGAACAAGATACAAGGTATGTTAAATATTAATGAAGATGTTGGCATAGACCCACCTTTGAATGTGGTTTCAAGTGAAGAACATGAATTTGAAGATGAAAATGTAGGTTTTGAAAATGAGAATTTAGGTTTTGAAGATGAAAATGTAGGTTTTGAAAATGAACATGCAGATGTGGCCAATGGAAGTGTGGACATTGTTAATGACAATCCACTGATTGAATGTGAAGGAATTGACAATGATAATGGTGTAGAATAACCAAATCAACATTACACATCTCCAAATTATATGAGAAATGAAGTCCCTTCAGAGGAAGAAAGACAAACTTCAAAATTGAGACCTTCAAGAAGAATTAAATGTTTACTTAAAATTGATCAGAACATAATGATCAATTTCGATGGCAAGAGATCAGAAAGAACCATTTAGTTGTGGGTTTCAAAACTTTTTGATCAATCTTTTAGGCACAAGACGTTGGTTGAGCAATGTCAAATGTTTGTGCAATTGTTAAAGATGCAAAATATGAGATGTATACTAGTCAAATTGAAGATTAGTGAACAAGAAAAAGGAGCAGAATGCTATTATTGTGAGAAATCATTTTAGTGCTCTCAATTTCATTGGGAAGACTACCAAGGAAAAAGATAAAAGAGCTGCTAGGAGGGTTATTACAACCTCCTTAGTAAGTCATCATTTGAGAAAGGCTCATTTGATGAGACAAACTTGTGCTGACTTGAATCTAAATTGTAAAACTTTGGATAGAGCACTTGTAAGAAGAGAAATACTTGATGATCCTCTTCAAAATGATACATGGGCTTATGGTGGGGGAATTTCACGTTGTGATAAGAATCTTATTGATGTTGTGAAGGATCAAATTCAACTATTTTGGCAATCTAACTCAAGAGTGTCGCCAAATGTGAAGGATGTCTTGAAGTTGAGAATTGGTATTCGAGACCACACCCCGCATCCCAAACATTATTTGGAGGTTAGTCAAACAATGTTGTTCAAATTTTTTTGTGAGACACATCCAACAATGCAAATATCACAAAGAGCTTTTGAAGCCCTGAAGCCTTTTTTTTGTGTGCCTCTTAAGATTCGAAATACTTGTTGTTGCAAATATCATGTGGAGTTTTCAATGCACCATGAATTTTTATGATCCATTCATTCTACTTTGCATAGTAGTGAATGTATACACCTAAAAATGGTCATCTAGACTATTAGCCCCTTTTGCTAAATCACTAATTGCTTATTCTTGATCAAATCCTAGTTCTATCATTTATTCGATTATTTTCTATGGGCTAACCATTTTATCCTAAGTCTTTATTTATTAAAAGGAATATTCCCTCTCCTTTTAATAAATAAAAAGCCCCCACTTTTCCTCTTATCCTAAGTTGCACAAATAAAGCATTATTCTTATTTTATAAAAAGGGAAAAAACACTTTTTGTCTCATATGGACACAAAAGTCAACTCCTATTTTCTCATTGGAGGATATTTGTGCACATGGATTGCTCCTCTTTCAAGCTCCACCATTGATTAAATCTTTTGCCTCTTAATCTCCATGGTCCATTCCTTCTCATTTCCTTTAAAAGGAGAGCTCCCTTCTTCATTCTAGATCCCCAACTTTTTATGCTATTGTTATGCTACAGGTTTTCTAGGTCATCTTGGAGCTTTTGGAGATATTCTTGCATCTAGGGTTTGAAGATTTGGAGCATTGTTGGCATTCATCTTGGATCTTCATCAACACTCTATCTTCTTGTCTTCATTCTTGCATCATCATGGCTTTCTTGCTTCATAGTTAGATTTCATTTCTTGCATAGTAGTTTCATTTTCATGGCATTCTTAGCTTAGATTTCCTTTTATGCAATAGATTAACTTGCATTGTTATATAGATTTGCTTTGCATTGCATACATTTGGCTTCATTGGAGGTATTGGCATTCTTGCCCTTGTCTTCATTGAATCTCCCATTGCATGGTTTACTAGCAAGGTTATTGGCTTAATAGCTCTAGCTGAGAGAATTCTTAAAATCCTTGCACTCCATGCCTAGGGAGCTATGGATCGATTTGTGAGGGCTCATTCTTGAGTTCCCTTGCATGTAATGATCCATAGAAGTGTGACACATTTATAGCACACAGTGAAATTTTGGAGGAGTGTGGTGCAAGTGCTCTTCCAAAATCATCAAGAGACTTGCTAGATCATTTTTTATGTCCCAAAGATGATGGATGTTTCTTTTATAGAAAAGATTGCTTAAATGACAAGTGCTCAGAGTGTGGTGGGCTAGTGAAGTTTGTTGAAACATGATTTTGGAAAGACAATTGTCCACAAAAAGGTATATGAAACCATTAAATATACATTAAAAAGTGGAGGTGAAGGCTCTAGATGTGAGTTGGTTACTAAAGAATGCAATGTAGCTGATTTTATTTCAGATTTCAGGAAGAATATTTTTTACAAGTATGCAAGACATAGTCACACGTCTTCGTGGTTGGATCAACAATTCAAGATGTGTAAGGACACTTTCCCAGTTGGCACTATTATATCGGTTGTTGCCTTTGTAGAAAAATATACATTGCAGCCCCAAAATGGGTTGCAAGCTCAATATTACAATTCTATTCAGGTTTCTATTTTTGTGCACATAACATATAGACACTCCCCTGATAGTACAGAAGATGACCGGAAGATAATTTGAGAGTACCATTTTTATATGAGTGATGATAGATCGCACTCATCTGAGTTTGTCCAACATTTCTTTGAGAATTATTTTGAGTGGGTGAAGGAAAATAATATTGCTATGGATAGACATCTCATTTGGTCAGATAACTGCACAGGTCAATTAAAAAATGCTTGTATGTTTTATTGGTTATGTAGAATGCATGTAGAGAGAGGTGTACCTCATATTTCAAGTTTTTTTGAGGCTGGTCATGGAAAAGGGGAGCATGATGGAGAAGGTGCATGCGTAAAGAGAGTTCTAGTTAAGGAGCAACTAAGGATTTTAGGTGCAGAACTTATTGATCTCCATTCTACTGTTGATTGGTGTACTTCAACATTGTCATAGGGGGGACTCTTGATTCAGCATCAGATTCATTTGGTTGTTTGAGTTGGGCACAATAGGAGATAGGTTGGATTGTCAAACTATCAAATATTCTTCAAAAATGCATTCATTTCAAAGCTCAAATGCTAGTACATGGACCATTTGGATATGAGAGTTGGCTTTTTATTGTCCGATTTGTCTTCAGTGTGGTTGGGATCACTGTGAGTCAAGTGAGTGGGTTGATACATGGGTTCCACATTATCTTACTCATTTATCTCTCACAGTCTCTGTAATAAATGATGACATGAATTATTCACTTGACTACGACCATCTTTCAAATCTTCTACAGCCAGGACATGTTTTTGCATTGGTTGCACCAGAAGGGAATGATGAGAGATCGGATTATTGGTTAGCATGTTGTGTACGAGGAAAGCAAAAACTTTCTCAACCAATGACAGATGATGATATGTTCACATATCCAACAGGATCACATATTGTTGCAAGAACATGGTTGCACACATATATGATTAGAAATAATGGAATTCCTACGTTTGAAGACTATGAGAAGCACAAAACCATTCTCATGTATTCACACCTTGTTATAGCAGCCAATGTTAAGTTGTTGAAACTTCAAGAGAAACCAAAGACAAAGGAACTTTGGACTATTAGTACTACTAATCATGAAGCAATACTGAATACTCTCAAGCATAGAGATGACCCTTCAAGCACACTTCAGTAGGTAAGTTCAACTCAAGTTAGATATATACTTGTATAATTTGCATATTTAGATGCCAAAAGGACACTTCTTATATTCTCTATTAACTTTTCTTCCACCTTCTGAATGTAGGGATTGGAGCAAAAAAGACACTTATTTTTTATATATAGTTGTGTAATTTGCATATTTAGATGCCAAATTTTGTATATAAAACTAACAATCGAATGTAATGTGCATAGTTAGATGCCAAATTTTGTATATAAAAACAACAATCGAATGTAATGTGCATATTTAGATGCCAAATTTTGTATATAAAAACAACAATTGAATGTAATGTGCAAAATTTGTATATAAAAAATTTGATGCAAAATTTGAAATATAAAAGAGCCCATGGGGTTGATTTGCAAATATTAAAAGCCCACATTTGTATCATCTTAATGCCATGTAAAGTACAAAAAATATGTTTCCTTACTATGAATGTTGTATCCTTATATAATTTTTATCATCTTAATTTTGTATCCTTACATTTCTATTGTCTTAATTCCATTATATTTGTATTGTCAAATGATGTAATAGTTGGAGTCATTGAGTCAAAATTGGTCAAATGTGCCCAAAGTAAAATGATGATTCCCTAGTGTTAAGGGATAGTGTTCAAGGATTGCATCCTAGAATTGAATGGACTATTCCATTAGCTCCGGTTGGGTAGGTAAATTCTAGGAACAACCCCATTTTTACCACTGAGTCAGTAGAACATTCTGAACCACGTTGGACCAAAGTGTCCCCAAGATGCACTAAGCACGATTGGGTAGTGAAATTTTGAGGCTCGTAACTTGGACCCTATGAGAGGTATCAAAGATCCATGAGATGTTACAAGACAGTGTTTTTGAAGCCTACAATAACCTCTCTCCATTCTAGGAGATTCAAATTTGTTTGAATTTGGCATGCTAGTCTCGCTCGATGCCAAAACTTGCAGTGAGGGTCAGTTGAAAGTTGCACGAATGGATTACTTCCAAACCATTCATCCCAACACCAAATGGACTGTGCCATTAGCTCTATTTGGGTGAATAAATGCTAGGAAAAACCCCATTTTGACCACTGAGTCAGTAGAACGTTCCGGACCATGCCAGACCAAAGTGTCCCCAAGGTGCACTAAGCACAATTGGGCAGTGAACTTTCAAAGCTCGTAACTCAGACCCCGTGAGAGGTATCAAAGATCCATGAGATGCTACAAGATGAAATTTCTAAGGCCTGCAATAACCTCTCTCTATTCTGGGAGACTCAAATTTTTTTGAATTTGGAATGCCAGTCTCGCTCGATGCCAAAACTTACAGTGAGGGTCAGTTGAAAGTTTCACCAATGGATTACTTCCAAACCATTCATCTTGGCACTAAATGGACTATTCCATTAGCTTTTATTGGGTGGATAAATGCTAGGAACAACCCTATTTCAACCACTGAGTTAGTAGAACATTTTGGACCATGCCAGACCAAAGTGTCCCCAAGGTGCACTAAGCACGATTGGGCAAAGAAATTTTGAGGCTCGTAACTCAGACCCCATGAGAGGTATCAAAGATCTATAAGATGCTACAAGATGGCATTTTTGAGGCCTACAATAACCTCTCTCTATTCTGGATGATTTAAAATTTTTTTAATTTGGCACGCCAATCTCGCTCGATGCTAAAACTTGCAGTGAGGGTCTATTGAAAGTTGCATCGAATGGACTACGCCATTAGCTCCTAGTGGGTGGGTAAATGCTAGGGACATCCCCATTTTTACCATTGAATCAGTAGAATGTTCTGGACCACGCTGGACCAAAGTGTCCCCAAGGTGCACTAAGCATGATTGGGCAGTGAACTTTTGAGGCTCGTAACTCAGACCCCATGAGAGGTATTGGAGATCCGTGAGATGATAGAGGATGGTGTTTTAGAGGCCTACAATAACCTCTCTCAATTTTGGGAGATTCACATTTTTTTGAATTTGGCATGCTAGTCTCGCTTGATGCCAAAACTTGTAGTGAGGGTCAGTTGAAAGTTGCACCAATGGATTACTTCCTAACCATTTGTCCTGGCACCGAATGGACTGCACCATTAGCTCTAGTTGGGTGGGTAAATTCTAGGGACAACCAAATTTGGACCACTATGTCAATAGAACATTCTGGACCATGCCAGACCAAAGTGTCCCCAAGGTGCACTAAGCAAGATTGGGCAGTGAGCTTTTGAGGCTTGTAACTTAAACCCCGTGAGAGGTATCAGAGATCTACAAGATGATACAAGATGATGTTTTTGAGGAATATAATAACCTCTCTCCATTCTGGGAGATTCAATTTTTTTTGAATTTGGCATGCCAATCTCACTTGATGCCAAAATTTGCAGTGAGGGTTAGTTAAAAATTGCACCAATGGATTACTTCCAAACCATTCATCCTAGCACCGAATGGACTATGCCATTATCTTTGGTCTGGTAGGTAAATGCTAGGGACAACCTTTTTTCGACCACTGAGTTAGTAGAACATTCCAGACCATGCCAGACCAAAGTGTCTCCAAGGTGCACTAAACACGATTGGGCAGAAAACTTTCGAGGCTTGTAACTCAGACCTCATGAGAGGTATCAAAGATCTGTGAGATGCTATAGAATGGAGTTTTTGAGGGCTATAATAACCTCTCTCTATTATGGGAGATTCAAATTTATTTGAATTTGGCACGCCAGTTTCGCTCGATGCCAAAACTTGTAGTGAGGGTCAGTTGAAAGTTGCACCAATGGATTATTTCCAAACCATTTGTCCTAGCACCGAATGGACTATTCCATTTACTCTAGTTAGATAGGTAATTTCTAGGGACAACCATATTTTGACCATTGAGTCAGTAGAACGTTCTGAACCACGCCGGACCAAAGTGTCCCCAAGGTGCACTAAGCACGATATGGCAGTGAACTTTCGAGGCTTATAACTCAGATCTCATGAGAGGTATTGAATATTTGTGAGATGGTACAAGATGGAATTTTTAAGGCATACAATAACCTCTCTCCATTGTGGGAGATTCAATTTTTTTAAAATTTGGCATGCCAGTCTCCCTCGATGTCAAAACTTGGAGTGAGGGTCAATTAAAAGTTGCACCAATGGATTACTTCCAAACCGTTCATCACAGCATCAAATGTATTATGCCATTAGCTCCATTTGGGTGGGTAAACACTAGGGACAACCCCATTTTGACCACTAAGTCAATAGAACATTCTGGAACATGTCGGACCAAAGTGTCCCCAAGGTGCACTAAGCACGATTAGGCAAAGAAATTTCAAGGCTCGTAACTCAAACCCTATGAGAGGTATCATAAATTTGTGTGATGCTATAGGATGACATTTCTGAGGCCTACAATAACATTTCTCCATTCTGGGAGATTCAATTTTTTTTAAATTTGGCACCCTAGTCTTGCTCAATGCCAAAACTTGTAGTGAGGGTCAGTTGAAAGTTACACCAATGGATTACTTCCTAACCATTCATCCTAGCACTGAATGGACTACACTATTAGCTTTGATTGGGTAGGTAAATGCTAGGGACAACCCTATTTTGACCACTGAGTTAGTAGAATGTTCTGGATCACACCGAACCAAAGTGTCCCCAAGGTGCACTAAGCATGATTGGGTAGAGAACTTTTGAGGCTCATAACTTGGACCCTATGAGAGGTATTAGAGATTTGTGAGATGCTATAAGATTTTGTTTTAGAGGCCTACAATAACCTCTCTCAATTTTGGGAGATTCAAATTTGTTTGAATTTGGCACGCCAGTCTCGCTTGATGCCAAAACTTGTAGTGAGGGTCAGTTCAAAGTTGCACCAATGGATTACTTCCAAACCGTTCATCCCGACACCAAATGGACTACACCATTAGCTCTGGTTGGGTAGTTAAATTCTAGGGACAACCTTATTTTGACCACTGAGTTAGTAGAACATTCTAGACCATGCCGGACCAAAGTGTCCCCAAGGTGCACTAAGCATGATTGGGCAGTGAACTTTTGAGGCTCATAAATCAAACCCCATAAGAGGTATCAGATATTCATGACATGCTACAAGATGATGTTTCTAAGGCCTACAATAACCTCTCTCCATTTTGGGTGATTCAAATTTGTTTGAATTTGGCACGTCAGTCTCACTCGATGCCAAACCTTGTAGTGAGAGTCAGTTGAAAGTTGCACTACTGGATTACTTCCAAACCATTCATCCTAACATTGAATGGACTACACCATTAGCTTTAGTTGGGTGGTTAAATGCTAGAGACAAGTCCATTTCAACCAGTGAGTCAGTAGAATGTTCCGGAGCACGCTGGACCAAAGTGTCCCCAAGGTGCACTAAGAATGATTGGTCAGAAAACTTTTGAGGCTCATAACTCGGACCCCATGAGAGGTATCAAAAATTTGTGAGATGCTACAAGACAAAATTTTTGAGGCCTAAAATAACCTCTCTCCATTCTAGGAGATTCAAATTTGTTTAAATTTGGCACTCCAGTCTCGCTCGATGCCAAAAGTTGCAGTGAGGGTGAGTTGAAAGTTGCACCATTAGATTGTTAGAAAGTAAAGTCCACCAAGATAACTGAGAGGGGGGGGTGAATCAATTATCAAATAATTATAACTTTTATCATCTTCAACAACATTAAACCATATAAGCAATATAATTACCAACCATAGAAAGATATTCATACACAATTACACAATAACACAAGATATGTTGACTAGGGAACCTCTTGATCAAAGAGTAAACCCTGGTGGGAATGATGTCCACAAAATATGCACTAATATGAATATTCCTTATGAAAGGATGGACTTTGTTAGGAGTCTTATGAAATACATTCAGTACATATAAATCCCTGTTAGGAGATTTTGAATCCCTATTAAAAGATTCTAACCCTGTTAAGAGTTATGGAAGATAGAAGGACCCACTGCCCAAACAGCTTCAGGGTAAGATCACTAAACTCACTATCCAAATAATCTTTTCATTATTCAATAGAATAATATGTTACCTTTTCTCTGACTGTCCCAAACTGCACTCACTGCTACATCAGATCTCAGTTTCAAATCTCTGTACTTCGCATGTCTTCTTTCACAATTCACTTTCACAACTTCATAGTCAACCACTCACTCTATAAAATAAGGAAAAAAATTCCTTCCTTTATACCACACTCAAATAATTACAAATGAGTCGGCACACAATTACAAAATAAAATATTCCACATGCTACACCAAAATTACATAAAACTATCAGCTTCCAAATACAATAAATATTCACTCATGTGACTTCAAAGTTTGTGCTATCATCCATGTCACTATCAATGTGTCTCTAACTTCCCTTTAACTATGCAAAGCTAGATTCCATCCCGATTAGGAGATATCATCCGATTGCCAAAAATCGCTACTCAGGAACACTACCTGAATACTGCTTCCACCAAAATGATCATAACTTTCATGAATAAAAGAATTATTGTCTACGCTCTTAACCATAGACATATAACATATCAAAGAGTATATGCTTAATTTCACATAGCTCCAACTGCAATATCCCACATGCGCTAATCAAAACACTATCTACTTCTCTACAAGTCTTCGGTAAAACACTGTGTTGACATCAATGACAATCATAGTCATGAATGCAACAACAACTACTACAGAATGGGTGGCAAACACTTTAGCATTCATTCCTAACAATCTCCTCCATTGGCATTGATGGCAACATAGATGAAAAACATCCAATGTTCCAAAAATCCAATACTACAACACTCCTTCTTCAAATCTTCTTCATTAATCAAATCTTGCTTCGTTATCCTATTTAGTTCTCTCATATTGTTTTTCTCATATAGTTTTTCATGCATACTTCTCCCCCATTGACATCAATGATAGAAATTCCATCACTATGTCAACAACAGCTCAATGTCAAAAGACACTTTTTAGAAAATACATTTACTAGAGTCCTCATGACTTAGCTTAGATACACATACTCCCCCATAGAGGAAGTACCAACATCCAGTCTAGAAGAAAGATAGGGCTCATATATTACTGGATGGATGCAACCAACAACATCACTACTCAAAAGTAGGCTAGGGCATAACCCCAAGCATACCTCTTAGATACTCAAATGTATCCTTAGGAAAAGGCTTTGTAAATATGTCTGCTATCTGTTCCTTTGTGCTTATGTACTCCAGTTTGACTTCTTTCTCAGCAACTTTCTCTCTTGCAACATGATACTTGATCTCTATATGTTTTGTCTTAGAATGTAGTATAGGATTTTCAGACATACTGACTGTACTGGTGTTGTCACAATGTATAACAATAGGTTCAACAAATTTAATTCCGATATCCTTCAGCATCTACTTCATCCAAATTATCTGGTTACAATTGTTTTCTGCTGCTACATATTTTGCTTCTGCTATTCTTTGTGAAATACAATTCTACTTTTTGCTTAGCCAAGAAACTAATCTTCCTCCAAGGAAAAATGCTCCTCCATTGGTGCTTTTCTTATCATCAACTCTACCTCCCCAATCAACATCTGTATATGCACATAGGGTGAAATCATCATATTTTTCATACCATAATCCATATTCCATTGTGCCTCTTAAATATCTCAGTATCCTCTTTACTACTGCATAATGTGATTCTCTAGGTTCAGCTTGAAATCTTGCTACAATTCCAACTGAATGTGCTATATCTAGTCTTGTGTGTGTCAAATATTGCAATCCTCCAATCATGGATCTATATTTCTTCTACTCAACTGCCAGTGTTTCATCTATGCTAGATAACTTATGTTCGATTACCATAGGTGTTCCAACTGGTTTATAGTCCTCCATTCCAAAAAATTTCAGCAAATCATTCAAGTACTTTATCTAACTTACAAAGATACCATCATTGTTTTGTGTTATCTGTAATCCCCAAAAGTATTTCATCTCACCAATCATACTCATTTCAAATTTAGTCTTCATTTCATTAGCAAATTTGTCACTAGCCTCATCTTCTCCTCTAAAAATAATGTCATCAACCAAAATAACTATAATCAACAAACCATTTTCAATTTCTTTTGTATACAAATTGCTATCAGCTGTTCCTTTAGCAAATTCCAACTTTAATAAATACTTATCCAGTCTTGCATACCAAGTTCTAGGTGCTTTCTTTAGTCCATATAATGCTTTCTTCAACTTACATACCATGTCTCCTTCTTGAGTCAAAGGAAAACCTTCAGGCTGCTTAATGTAGACTTCTTCTTCCAATTCTCCATTCAGAAATGATGACTTCACATCCATCTGATACACTTTGAATTTCTTAAAAGCTGCATAGGCCAAAAACATTCTTACTACTTCAATTCTTGCTACTGGTGCAAAAGTTTCTTCATAGTCAATTCCTTCTTGCTGTGAGTATCCCTTACATACCAATCTTTCTTTGTTTCTTACAACTTCTCCTTGTTCATTCATCTTGTTTCTGAATACCCATTTAGTTCCAATTACATTCTTGTCTTTAGGTCTAGGGACCAATTCCCATGTCTTGTTCTTTTCTATCTGATCTAGTTCTTCTCTCAGAGCATTAATCCAATGTTCATCTTCACAAGCTTCACTAGTAGATTTAGGTTCAATTTGAGAAATTAAATATAAATGTACCTTATTCCAAGTTAGAACTCCTCTGTCCAAACTTCCAATAACTTGTTCAACAGGATGATGTCTTGATAAATACCTGTTTGGTGTCATAGTCTCAAATCTTGCTTCAACTATAGATTCTTCTCTAGATTCCTCTCAGGTTTCTTCAGCATGACTCTCATTCAACAATTTTCTGTTAGTCTCATAGAATAATTCAATAGTCTCAGTGTTAGGCTTAGGATGAGCTTCTTCATCAAATTCATAATCAAGCATTCTTTCCTGAATTTTGAGCTTTTCATCAACTTTAACATTTGCACTCTCAACAATAGTTTAAGTTCTCTTATTGTAACATCTATATGCTTTTATCTTCAAAGAATATCCAAGAAAAATACCTTCATCACTTCTAGGATCAAACTTTCCAATATCATCATCTGTCTTTATATAACATTTGCTCCCAAAAATTCTAAAACACTTAACTAAGGGTGCATGTCCAAACCATAGTTCATAAGGTGTCTTATCTGTGTCTACTCTGATTTGTACTCTATTCATTGTATATACTATTTTATTCACTACTTCTCTCCAAAATGTCTTCTCTAAATCATTCTCAAATAACATAGCTCTTGCTGCTTTAGTCACTAATCTGTTTCTTCTTTTTACAATACCATTTTGTTTAGGTGTTCTAGGGGCTAAAAACTATCTCTTAATACCATTCACTTCACAAAAAGTGTTAAACTCTCTAGAAGTAAATTCACCACCTCTATCAGATCTCAAACATTTAATCTTCATTCCAGATTCATTCTCAACTTTGTTCTTAATGATCTTAAACTTATCAAATGCTTCATATTTTTCTTTCAAAAATGCAATGCACATCATTCTTGTAAAATCATCATCAAGAATCATAAAATACCTTTCTCCATAGAATCCTCTAGTCTTGGAAGGACCACTCAAGTTTGTATGAACAATCTCTAACTTCTCTACCAATGTGAATGTCTTACTAGGAAATGAACTTCTCTTCTACTTAGCCATCACACATTCTTTGCAAATCATGTTAGTAGGCTTCATAATTTTAGGCAAATCCCTTACTGCAAGTGTAGTACTCACTTTCACAATATTATCAAAGTTTATATGACAAAACCTTCTATGCCATAACCAACTGTCATCAATCTTAGTAATCAAACATATCATCTCAGTAGGATTCAACTAAAATACATTACCTTTGGTTCTAGATCCTATTCCAATTAGATTTCCATCTTTATCTTTTATCACACAAGTTTTCTCAGTAAACCAAACTTGATATCCCTTATCAACTAACTATCCAACACTAAAAATATTATGTTTTAATCCATCAACAAAGTAAACATCATCAGTATTAGTCTTTCCATCAAGAGTAATAGATCCTATACCTTTAATCAAACAAGGTGCATTGTTACGAACTCTAACAACTCCTCCATCATAATTGTTAAACTTTATGAACTTTTTCATATCTCTAGTCATATGATGTGAACAACCACTGTCTATAATCCAATTAGCTTTCTTTTCAACTTGGGAAACTAAGGCTTTTGTTTCCTTAATATTAGTTTCAGAATTTTCTTCTTTAATTTCTACAAATCCTATTTCATCATTATTCTCAGTATCACTTTCACTTAAAGTTTTTTCAATACTAGCTTCAAGGTCTTCATCATTAGCATAGTAACATTCCTTAGATCTCCTAGGCTTGAAATTATTTTTGTACTTCTTAACTCTCTTAGGACATTTAGATGCAAAATGACCATATTCTTGACAAGTCCAACATTTAAAAATTTTCTTACCATCTGGTTCTCTTTTCACAAGCAAGGCAATACCTTCTTCAATCTTCTTGTCTTCTTCATTTCTAGATCTGCTGCTTCCAGCATAATCTCCACTCACACTGATGCTTCTTGATAATGTAGGGTGAACACTAAGAGCATTGAATGTTGTCTCTATTCTAGGTAAGTCTCCTAATAACCTCAAGTTCATCTCTACTACTTCCAATCTTCCAAGAAGAGTCTCTCTTGTAAAGTTCATAGTACAAGGTATAACTTGTTCAATCATCTTTGTTGTCTCCTTAAATACAGAAGTCAATGTCCTCAGAATTTTCCATATCACTTCATTCTCTGTCTTTGTTCCTCCATAAGATTTTATCCCTGCAACAATTTCTGACATTCTACCAATATAGCTTCTAACAGATTCATCTTCCAACATTCTTATATCTTGAAATGCACATATCCAATTATGCAATCTAACTCTTTTTGCATGTTCATCACCTTCAAAAGTAGAGTGCAAAGCTTTCCAAATTTTATGAGATTTTTTCAAATATTTTACCTGACTATATTCATTCTCCGGAAGTGCTATCAAAAGTGCATCTCTTGCAAGTATGTTACAAATGAATAGATCTCTCTCATCATTAGAGCATGTCCCAAGATCATCTTCCTCAATGATAGTCTTATCATTATTTGTAGTCAACCAATAACCTGGTCCTAAACATAGTAGGTGTGTCTTCATCTTTTCTCTCTAGCTGTCAAAATTTACTCCATCAAACTTAAGGCTTTCTTTCCTAAAATTCACCATGGATCTCCTTAAGCTGTTAAACTTCTCTTTCAAGGACCTGCTACTTTGATTCCAATTGTTAGAAAGTAAAGTCCACCAAGATAACTAAGAGGTGGGGGTTGAATCAGTTATCAAATAATTATAACTTTTATCATCTTCAACAACATTAAATCATATAAGAAATATAATTACCAACCATAGAAAGATATTCATACACAATTACACAATAACACAAGATATGTTGACTAGGGAACCTCTTGATCAAAGAGTAAACCTTGGTGGGAATAATGCCGACAAAAGATGCACTAATATGAATATTCCTTGTGAAAGGATGGACTCTGTTAGGAGTCTTATGAAATACATTCAGTACATATAAATCCCTGTTAGGAGATTTTGAATCCCTGTTAAAAGATTCTATCCCTGTTAAGAGTTATGGAAGATAGAAGGACCCACTACCCAAACAGCTTCAGGGTAAGATCACTAAACTCACTATCCAAATAATATTTGCATTATTCAATAGAATAATATGTTACCTTTTCTCTGATTGTGCCAAACCGCACTCACTGCTACATCAGATCTTAGTTTCAGATCTCTGTACTTCGCATGTCTTCCTTCACAATTCACTTTCACAACTTCATAATCAACTGCTCACTCTATACAACAAGGAAAAATATTCCTTACTTTATACCACACTCAAATAATTACAACTGAGTTGGTAGACAATTACAAAATAAAATATTCCACACGCTACACCAAAATTACATAAAACTATCAGCTTCCAAATACAATAAATCTTCACTCATGTGACTTCAAAGTTTGCATTTTCATCCACATCACTATCAATGTGTCTCTAAATTCCCTTTAATTACACAAAGCTAGATTCCATCCTAATTAGGAGATATCATCCGATTGCCAAAAACCACTACTCAGGAACACTACCTGGATACTGCTTCCATCAAAATGATCATAACTTTCATAAATAAAAGAATTACTATTTGCACTCTTAACCATAGACATATAACATATCAAAGAGTATATCCTCAATGTTGCATAGCTCCAACTGCAATATCCCATGTGCGCTAATCAAAATAATGTCTACTTCTTTGCAAGTCTTTGGTAAAACATTGTGTTGACATCAATGACAATCATAGTAATGAATGCAACAACAATTGCTACATAATGGGTGCCAAACACTTTAGCATTCATTCCTAACATGGATTACTTCCAAACCATTCATCCTAGCACTGAATGGATTGTGCTATTAGGTCTAGTTGGGTAGGTAAACACTAGGGACAACCCTATTTCAACCATGAGTCAGTAGAACATTCTGGACCACGTTGGACCAAAGTGTCCCCAAGGTGCACTAAGCACGATTGTTCAAAAAAATTTCAAGGCTCGTAACTCAGACCCCATGAGAGGTATTGGTGATCTGTGAGATGCTACAAGATCATGTTTCTTAGGTGTTCCTAGTGTATTTTCAGGGGTACAAGCAGAGTACTGATATTTTGTCCAAAAGACCAATACTTGAATTTGAGATATGTTTTTATATGGCCAAAAGGGTGTTTTATTATTGCCAAAAGGGTGTTTGATTATGTAATTAGGCTAGTTTGAAGTCTTTTAGCCATTGGGAGTAAATGGTAAGTCTAGAAACCTTGAAACCACTTTAACAAATATCTTTATATACCTCAAATGATGAATTACATGTGTGAACACATGTAGCACATAAAGCATATACATAAATTTTCTTAAGTCATGAAGCATACATATAGCACATAGATTATAAAGCATACAACATGAATTCACTTAAGTCATGCACATAGCCCATACACGTGAATTTAAGTTATGAATAATCTACTTGAATATACATGAATATACTTAAGGCATAATTGTACACATGAGTACATACACACAAGCATATTTACATACTAACAATGAATAAATGAACACACAATAAATAAATTGGATTGAATATCAAGTTTCATATATATCAAAATGAACAATAATTCTGTACATAGTTACATCTCAACATATCTAGATACAATGTGTCGTATGCCATCTCAAAATGTATCATATGACATCTCAAAATAAGAATTTAAAATATAAATGTTTTTAGGACATCCTATTCTACTGGTGGATCATCAAAATGTAGCCTCTTTGAAGTACTCTTCGGCTCTGAAGGATCCTACATTCAAACACAAAAGTGGAACCCCAAGTTAGATTAAAATTCAGAATCATAGTGAACAATAATAAATAAAATTTAAACTAAAATTAAACTCTCATATACCTAGCCTCTCTGTCTCCTCCTACGGATAGGAGAACTAATATATGTCCTTGGTAGTACAGGAAAAGTGCCACCAATGTTGACTCCCACCTGTATATGTTTGCGAACATGATATTGATCTATGAGTTATACTATTTAATGTTAAAAACTTGGTGGAAAATATATGTTTACAAAATAACTGAATTAACATTAAAAATTACCCATGTTGAACTTTCTTTAGGGATTGTTGGCTGAGTCATTAGCGATACAAACCCTTGGCGTTCTAGCTCCCTCAAACTAGGAGTGACCTACAAAATTCAAATAGATACTTCATACTGTCATAACTTAACCATATTATATATACTTGACAGTAAAATACACACAAATAACTTTAGAAATGTATGTACCATGGGGCTATCACTCTAAATGGATATGCCTTTGACTCTATCACGATGATAGGGTCTCACAGAATCATCACATGCCACTCTCTATCAAATAAACCATGTAAATTAAAAATGAGTATGCACAACTAACAAGTATACATGTATGCATAAACAAACTAAATTACTTAATTACCTTTCCTTTATCAATGGCTAACACCTACACCCCCTCACATTACCCCCCGATGGCAACTGGTGACACCTGTATTAGTATGTAAAAGATGATCATAAAAATTAGAAAACAATGTACATATATTATTATCATAATTTAAAAGGAAACCAATGAGTACATTAAAACATATGTACCGTGGAAGAGTCAAGACCAAATGATATGGCTGAAAGCGTGGACCCCTCCACTTGTGCCATCTCCTCCTCTGTCATCAACTAAACATAAATGTAACACATAAAAATACATAAGTGGAAAATTATTATAGAAAATTATACTAAAAATACGAACAATAAAATGTAAATACAATGTAAAAAGTGAATGGTTTACCAATACTATAATAGTGGAGTCCATGGCACTGTAGGCTCCTAATGTACATCTCCATGAGCTGCTTCAGTGCCTATAGTGTGCTATGTAGAATCATCCCCATCGAAGCTGAAATTATATGCATCACTATCAGTCAGGAGACCAAAGCACATATTCTTGCATATAATGCAAGTGTGGGGCACACAAACATGTGAGCTCATGGAGGATGTGGAAGTACCAAAAGCATCAGGATGAGGAGGCAACATTGTCATATTCTATGTAACCAGCAGATCACTCAAGGTGTGAATGGCTCGAATAGTCCATGAGCCGGCCTCAACAATAATGTCTAGATGCTGCACTATGGGAGGTGGTGAAATCTCAGGAGGGGGGACATATGTGCAGGATTTCACCTGTTGTGCCCATGGCCTATCTTGCGGAGCACCTAAACCTACACCTTGGTTTGGTCTCATACTCCAATAATTCACCTTGTGATGGAGCACAAATTCAGCATACAATTTTTTAATAAAATAAAATGGGACATCCAAATTGTTGTGAGGTGGTCTATCAAAAACCATCCACCAACGGTCCCAAAAGTTATCATGTATTGCACTATTTGTGCACCATTTAATTCAAAACTTGGTTTTTTTAGGGTCTACTTTTAGACTGATTTTAGGATCCACAAAAAGATTATCTATATCATGTTTTGTTATATTTAGGTTCATGACTTGATCATAATCAAGCCCATCATCAAACTAGGTGTGCATGGAATCACACCAAAGAAGTGCAACACTATGTTGCCGTGTAAGTTTCTCCATGTTTTCAATAATTGAGTTCAATGTCGTAAACATGGGCTGCCATGTGGGGATATTGGCATATGTGGTTTGAAATCCTCTAAGTTCATTTAGATTATCTCCTATTAGATCTTCTAAACGGTGAGGGTTTGTGATAGGTACATCTTCTTGAGGTGGGGGATTGTTCAGAGGTGGTTCTAGATTGTTTGTGGGATCATTAGGAGGGTTTTATGATTCCATGTCTGATAACAATGAAAAAAATAGATAATTAAAATGAATTTTAAAAAATAATACAAAAACTCATTGCTACCCTAATTTTTATATAAAAAACTATATATTTCTATTTAAAAACAATAAAAATTAGAAGCTTTCACTTACCTGGCAATTTAGTAAAATTTGGATAGGGGATTTGGGGGCTGATATCTGATAACCCTAGCTACGTTCATATTTTTACAATGAAAAAGCATTGAACACAACTGGGTATAGAGATATATATCTACTAGAAAATATTGGATATCTGATATTATCAGATATCTGATAATATCAGATATCCGATTAAGCCTCCAGCTTTGGCTTTTGGCTTGGCCAAGTGTACTAACACCCAGGCCTATTAAAAAGTCAACAAATCTATTTGTGTGCTTTTGGAAGAGTGAAATTAGGTTTTTTTCACATCGCCACTTTTTGGCATACCATGATCATGCACATACCCAAATCCACTTATTATGAGATAAGAAGCAGTCTTTCATACCATTCTTGTGGTGCTTGTTTCAGTTCATATAATTCCTTGTGCAGGTTGCATGTCATGTTTCTACAATTAGGATCAACAAAACCTTCAGGTTGTTCAATATATACCTCTTCTTCAAGTATCCCATTCAAGAATGCAGATTTCACATCCATCTGATATACCTTAAATCCTTTGTAAGAAACATATGCAAGTATTATTCTTACTCCTTCAAGTCTAGTAATGGGTGCAAACGTTTCTCCATAGTCAATTCCTTCTTCTTGTGCATAATCTTTATGAACTAGTCTTTCTTTGTTCCTTGTTACATCTCCATTCTCATTCAATTTATCTTTTAATATCCATTTATTTTCAACCACATTTTTGTCTTTTGGTCTTGGTACCAATGTCTATGTCTTTTTTTTCTATATTTTCTCAATTTCTTCATTCATTGCCTTGATCCATTCATCATTTTCCAATCCATCTCTAACTATTTTAGGCTCAAATTTAAAAACTAAACATGTGTTGATCCTCAAGTTACTTCTAGTCATCATTCCTACTCTTTTGTCTCCATTTATTTGATCTTTTGGATCGTGTCTTCTCACATACTTTGCAAGTACAGGTTCAAATCTTTTTCCTTCAATGTATTCTTGACTTGGTGCATGATCATCATCTTCATCAATAACTATTTCCTAATGCACAATCTGTATAGACTATTGCTCGGTATGATTATTTTGTTTCTTGGTAATGCCAAACTATTTCTTGAGTAGATTTTTTGTTCTTCAATATAAACAAATCTACCATATTCTTTTGGTTCCTTTTCATTTTATTAATCATTATTTTCTGCAAACTCATCAAATCTCACATTTTCACTTTCAATCATCTTGTTATTAGCCTTGCTCAAACATTTGTAAGTCATTCTTTTAGTATAATATCCTAGAAATATGCCTTCATCATCTTTTGAATCAAATTTTCCATTTTTATTATCTTTTAGAATGTAACATCTACTTCCAAATATTCATAAATAACTCACATTAGGTGTGTAACCATACCATAGCTTATAAGGTGTCTTTTTTATTTTTTCTTCAATTAAACTAAGTTTAGTGTGTAAAAAATAGTACTAACAACTTATCTCTAGTACATTTGTGAAAACTCATTTTCAATCATTAGTGTTCTAGCACAATCAACAATTTATCTATTCCTCCTTTCAACAATCCCATTCTATTGGGGTGTCTTCAGTTTAGATACCTATCTCTTAATTCCATGCTCATTCAAAAAAATAGTGAGCTCATCGGAAATAAATTCACCACTTCTATATGACCTTAAGCATTTTAGTTCCTTACCACTTTCTCTTTTCACTTTTTCTTTGTACCATTTAAGCATTTTGAAAGCTTCTGATTTTTCTTTTAAGAAAATGACAGTCATCATCCTAGAGAAATCCTCAACAAATAAGATAAAATATTTGTCTCCATAATAACTTAGAGTTCTCATTGGACCACATAAGTCAGTATTAACTAACTCCAAAATAGCATTAGATGAGTAATTTTTTCTCTTGAACCTAGACTTTGACATCTTACCCATTTGACATTGTTTTCACATTACATGGTTAGGTTTAGATATTCTCAGTAAACATCTAACTTTCCTTTTCTTACCGATCTTAACCATGTTGTCAAAGTTCACATGACATAAAATCTTGTTCCATAACAAGAAGTTTATGCATTGTCCATATATAATAAGTAAACCTTTTGATTGTTCACTAGTACCGATCAATTTTCTAGCCTCATCATAGATTTTTACCTTTCTATTCTCAAATGCAACTCGGTGACTAGTGTTATTAAGTTGTGCTACACTCAAAAAATTATAGTTAAGTCCTTTCACCCAATATGCATTCTCACATTTGATCTTATTATTCAACAATATAGATCATTTTCCTTTTACTTGACAAGGTGTATCATTTCCCATTTTTACAGATCCACCATTATAATGTTCAAGATATTCAAATTTTTCTTCATCACTAGTCATATGATGTGTGCAGCCACTATCAATAATCCAAGTATCATTCTTGCTAACCTTAGAAATAAGTGTTGTTTTAACGTACCTTTCTTCTTCTTCTTCAGAATCTTCCTTCAATACAACTAATATTGTTAACCTACAACTGATTGAATATCTTGAAGAAATGAATGGACAAGTAAAAGACAATGATTATAGATCATTGAGTTACTAAAGTGATATGTAAGGAAATTAAATTAGTCAATGTATTGTCATTGATGTCAACTAGTCTTGACTATACTTATCATGATAGTTACAAACATCTAAAGAAGAAAAATGGTAAAGGAATGAGATGGATATGGAAGATATGACTAAGGTATAGATGTTAATATTATTTAGAACAAAAAAGAGGGAGGGTGAATCAATTTTTCTCAGGTCCAAATGTACCAATTAAAATTTCAAAAACTTTAACAATCTCAAATGTAATCACCAACACAACTTGGTCTCTAAAGTATATATATCAGAAACATATAACATGTAGTCCACTGTCCAAAAGTAATTAACTTGCAGAATATAGAAAAATTCACATAAAAAAATTCACACAAGTATAACACCAGGATTTAAAGTGGAAACCCAACTTGGGAAAAACCACTTTCTAACATGTTACTGATATTTTCACTCTTCTGAAGTGAGCTCTATGAAAAGCCAACCTTGTTAAAGGTTTACAAACACACTGCTAGTTGTGACCCTATTAAAGGATTTAAACACTCTTTCAAAAGTGACCTAGTTAAAGGATTTTAGAATGCCACCTTGATTAAAGGATTTAAACAATGACTTATAGGTGAACCTTCATTAAAGGATTTAGATGGATACAATGGTTAGAAAGTAACAGTAGTTTTTGATCTGAAAAACATACAAATCACTTTGCAAATAACAGATCCAATTCTCACATATATGCTCATTTACTGACTAAGCTCCATTTCCATATCCATCACTGATCTTCTCAGAATTCACTTCAAGAAATCACAACTTTGATCAACTTCTTCACAATTTCACTTTCAACCTTTTGCTTAGACCTATCAGTCAATAACATCAAAAACTTCAGCCCCTTCTATAACCTCACAATTAGGTTTTCCTGTATACCTCTTCAATTAGGTAGATCCATCTTTTTCCACTTAATCTCCTCCATAGATCTTAGGTTTAGGTCAGATTCATTGAATCCTTCCATCATTTAAGTTCTTCATCCTTCCTTCTAGATACATCTCAAACTTCTCATTGAATTCATAATAAAATGATTTACCATGCATTAAATTCTCCATTCAATCAATTAATAAAGTCAACATAATTCACATATCCCAAGAATTCAACTATGTTGGCTGGGAATCTCAATTCTTTCTCCAAATGTAAATTATTGACACTCGATCAATATTGTGTTCATCTCCTTGGTCATCACTACGTAACTCAGTCATCTCTACAAACTGTCTTCCTCAGCTAGCACTATTTTGCTCGGTAATTTCCTATCACATGACATAAACTGATGTTCGATCAACACCAAATTTACTCAGCATATACTAGCACTCAGCTAACACTAACATCACTCATCTTAAACTAGATTTCTTCACTTTTTCTTAGTTAAGCCTACTTCTTTAGTCTTTCTTCTTACTTAGATATATAATACATTATCTTATCAATGTGCCAAATAATCAAGTACACATTGAAGTATCAAATAACTCAACCTTTCCTTAGGTTCTCTTGTTATCTCCCTTGCCCTAATCATTTTCATCAATCAATAGATATGGTACTTTCTTAGATAACAACTATCTTACCAATTAATGTTTGACATCAATGACAATACAACAATTATTTCAATTGCATTTTCTAACAATATCCCTCTTTGGCATTGATGGCAACACCACATGAATAACACGTGATTTACCAACCAATCCAAAAAAAATTTCAGTGTATCAGAAAGATTTATAATATCCTTATCTTCATTCTGATTCATAATAACTTAGCCTTTCTTGACTGTTCACACAGTTACTCCCTCTAAATCTTTGTATCTCTCCCTCTGATTCTTGAAATCTCTCAATATGTACCTTAGTGTTTTATATTCCTATGTTTTCATCTGAATATCTCCCTCTTTGACATTAATACCAAAGCAGTATCTAGCACTTACATCTACCATATGTAAATGTCATCTTGTCATTTTAGTATGAATATTTCTCCCTCTATCATCTTTCTTATGATTGATCATCAGCTTTGTTGTACTTTTCACAACTCTAGGTAGCTCCTAAAGTGTGACCTTTCCTACATCTATTTGTCAAATATTTTGTGTAGAACATTTGATGAAGTGCTCCTAGTTGACTAGGAAGCCTCATTTAGGGGAAGCACCCCTAATTTACCTCTAAGATATTCATGAGAATCCTTAGGTAAAGATTTTGTGAATATGTCTGCTAGTTGTTCCTTTGTATTCACATACTCCATTCTCACTTATTTATCTTGTACCAGTTCTCTCAAGTAATGATACTTGATAGCAATACGTTTAGTCTTTGTGTACATTACTAGATTCTTTGATATGTTAATAGCACTTGTGTTATCATAGAAAATAACAACCGCCTTAGTGATTTCCTCTTTCATTCCTTTCAACAATTGCTTGATCCATACCAAATTTGAAAAATTCACTACAGCTGCTACATACTCAGCTTCTATTGTAGATTGGGAAATGCAGTTCTATTTCTTGCTTGACTAGGAGACTAATATCTTTCCTAGAAAGAATTCTCCACCATTTGTACTTTTCATGTCATCAACATTTCCTTCCCAATCTGCATTAGTGTAAACTCTCAGTTCAAATTTCTCATTCTTCTTGTAGTACAATCCATATTCTATCCCTTTCAGATATCTCAGTATTCTCTTCACTGCCATCATATGATTTTCCTTAGGATTGGAAGAGAATCCTGCCATAATCCCAACTGCTAGGGCTATATCTGGTCTATTGTGGACAACATATTGTAGTTTTCCAATCATGGCTCTATATAGGGTTTGATTCACTTCAGTAGTATCATCAATTTTAGGTAGTTTCTTTCTAGTAGCCATAGGAGTACTTACTAGTCTGGAATCCTCCATACCAAAAGTTTTCAGTATCTCTTTGACATATTTCGATTGTGTGATAAAGATACCTTTCTCCATCTGATAAACTTGCAATCCAACAAAGAATTTTATCTCACCAAACATAGACATTTCAAACTCAGTTTACATCTCATTTGAAAATTTCTGACATAGGGAATCTTGTCCTCCAAATATGATATCATCCATAAAAATTTCAGCTAACAAAATCCCTTTACCTTCTTCAGCTTTCATATACATATTGATGTTGTCATTTATCCTTGTAAATCCAATCTTTATCAAATAATTGTGCAGCCTCTCATACCATGCTTTGGGGGCTTGTTTCAATCCATACAACACCTTGTTCAATTTGTAAACCATATTTTTTTTGCTTGGGTCAACAAATACTTCAGGTTCATCATGAAAATTCTCAATTTCTTCTTTTGATTTCTTGACAACATCCTCCTAATGCTTGACAACATCCTCCTAATGCTCAACATTGTTTACCCATGACTTTGCATCTGGTGTAAGTGTGTTACTTTCCTCTCCTTCTTCCATGTACACAAAAGATCTATAATCTTTAGGTTCTTGTTTTCCTTCCATATCATTCTTCTCTGCATATTCATCAACTCTCACATTTTCACTTTCCACAAATTTGTTAGTGTTAGAAGTCAAATAGTTATAAGCTTTTCTCTTAGTGGAATAAACTAGGAATATGCCTTCATCACTTTTTGTATCAAATTTTCCATTCCTATTATCTTTCAGTATATAACATCTACTCCCAAATATTCTAAGGTATTTCACATTAGGCCCATATCCATGCCCTAATTCATAAGGTGTAGTATTTGTACCTTTCTTGATTTGTACTTAGTTTAAGGTATAAATAGTTGTACTTACAACTTCTCTCTAGTATTTTTGTGAAACATTATTCTCAATCATTAGTATTCTTGCACAATCCATAATAGACATGTTTCTCCTCTCAGCTATACCATTATGTGGAGGTGTTCTAGGTGCAGACACCTATCTTTTGATTCCTTTATCATTGTAGAATAGATTGAACTAATTTGATATAAACTCTCCACCTTGATTAGATCTTAGACATTTCAGGCTTTTACCTATTTCTTTTTCAAAATTTTTCAAATACCACTTAAACAACTAAAATGCAATCAAATTTTTCTTTCAAAAACATTACAGTCATCATCCTAGTGTAGTCATCAACAAACAGAATAAAGTACTTAGCACCACAATAAATTTGTACACCCATAGGTCCACAAAGGTCAGTATGAATGAAATCCAAAATATTTTCAGAAGTAAATATCTTGCTCTTGAAACTAGACTTTGTCATTTTTCCCAACTGACACTATTTACACATCACATTATCAGGTTTCTTCAATCTCAGCAAACCTCTAACTTTCTTCTTTTTACTAATATTTACCAGATTGTCAAAGTTTACATGGCAAAGCCTCTTATTCCATAACCATACATCATCAAATTGTGCAAACAAACATGTCTCTTTAGATAGATCTAGATAGAACAAGTTACCTCTAGTTTGTTCTCCACTTCCAATTAGTTCACCAATGGTATCAAATATTCTAGCCTTTCTATGATGAAACTCCATTCAGTAACTAGTGTTGTTCAGCTGTGCAACACTCAACAAATTGTATTTAAGACCTTCAACCCAATAGGCATTTTCACATGTGATCTTATCAAATAGCTTAATTGATCCTTTACCTCTCATGAGACATGGTGCATCATTACCAAACTTAAAAATTCTACCTTTGTAATGATCTAGGGTTTTAAATTTACTTTTATCACTAGTCATGTGATGTGAGCAACCACTGTCAATAATCCATTTATCACCTTTACTCACATAAGAAATAAGTGCAGCTTTCTCATCTTCATTAGAATCATCTTTTATAGAAACATAAACTACTTCAATATCAAAATCATCAGTGTCACTGTCAGTTTCCTCTTCAACAACATAAGAAGATTTCTACCTTTTTCCTTGTAGTCTCTATACCTTCAATGATCCTTGTTATCTCTCTTATCCTTTTACTTACTTTCTCTTTCCTCATCCTTGTCATTTCTGTCAGGACATCTTGCTACAATATGGCCAACTTTGTTACATGAAAAAAAGATTATAGGAAGTTTACCTTTATATTTTTCTTTTTCTCTTTTTAGTCTTCTAGCCATGAGTGCTTCAAGATCATCTAGTTCCTTATCAGAAGTGTCACTGTCACTTTCACTATCACTTTCACTTTTCACACATTTTTCTTTTTCCCTTTTAGATATATGCAAAACCATTTGTGACTTGAATGCAGATTCAACATTAGGAACAATGTAGTTATCATAGTTAGATAGCTCAAAAGAAGTAAGCTTACCAATAACAATATCATCATTAATGATTCCATTAGCTCCTCTAATAGCATTCACTATCTCCTTAATTATACCATAGTACTGAGCAATATTTTCACCTTCTTGCATTTTCATTTCATCAAATTTACCTCAAACCTTTAACTTTTTCTCTCAGTACATTTGTGTCACTAGCATAGATAGTTGCAAGAGTATCCCACATTTTCTTTATAGTAGTGCAATCTTTGATATTTTCAAATTCAAGATAGCTTAAGGCAGATACAATCTCCAAAATTTCTTGATTGTGTTCCTATCTTTCTTTCATCTCCTCGACAGTCAAAGGTGCAGTAGGTATAACATATTCATGTTCAACATAGTACTTCACCGAATCACCTATAGCAGCTAGATGCAATTTCATCAAACTCTACCATGCATGGAAGTTCTCTTTGTTCAACTTTAGTACCTCCTTTTTATACATCTTGATCATTAGCTTCAAGTACCTTTAAAATTTTCTTTGTAAGCACCAACATCTCGGATACCAATTGTTAACATCATCATTACCATTCACAAGTACATTCCTTAAGGTTCCCTTAATGAATTCATTTACCATTTTCAATTACTTCATTTTATTACTTAATCTAGCAAATTCTATTTCCATTTCAACAACAATTTACATTGAGACATTGATTCCATTTCACATCAAAACTAATTACATTAATGATCTAGTTGAATTAATTTTCTTTACCAAACTAGCACATAATTTACTTTTAGAAGTGAAACAATCACACATTACTTATCTTATCCACTAAGTATATTTATCCTTTCCTAATGGTTTACTCCTTAACCATATCTATGCACAACTCAATTGCACCATGAAAACTCAATTAATCTTTTTCATTAAGAATCCTTACTTTCTATTTTCATTTCAATATAATAATAGAAAGAGCATAAAGTACTTAACCATATATTACTAACTGACATAAACCATTTAATGAATAATTTTTTCCACAAGTTAAACTTCTAGAAATTATCATCGATAACCTTGTATAAGTCTAGTTAAGAATTGAGATTAAATCCTAGTTTGAATAACCACACATTACTCATACTAAACTATACATTTAAGAATCACATCTCATTACTAGTTTCAATAATATACATGTTTCTTACCCTTATTATTTCACCTAGAAATACTTTTAAACCCTTAGCATATCTTTTCACTATTCTACATATCAAAACGAGTATTCCTTAAGAAGTTTACAACTATAAGTGCTTTGCAAAAGCTTACATAGAATCATTACTTTCAATTTCATTTAAAACTCAAGAGAGATAGGGTAGGAATTACTTAAACATAATCCATGCTTGATTTACCAATATTCAATTCCCTTTTTGAGATTCCTAAATACTACCCTTACACATATACATAGTTTCTTTCTTCCAATTTCCATTTACAACACAATTAGAATTATAATTGCTGCACATGGCATGAAGGCATACAGCAAGACAATTACATCAAGTTTCCCAAGGGCTTACAATACATATTTACATCTTGATTTTAACAGATAGAGATACATGATACAAGAACAAAGTCTTCACCATTGAACAACTCTGAATCCAAGCCACAACACAAACCATGAACAATACCTCGAAAGAGATTTACCACCCAACCATGTGAAACTAGTAAAGTTCCACCCCCCATGCAAGGAGATAGAACCAAGATACTCTCAAGACCTTAAGGAAATCTAAGTCTCAAAAACCAATAAATCTAAGACTCAAAAGAATAAGAATAAAGCACATAAAATATCATCATACTATAACACCGAGGTTAAGGTTCTAGGAGACCACCTAAGTGAGTGTCATCACACAACTTGTGTATTGGGATCCACCCTAGCAATCATGTAACCCCGATCCCCCCTTTATGAATAGGGATCCACCCTGGGATTTATCCCTGATCCCGGTACTCCAATCAAGTCTGTGTGTCCATTATTATGTTTTCTTTTGTTATCTTTTGAATCCCCCCTTCCCAGGTTCATTTTTAAGGTTATCACTTTTTACAAACCCACCCATAGGATCATCTGGAAACCACTTTAGGATCCAAAAAACTATGGTAATCCACTCACTTAGGGTTCCTAGTCTCTTACCCCATCACAAGCCAAAGATACAAGATAACATTTCCAAGTCCTGATTCATAGGTTTAGGAAACTCCCCTGTGCACTCAGACCCTCAGAGCGAGTCCTAACCTTACCCATAAACATAACAGGAACTATTGGAAGGATGTCTATCACAAGACACCTCAAATAATATCATAAAACTATCCACATGCATAAGTACAACTTTATATGGCTTATTTATAGGTCTAGGGAACCCTCTCGTACACATAGGTCACCGAGACAAGTCTGAGCCTCATAAACTAAGCTTGAGCATATGCCAAATGCAAAAAAAATCATAAGTAACACCATATAACATTAAAAAAACAAGTAATAAACATATATAGGGGATACAAACTTCCACATGCATTAAACAAAACATTCCATCTATGGAAACCTCCTATGCCTGAAATTTTGCTAAGTCTGAAATTTTTAGAAAATCTCCAAAATCTAAAATCTGCATCTTAACTCCTATGAAGATGAAACCTATCCCAAACATCCTGGAATGTATTTATAAAAATATAATGTAAGGTATAAGAAATTAAATGTATAAATCCTACCACAAATTCTACAAATTTGAGCCCCTTAAACCCTCAAAACTCCAAATGACTTTGTATATGATCCCGTACAACAATGTATGCATTCCCATACAATATTTGACCAAGTGTCATATGGTTATGACTACAATGTCATACGACACTACAAGACACTTTCCTGAAATTAAATTTTAAACTTCCCGAAAGAACCAAAACTAATTTTTTTAACCCATACGACAATGTATGCATTCCCATAAGACATTTGACCAAGTGTTGTATTGGTATGACTACAATGTCATATGACACTGCTAGACACTCTTTCAAAACTTAATACAAAATTGCCCAAAAAGGCCAAAAATTAACTTTTTAAGGCATGGAGAGTGCCTAGGAAAGGTTCCCTGAGGTCAACCTGATCCAAGGACCTTAGTGCCACATCCAAAACACATCCTCAACACTACCTAAGCCTCAGAAAAAATAAAAAAAATGTAAAACAATAATTCACAAAGAAGCATGCAAGAGAAATAGAGAAGGAAAAGGACTGCATCTCATTCCTAAGCCATCCTAAATCTTCCTATCTCTTCCTAAACTTCCCTATTCCATACAATAATAGTGAAACACACCCTTTCACATAATCACAAGCATTCCTCACTTCCCAGGAAGATTTCATAATACCAAAAAAGCATAAAAACATACATATTCTACTTCCCAAAAAATACATAGAAATACAAAAAAGATAAAACATTCACATTTCATTTTTAATTCACAATAAGATATCACATATCAATCCAATAACATATCACTTATGTAAATAAACACACACACAAGAGAATTGGAGAATTCATCCTACCATAGACCCTACCCAGGGTCTTGAGGAGAAATTCTCTTCTCTTGACTGGAGTCTCTCTGTAGATCTTCATGCCTTGAGTAGATAGCCTCCTAAAAGCTTCCTTTGGCAATCAACTCCAAGAAATCCACACATGCTAGTCATCACCAAATAGAGACTCTTACACTCATAGAAACCTCAAATAAATCTCTAGAAAAATACTTGTAGACAATTCCCAAAATCTTCCATAAATTCTCCTTCTCTCAAACCACACAAAATTGAAATATTTATCCTCCAACTATGTCGTTTCAAGAGTTTCTTTATAGGAAGCAACTTCTCCAACTTCCATAGTTGGTTGGAACATTAAACAAAACATTCTCTTAAGAACTTAACAAAGTTTAAATAAATTTAATTAAAATAGATTTCAAATAAAACTATAACAAGAATAATAAACAAATAACTTTCAAGGAAAAAACATAGCACACATCGAAACCAAATAGCCTAACTTCTAGGAGGTCTCAAGTTCAACTCCCTCCTAGATAGCTAGTTTTACTACAAAGAGAACTTATTCTTTTATTACTATTATTTTTAATTTTATTTAATACATTTCATTAAATACACTTTATTTAATTCACCATATTTAATTAAAATAACATACCATTTACACAATCAATAAAAATGTACAAACATTATTATTTATATAAGCATGGGTATATGCGTTTGCACCCACATATACACATACCTATATAACATACAATCAATTATAACATAGCTATAAAATAAATAATGTAGATATATATATATATATATATATATATATATATATATATATATATATATATATATATATATATATATATATATATATATATATATATATATATATAAGGACAATTCCACAACATAAATCTCATAACAATATCAAAATGAAATCACAAGACCACATCACATACTGCATTCAAATCCCCCAACTAGGGTAACCTCCTAAATGGAAATCTAAGTCCATAGGTAGCCATGAGAGTAATCTTGGTAATATCTCCACACAACAATAGTTTGAGGATTTTGAAAGCACGCTAAGACCAGTGTAGCCAAGTGGAGATGATGCCTGGTACCTGCATCCTGCAACACCAACAAGGAGGGAGAGTGTGACATCATGTGGACCTCCTGTATGAGTAACTATGACTACCTCCCCTCATGCTACACTCACATTAGATAGTGACATCAACAAAGCATAATTGGATTAGTGTGGTTAGTACCAGAATAATCTCTTTTCCATATTTGTATAACAAGAATCAATCATAACATAATCATGTAAATGTAAATCATCTATTAACTTTCACAAACCCATTTAACCATCAGACATGTACTCAAAATGTCCCATTATCAAATCAAGATAAACAAATCATACAACCCTAAATGCATTAATCATGTCTAATCCCAAGTAATGTTATTAGAGAAGGTAACACATATAACCCTTAAGTGATTATAATCAATTAACCTAAGGTCCACATAAATATTAATAATGAGCATTTTGCATAAAAGCATATAAGTCTATCAGGTGATCCTTTTAATATTAAGGTCCTAAACTATTGCTGACACACAAGAAGATGTATAGGAACACACCTATGCAATATTATTATTTCCCACATTAAAATATGAAGTTATGGTGAGTTAGAAGAGGTTTGGTTTAAGAAACCATCACAAATAGCTCATCCTAATTTCTAGTGAGCATAACTAGGACTTGATAGGGTTGGAGGGGCATTACATCGTCCCTCCCTAAGATTCGATTTGCTCCTGGAAGTCAGAAGTTTCTATCTATTGATCAAATATAAAATAAGAATATTACCACATTTCTACTTTAGTCTAACATTGATATATTAGGTATAATTTTCACCTTAGGAATTAGGAGTTCTTTTAATAGAAAAAGATATTTAAGGATTCTGAAACGCAATTAAGAATTCAAATTTCATTCTCTAAACTAGATACAGATTGATACAAGGTTTATTTCTTCTCAATGCATTTACATAAGATACTACCATCATACTATTGCTTTGGTAAACATTTTCAAACTAAAAATGATTCAAATATTGAATTGCCACATATAACAACACACAACTTTATGAGATAAGACAAAAACAATTCTCTATATGCAACTAGTTACTTTTTCTCATAAGGCCTATGGTAAACTTACACGAGAATCACTAATATCAAACTTACACACAATATGGAATACACATCATTTTCAAATAATGCAACCTAAGATACCTTTTATGATTCTATTATAACAATTTATTAGTGTTGTATTCAACAATACACATAAAGATATTCCTCAGAACTTTTAACATGATTCTTTAAGCTAGAGTTTCATCAAAATTACTTATTAACTAGCTATTTAACCAATTCCATATTCCAAAAATTTATAATAAGCTTCTTACGAGTATATATATAATTTCCCAACATTAACAAGTTTTTTTGAATTTTACCATTTTCCAAAATAAAAGTCATTGATTCTTTAATAGAGGGAGAGAAATAAACGAGTCCTATGGCTACCCTCTTATTCAATCAAATTAATATGTCCAACCCACTAGCCTTTTGTACACACATTTCAATAAAAGAACATTTGACGAGTAACTACAAGTATTGCATCTTCAATATGTCATCTATACCATTACCTACAAATTCACATTCTTCTAATATTTCCATTTTAGGACAGTTAGAAGGTTTGACTTAAATCTTATTCTGATAAACATATAATTATTCCTTTCATAATAACTCATCATTCCTATATACTACCAATGTTGTTAGTGTCAACCTCCATTTCACAAAAAAAAATGGCCAACAAAGTAAATAATTACTACACAATTTTGTTTAATATCATATTATTTCCTTATAGTTGATGGTTTTTCATTGGTTCAATTCACACCACTTATGGGGATCATATATAATTCAGAACTCCTACCATATAATTAGGCATTTCTCCTTTCAATAATTGTGTACTATAATCCTATTTATTACAAAACCTTGGGGACATAGGTCCTTTACCCAAGGGTTTCCTCTAGCTAAGCACATTCTCCTTATTGACACATTTATTTTCCCTTATGAAATTTAGCCTTTTAAATATACTTCTTGAGAAAGAAGGGAGAGACACATCTGATTCAACAGTAGATTTAATTTCTTACTTGAGAGAGTATATAAAAGAGAGATGCTTCTTAATCTTTCCATATTTTGAAATATCATATATTACATAATTTCAACACGTTATCTCATTTTCAAGAAAATATAAGTTCCTAAGTTCTCAATGAAGGGATAAAGCTACATCTACAAAACATGTTTTACAACCATCCAATATTACAAATTTTTCCATCCTAGAAACATAATCATCCTTTATTTCCCACCATAAGTACAATTTTTTTTTCAAATCTATCTAGCCTTAATTAATTAGACATAACAATCATGGTGTTATCTAGCATTTACAGGGAAGTGGAGTATATAAATTTTCATACTATTTTGGTAGTCCTTCATAGTAATCATCATTTAGGAATTAAGATCAACAACTTTCCTTACAATTCTATAAGATTTTCTTAGAACAAGGATAAGAATACAGTACTCAAGTATCATAAATTCTTTCCCATCTATTTGAACCATATGAATCTTATAATGCAAAACATAAATAATCCTTTTAGAGAATCCTTTCTTGCAAGTTATTATGGTAGAAATATAGAAAACATACCTTTTATGTCTACTGCTCAAGTTTGTTAACATAAGGAAAACATAAAAAGAAGACACACAATGCATTCAAGTTTGGTAGGCCAGAATAAAACATCAGATGGACAAACACAATAGACTCAATTATTGCGAGTAGGCCAAGTATGATTCCCAAGGTTCTTAGTACAACAACCTAGGGCTTATATTCTATCCCTATCATAATGGTCAAAATAAGTTTCCTCCTCAGGGCTAACTTTTCTTTCGATGGCTTCTAGCTTTAGCAAAATCAATTATCAGAGTTGTCTCATTTGAGACCTCTCTGAGTCATTACTCAAAAGTTTTTCCCTCACATCCTCTACATGGAACTTTCCTATTGAGATGTTGAGGGAGAATCTTGAGGTCTCTCTTAAGATCCTCTACGGTGTTAGAAAGCATCTAGGAAGAGTGTTACAACATAATCATAGCCTTTGAGTTGACATAAATTAATAAGAAGAAACTAAATTGAATGAAAATAGACCCTAGAGCTCCCAGTATAGCTACCTAGGGCTCTAATACCAAATGTAATGTCCCCGCTAGGGAACCCATAAGGAATCAGCTCTATGACCTAAAATTACAACTAACAATTTTTTTCTAACATTCTAACATATCATCATTACCATTCACAAGTACATTCCTTAAGGTTACCTTAATGAATTCATTTACCATTTTCAAGTATTTCATTTTATTGCTTAATCTAACAAATTCTATTTCCTTTTCAACTTCAATTTACATTAAGACATTGATTCCATTTCACATCAAAACCAATTACATTAATGAGCTAGTTGAATTAATTTTCTTTACCAAACTAACATGTAATTTACTTTTAGAAGTGAAATAAGAACACATTACTTATCTTATCCACTAAGTATATTTATCCTTTCCTAATGGTCTACTCCTTAACCATATCTATGCACAACTCAATTGCACCATGAAAACTCAATTAAGCTTTTCCATTAAGAATCCTTACTTTCTATTTTCATTTCAATATAATAATAGAAAGAGCGTAAAGTACTTAACCATATATTGCTAACCAACATAAACCATTTAATGAATAATTTTTTCCACAAGTTAAACTTCCACAAATTATCATAAATAACCTTGTATAAGTCTAGTTAAGAATTGAGATTAAATCCTAGTTTGAATAACCACACATTACTCATACTGAACTATACATTTAAGAATCACATCTCATTACTACTTTCAATACTATACATGTTTCTTACCCTTATTATTTCACCTAGAAATACCTTTAAACCCTTAGCATATATTTTAACTATTTCACATATCAAAATGAGTATTCCTTAAGAAGTTTACAACTATAAGTGCTTTGCAAAAGCTTACATAGAATCATTACTTTCAATTTCATTTAAAACTCAAGGGAGATAGGGTAGGAATTATTTAAACATAATCCATGCTTAATTTACCAACATTTAATTCCCTTTTTGAGATTCCTAAATACTACCCTTACCCATATACATAGCTTCTTTCTTACAATTTCCATTTACAACACAATTAGAATTATAATTGTTGCACATGGCCCGAAGGCATACAAAAAGACAATTACATCAAGCTGCCCAAGGGCTTACAATACATCTTTAGATCTTGATTTTAAAAGATAGAGATACATGATACAAGAATAGAGTCTTCACCACTGAACAACTCATAATCCAAGCCACAACATGAATCATGAACAATACCTTGAAAGAGTTTTGCCACCCAACCATGTGAAACTGGTAAAGTTCCACCCCCCATGCTAGGAGATAGAACCAAGGTACTCTCAAGACCTTAAGTAAATCTAAGTCTTAAAAACCAATAAATCCAAGACTCAAAACAAGAGTAAAGTACATAAAATACCATCATACTATAACACCGAGGTTAAGGTTCTAGGAAACCACCTAAGTGAGTGTCATCACACAACCTGTGTATGGGGATCCACCTTGGCAACCATGTAACCCACCAGGGTTATATGGTTTCTAGGGTGGATACCTTGGTTCTATCTCCTAGCACGTGGGTTGGAACTTTACCAGTTTCACATGGTTGGGTGGCAAATATCTTTTGAGGTATTGTTCATGGTTTGTGTCATGGCTTGGATTCTGAGTTGTTCAGTGGTGAAGAATTTGTTCTTGTATCATGTATCTCTATCTTTTAAAATCAAGATGTAAAGATGTATTGTAAGCCCTTGGAAAACTTGATATAATTATCTTTTTGTACGCCTTCAGGCCATGTGTAGCAATTTTAATTCTAATTGTGTTGTAAATGGAAATTGTAAGAAAGAAGCTATGTATATGGGTAAGGGTAGTATTTAGGAATCTCAAAAAGGGAATTGAATGTTGGTAAATCAAGCATGGATTATGTTTAAGTAATTCCTACCCTATCTCTCTTGAGTTTTAAATGAAATTGAAAGTAATGATTCTATGTAATCTTTTGCAAAGCACTTATAGTTGTAAACTTCTTAAGGAATACTCATTTTGATATGTGGAATAGTGAAAAGATATGCTAAGGGTTTAAAGGTATTTCTAGGTGAAATAATAAGGGTAAGAAACATGTATAGTATTGAAAGTAGTAATGAGATGTGATTCTTAAATGTATAGTTTAGTATGAGTAATGTGTGGTTATTCAAACTAGGATTTAATCTCAATTCTAAACTATACTTATACAAGTTTATAGATGATAATTTGTGGAAGTTTAACTTGTGGAAAAAATTATTCATTTAAAGGTTTATGTCGGTTAGCAATATATGGTTAAGTACTTTATGCTCTTTCTATTATTATATTGAAATGAAAATAGAAAGTAAGGATTCTTAATGGAAAAGCTTAATTGAGTTTTCATGGTGCAACTAAGTTGTGCATAGATATGGTAAAGGAGTAAACCATTAGGAAAGGATAAATATACTTAGTGGATAAGATAAGTAATGTGTGCTTGTTTCACTTCTAAAATTAAATTATGTGTTAGGTTGGTAAAGAAAATTAATTGAACTAGCTCATGAATGTAATTGGTTTTGATGTGAAATGGAATCAATGTCTTAATGTAAATTGAAGTTGAAATGGAAATAGAATTTGTTAGATTAAGTAATAAAATGAAATACTTGAAAATGGTAAATGAATTCATTAAGGGAACCTTAAGGAATGTACTTGTGAATGGTAATGATGATATGTTAGAATGTTAGAAAAAAATGGTTAGTTGTAATTTTACGTCATAGACCTGATTCCTTATGGGTTCCCTGGCGGGGACATTACACTTCAACAATCCCAAATATAATCACCAACACAATGTGGTCTCTAAAGTATATATATTAGAAACATATAACATGTAGTCCACTGTCCAAAATTAATTAACTTGCAGAATATAGAAACATTCATATCAAAACATTCACACAAGTATAACACCAGGATTTATAGTGGAAACCCAACTTGGGAAAAACCACTTTCTAACATGTTACTGATATTTTCACTCTTCTATTTAGTGAGCTCTATGAAAATCCAATGTTGTTAAAGGTTTACAAACACAGTACTAGGTGTGACCCTGTTAAAGGATTTAAACAATATGTCAAAAGTGACATGGTTAAAGGATTTAAGTACATGCCATTAGAATGCGACCTTGATTAAAGGATTTAAACAATGACTGTTTGGTCAACCTTCATTAAAGGATTTAGACTTATACAATGGTTAAAAAATAATAGTTGTTTCTAATCTGAAAAATATACAACTTACTTTGCAAATAATAGATCCAATTCACACATATATGTTGATTTACTGACTGAGCTACATTTCCATCTCCATCACTGATCTTCTCAAAATTCTCTTCAAGCAATCACAACTTTGTTTAAATCCTTCACAATTTCACCTTCAACCTTCTTCTTAGACTTATCAATCAATAGCATCAATAACTTTAGCCCCTTCTATAACCTCACAATTAGGTTTTCCTTTATACCTCTTCAATCAGGTAGATCCATCTTTTGCTACTTAATCACCTCCATAGATCTTAGGTTTAGGTTAGATTCATTGAATCCTTCCATCATTTATGTTCTTCATCCTTCCTTCTAGATAAATCTTCAAAATTCTCATTGAATTCATAATAAAATGATTTACCATGAATTAAATTCTCCATACAATCAATTAATAAAGTCAACATGATTTATGTATCCCAAGACTTCAACTATGTCAGCTAGGAATCTAAATTCTTTCTCCAAATGTAAATTAATAACACTCGGTCAATATTGTGTTCATCTCCTCAATCATCACTGTGTAACTCAGTCATCTCTACAAACTGTCTTCCTCGGTGAACACTATTTTTCTCAATATTTTCCTATTGCTCGGCATAAACTGATGTTCAGTCAACACTATATTTACTTGGCATATACTGGCGCTCGGTTGACACTAACATCACTCGGCTTAAACTAGATTTCTTCACTTTTTCTCGGTTAAGCCTACTTCTTCAGTCTTTCTTCTTACTTAGATAAATAATAAATTATCTTATCAATGTGCCAAATAATCAAGTACCCATTGAAGTATCAAATAACTCAACCTTTCCTTAGGTTCTCTTGTTATCTCCCTTGCCCTAATCCTTTTCATCAATCAATAAATATGGTACTTTCTTAGATAAAAATTGTAATACCATTTAAGGTTTGACATCAATGACAATACAACAATTGTTTCGATTGCAATTTCCAACAATACATTGGCTAAATTATTGATGAGTCTATGGCATCATATTGTTGACTTGATTGTATTACATGAATTTGTTATGTATTAAAGATCATAACTGGACAAGTTAATGTGGTCAGTAATTGAAGAGTTTTGTATAGACCAAGCTAGTGTTGTGTATACTGAGTAACAGTAATAACCGAGTTAGTTATCACTGACATATTTTCTATTAACTGAGGGAGTGAAATAAATAAAGTTTATAACAGCCGACTAAATTGATGAGATGGATCATTGCTTATGATTTTGAGGTAAAATATAAATTTTTTTATGATGATTTAATGGATAACAAAATTCAAGATTGATCTAATGGAGAAGGATGAAACATTTTATAGACACATCTATTGAGGAAGTTTGAAGAGGCAAAAGGAACAATGGATATTAAGAGGAAAAATCTAATGGATGATATAAAAATGGTTTATGAAGTCTATTTAAAGAGACATGAGATTAATTATTGAGTCTGGAGCTTATTAACACTATAGGAGAATTCACGTGAAAGGACTATTTTCATGCACCACTGATCAAATTGGTTACAGACAGAACCAAGCTGTACTATAGGCATTACAGAGCATCAGAGGATTATTCACCGAGCTGAATATGTTTAAGGATATGAAGGATTGAAGTGATTATTGATCAGATGATGTATTTTGAGCTTAGCATAGATCTAAAAATTTGTAAATATTAGTTGTATTTGAACTAGATCATTTTGTATTAGTTTAACCATTGTTACAACAAAATCTCTTAACTGAGTGGACTTAAGAGTCTTATTTTTATTTCAATATGACATTCAAGGAATGTTGTTGATTTTCTTGTTGACCCCATAGCTGGTCAAGAGTTATCTATTAGTGATAAATCCTTTGACCAGGTCACACCTCACAGTGTGTTTTGTAACCTTTGACAGGGTTGGCTCCTAACTGATCTCACTTCAAAAGAGTGAATTATTTTGGGTTACTGGTCCCAGGTGGTTTTTCTCCTAATAGGGTTTCCACGTTAAAAATATATGTATTATGTTTATTTGATGTGATTGGATTGTTATTTTACTTTACACATTTCATATTAAGTCTGATTGGTAAACGTAGTATTGAAATGAGTGTCAATCAGTAGATGAAGGGAAAAATTATTGTTGATAACTTACCGAGTTGATTATTTTTTTGAAAAGTTTGAATATATACATCTGGGAGTTTGGGACTATAGGATAACTAGAACTAACTAATTTAACCCCCCTCAATTATCTAACAATTGGCATTAGAGAGTATTGGTTGCTTGGAAGGAAATTTTAAAGGACTTAAGCTAAAGATCACAAGATGTCTAAGAGAGAGGTGCCAAAGCTTAACAAAGATAACTTCTCAACATGGAAAAAAAATGAGGTTGCATATATCTGGAATTGGAGAATCTACAGTATTTCACCTAGACAATGCTTACATTCAATCTTCGATTGGACCTTTGACTATTGATTAGTTGAGAGATAGACATGAACATAACATGACAATGATTGAGATTGTTGCCATCTTAACAGATGCTCAATTTGAAGATGTCAAGACATGTACATCAGCCAAAGCAATGTGGGACAAACTTACACTAGTTTACAGAGGAGATGTTAATGTGATGAGATAAATAGCTGAAAGTCTCAAAGGAAAGTTTGATGATATGAAGATGAAAGAAGGTGAGAAAATTTCTTAGTACAGTAACCGAATCAAAGATATTGTCAATGCTATCCGAGGAGTAGGAGGTGTTATTGATGAAGACAATGTTGTGAGTAAAGTTCTTAGAACTTTTTTGCCTGTCTATGCTATTAGAATTTCTGTAATTCATGAAATGAGATCTGCAATGGGTAATGTTCTTACACTTGATAGCCTAATTGGTAAATTGACTACTTTTGAGTTGAATAACTATGATAATAGTATTGTACCGAGTGTTGAGTCTACATTTATGTCATCTTTGAAAATTGGAAAATCAAGTAGTAAACATATGATAGTAAATGAAAGTGACAGTGACAGTGATGAGGATGAACTTGATGAACTTGAATCACTAATTGCTTAGAGACTGCAAAAAGGTAAAGGAAGATATAAGGGGAAATTACCTTTGGCATGTTTTAACTGTAAAGAGATTGGTCATATTACAACTAGGTTTCCTAATAGAAAAGATGATGATAAAGACAATGAACCATCTGGTGAAAGAGATTTTGACATAAGAGATAACCGAGATCGCAAAGGCAACCGACAATATGACAACAAAAGTAATTGAGACTACAAAGATAAAGGAAAGAAGGCATGTTACCTTGTTGAAGATGATGATGACACTTACATCGACACTAATGAAGATATTGAGGTAGTATTTGTAGCTTTGAAAGAAGATTTAGAAGAAGAGGAAAGGTACGTTGAAACAACACTTATTTCTAAAGTTAGGAAGAATGATACATGGATTATTGATAGTGGTTGTACTCATCATATGACTAGTGATGAAGATAAATTTGATTACCTTGAACATTATAATGGAGGATTTATTAAAATGGGAAATCATACACCTTGTCTAGTAAAAGAAAAAGGATTTATCTTGTTGAACAATAAGATTAGATGTGAAAATGCATATTGGGTGAAGGGACTTAACTATAATTTTTTGAGTGTAGCATAGTTGAATAACTCAGGTCACCAAGTTTCATTTTAAAATAGAAAGGTGAAAATCTATGATGAGACTGGAAAGTTGGTCGGTACTGGTGAACAATCAAAAGGTAATCTGTTCTATCTTGACAATGCTGAAACTTCTTGTTTAATGGATAGAACTGAAGATGTGTGGTTGCAGCATAAAAGGTTAGGTCATGTGAATTTTGACAACATGGTTAAGATCAGTAAGAAAAGAAAAGTTAGAGGCTTACCGAGCTTATATAAACCTGACCATGTCATGTGAAAACAATGTCAACTAGGAAAATGGTCAAAATCTAGTTTTAAGAGAAAGACCTATTCATCTAAAGCTATTCTGGAGTTGGTTCATACTGACTTGAGTGGTCCTATGAGAACTTAGAGTTACTGTGGTGACAAATACTTTATTTTTTTTATTAATGACTACTCTAGTATGATGACATTTATGTTTTTGATGGATAAATATGAAGCTTTCAAAATGTTTAAATGGTATAAAGCTAAAGTGGAAAAAGAAAGTGGAAAATAATTAAAAATGCTTAAGATCTGATAGAGGAGATGAGTTTATCTCTGATGAATTCACTAACTTTTGTAATGAGCATGGAATTAAAAGACATGTTTCTACACCAAGAACACCATAGTAGAATGGAATTGCTGAAAGGAGGAATAGATCTATAGTTGATTGTGCTAGAAGACTAATGATTGAGAAATAAAGATTCAAACAAGACACCTTATGAGTTATGGTTTGGGTGCACACCTAATGTAAGCTATTTTAGAATATTTGGAAGTACATGTTACATTATAAAAAATGATAGAAATGAAAAATTTGATTCTAAAGGTGATGAAGGAATATTCTTAGGATATTATACTAAGAGCAAAGCTTACAAATGTTTGAATAAGATTTTTAACAAAATGATTGAAAGTGCTAATGTGAGAGTTGGTGAGTTTACTGAGATAAATGATGAAGAAAGCACAAAAGAACCAAAAGAATATGGTAGATATACATTCATTGAGTTACCTAACCCTCTACCCAAGCAACAAGTAGAAGCTATCGAGCTATAGGATAAAGACACCGAGTATCAGCCCATAGACACTGAGAATCAAGAAATTGCTACCAAGGAAGATATTGATCCTACACCAACTGATGAACAAAGAACATAAAAAGTGTTGGAAAAAATTATGAGAAGACACCATCCACATAACCAAATTATTGGAGACAAGCAAGATGACATGATGACACAAAGTAAGTTGAGGCAAAACAATGCATGTTTAGTTTGTGAATTTGAGCCTAAAAATATTAGAAATGCACTTGAGAATGATGAATGGATTAAATAAATGAATGAGGAAATTGAAAAAATACTGAAGAAAAAAACATGGACATTGGTATCGAGATCAAATGATAAAAATGTTATTGGATTAAAATTGATATTCAGAAACAACTTGAATGAGAATGGTGAAGTCACTAGGAACAAAGAAAGACTTGTATGAAAAGGGTATGCACAAGAAGAAGGAATTTATTATGGTGAGACTTTTGCACTAGTTGCAAGACTTGAAGGAGTTATAATATTACTAGAATATGCTATTAGGAATGAATGCAAAGTGTTTTGGAAGTCATTCTATAGCAGTTGTTGTTGCATTCATGACTTGGATTGTCATTGATGTCAACACAGTGATATTCTGGATATTAGCAGGAAAGCAAGTATAGTTTTGTTTTGCGCACATGTTGTATTGTAGATTACCTTTTTCATAGTTTATGGTATGTTCTTTGGTGTTTTATTAACATATGGTTAACAATGCAATAAGAAATTCATTCATTTGTAAGAGTTATGAGCATTTTGGTGAAAGCAGTGTTTAGACAGTGTTTCTATGCAGCAATGTTTGGAAATCGGAGGATATCTCTTAGCTGGGATGGAATCTGATTTTGTGTAGTTAAAGGGATATTGGAGACTCATTAATTATGATGTGGTTCATAGCTCAAACTTTGAGGATATGTTTGGAGAAAGTTACAGTAACTGGAAGCTGACAGTTTTATGTGAATTCTGTGTGTAGCGTGTAGAATTTATTATTTTGTAATTGAGGACCGACTCATTTGTAATTATTTGAGTTTGGTATATAAGAAGGAATTTTTTCCTTATTTTAATGTGTACTATGAAGAGTGAGATGCAAATATATGCATGAAGTGAAGAAAAGAGCTAATTTAGTGATGAAGGAAGACTTGTGAGTACAGAGATCTGGAATTGTGATCTTGTGTAGCAGAGAGTGCAATTTTGGTACAGTGTGAAGGAGGTAATATATTTCATATTATTCTATTGAATAATTCTAATATCTTTTGGATAGTGGGTTCAGAGATCTTGCCTTGAAGTTGTTTGGGTAGTGGGTCCTTCTATCTTCCATAAAATCTTAACCGGGTTAGAATCTTTTAACAGGGATTCAAAATCTCCTAACAGGGATTTATATGTACTGAATGTATTTCATAAGACTCCTAACAGGGTCCATCATCTAACAAGGAACTTTCATATTAGTGCATCATTTTGTGGGCATCATTCCTACCAGGGTTTACTCTTTTCAAGAGGTTCCCTAGTTAACATATCTTGTGTTATTGTGCAATTGTGTATGATTATCTTTCTATGGTTGATCAGTACATTGATTATATTATTTAAAGCTGTTGAATGGATAAATTATCTGATAACTAATTCACCCCCCCCCTCTCATTTATCTTCGGGATCTTTACTTTCTAACAATTGGTATCAGAGCGACAAGTCCTTGAAAGAAAAGTTTAACAACTTAAGGAGATCCATGGTGAATTTCAGAAAAGAAAGCCCTAAGTTTGATGGAGTAAATTTTGATAGCTGGAAAGAAAAGATGAAGACACATCTATTGTGTTTAGGACCAAGTTATTGGTTGATTACAAAGAATGAGAAGATTATCATTGAGGAAGACAATCTAGAGGTAGGAACTAAAGATGAACTAGATCTATTCATGTGTAACATACTTGCAAGATTAGCACTTTTTTCAGCACTACCAAAGAATGAATATAGTCAGGTAAGATGTTTGAAAACATCTCATGCAATTTGGAAAGCTTTACATTCTACTTTTGAAGGTGATGAACATGCAAAGAAAGCTAGATTACATAATTGGATTTGTGCATTTGAAGATATCAGAATGATGGAAGATGAACATATTAGAAGTTATATTGGTAGGATGTCTGAGATTGTGATAGGAATAAAGTCTTGTGGAGGTGATAAGATAGAGAATGAAGTGATATGGAAAATTCTAAGAACTTTGACACCAGTATTCAAGCAAACAACACAGATGATTGAACAAGTGATACCTTGTACATTGAACTTTTCAAGAGAGACTCTTCTTGGAAGATTAGAAACAACAGAGATGAACTTGAGATTATTAGGAGAGCTACCTAGAATGGAAACAACATTTAGTGCTCTTATCATTAGACCTACAAGAAGTACTAGTGTGAATGGAGATTATGCCAGCACTAGCAGATCTGAGGAAGATAAGAAGATTGAAGAAGGTATTGCATTACTTGTGAAAAGAGAACTAGATGGTAAGAAAATCTTTAAATGTTGGACTTGTCAAGAATATGGTCATTTTGCATCTAAATGTCCTAAAAGAGTTAAGAAGTATAGAAGCAACTTTAAACCTAGGAGATCTAAAGAATGCTATTATGCAAATGATAAAGATTTTGAAGCAGGAATTGAAAAACATTTAAGTGACAATGATAATGATAACTTTGAGGAAATAGCATTTGTAGCAGTTAAAGAAGAAAGTTTTGAATCTGATAAAAGGGAAGAAAAAGCATTAGTTTCACAAGTTGAAAAGAAATCTAATTGGATTATAGAAAGTGGTTGTTCACATCATATGACTGGAGATAAAAGAAAGTTTGTTAAGTTAGATAATTATGATGGAGGAATTGTTAGGGTTGGTAACAATGCACCTTGTTTGATTAAGGGTATAGGATCTATTACTCTTGATGGAAAGACTAACACTGATGATGTTTACTTTGTTGATGGACTAAGACATAATCTACTAAGTGTTGGACAATTGGCTGATAAGTGTTATCAAGTTTGGTTTTCTGAGAAAACTTGTGTGATAAAAGATAAAGATGGAAATTTGATTGGAAAAGGATCTAGAACCAAAGGTAATGTATTTCAGTTGAATCCTACTGAGATGACATGTTTGATAACTAGGATTGATGATAGTTGGTTATGGCATAAAAGGTTTTGTCATATAAACTTTGATAATATTGTCAAGGTGAGCACTACACTTGCGGTAAGAGATTTACCTAGAATTATGAAACCTACTAACATGATTTGCAAAGAATGTATGATGGCAAAGAAGAAAAGGAGTTCATTTCCCAACAAGAAGTTCACATCGACAGAGAAGTTGGAGATTGTTCATACAGACTTGAGTGGTCCTACTAGGACTAGAGGATTCTATGGTGAAAGGTATTTTATGATTCTTGTTGATGATTTTACAAGAATGATGTGGATTGCATTTTTGAAAGAAAAATCTGAAACATTTGATAAATTTAAGATCATGAAAAGGAAAATTGAGAATGAATCGGGAATGAAGATTAAGTGTCTAAGATCTGATAGAGGTGGTGAATTTACATCTAGAGAGTTTAACACTTTTTGTGAAATGAATGGTATTAAGAGACAACTTTCAGCCCCTAGAACACCAGAAAAAAATGGTATTGCAGAAAGAAGGAACAGGTCAATAACTGAAGTAGCAAGAGCTATGTTGTTTGAAAATGATTTGTCTAAAACTTTTTGGAGAGAAGCAGTGAAAACAACAGTATACACTATGAACAGAGTACAAATCAGAGTAGATACAAACAAGACACCTTATGAATTATGGTTTCGACATACACCCTTAGTTAAGTATTTTAGAATTTTTGGAAGTAAATGTTATATAAAGAGAGATGATGATATAGGAAAGTTTGATCCTAGAAGTGATGAAGGAATATTTCTTGGATATTCTTTAAAAAGCAAAGCATATAGATGTTATAACAAAAGAACTAAGACTATTGTTGAAAGTGAAAATGTAAAAGTTGATGAGAAGTTTAAAATTCAGGAAAGAATGCTTGATTATGAATTTGATGGAGAAGCACAACCTTAGCCTAACATTGAAAATGAAGAATTATTTTTTGAAACTAATAGTGATTTGCTGAATGAAAGTCATACAGAAGAAAATACAGAAGAAAATAGAGAAGAAAATAGAGAAGAAAGCAGAGAAGAATCTACAGTCGGAACAAGATCAGTAACTATGACACCTAACAGGTATACTTCAAGACATCACCCTATTGACCAAGTTATTGGAAGTTTAGATAGAGGAGTTTTGACTCAAAATAAGGTACATTTATGTTTGATTTCTCAAATTGAACCTAAGACTACTAATGAAGATTGTGAAGATGAACATTGGATCAATGCTATGAAAGAAGAACTAGAGCAGATTGAAAAAAACAAGATATGGGAATTGGTCCCTAGACTTGAAGACAAGAATGTGATTGGAACAAAGTGGGTATTCAGAAACAAGATGAATGAACAAGGAGAAGTGATAAGAAACAAAGCAAGATTGGTATGTAAAGGATATTCACAACAAGAAGGAATTGACTATGAAGAAACTTTTGCACCTCTGGCCAGACTTGAAGCAGTGAGAATGTTTCTAGCATATGCAACTTACAATAAATTCACAGTGTATCAGATGGATGCGAAGTCAGCATTTTTGAATGGTGAATTGGAAGAAGTCTACATTGAGAAGCCTAAAGGTTTTCCTTTGACACAAGAAGGAGATATGGTATGTAAGTTAAAGAAAGATTTATATGGATTAAAACAAGCACCTAGAACCTGGTATGCAAGATTGGATAAGTATTTATTGAAATTGGGATTTATAAAAGGAACAACAGATGGTAACTTATACACAAAAGAAATTGAGAATGGTTTGTTGGTTATAGTTATATTTGTTGATGATATTATCTTTGGAGGAGAAGATGAAGCTAGTGACAAATTTGTAGATGAAATGAAGATTGAATTTGAGATGAGCATGATTGGAGAAATGAAATATTTTTTGGGATTACAGATAACACAAAGCAAGGAAGGTATATTTGTAAGTCAGAATAAGTATTTAAATGAATTATTGAAAAGATTTGGAATGGAAGATTCTAAACCTGTTGGAACACCTATGGTAACTAGACATAAGTTATCTAGAAAAGATCAGACACCAGCAGTTGAGCAAAAAAAGTACAAATCTATGATTGGAGGATTATAGTACTTGACACATACAAGACCTGATATAGCACATTCAATGGGGATTGTAGCAAGATTTCAAGCAGAACCTAGAGAATCACATTATGCAACAGTAAAGAGGATATTGAGATATCTAAAAGGAACAATGGATTATGGATTATGGTATGAGAATTCTGATGATTTTACCTTATGTGCCTATACTGATGTAGATTGGGGAGGCAATGTTGATGACAAGAAAAGAACCAGTGGTGGAGCCTTTTTTCTTGGGGGAAAATTGGTCTCTTGGCTAAGTAAGAAGCAGAATTGTACTTCACAAAGCATAGCAGAAGCAGAATATGTTGCAGCAGCAAATAATTGTAATCAGATTATTTGGATGAAGCAGATGTTGAAAGATATTGGAATAAACTTTGATGAGCCTATTGTTATACATTGTGATAACACCAGTACAGTGATTATGTCAAAAAATCCTATTTTACATTCTAAGACTAAACATATTGAGATCAAGTATCATGTTGTAAGAGAGAAAGTTGCAGCAAAAGAAGTAAGATTGGAGTACATAAGTACAAAGGAGCAGATAGAAGATATATTTACAAAGCCTTTACCTAAGGATGCATTTGTGTTTCTGAGAGGTATGCTTGGGGTTATGCCCCAACCTATTTTTGAGAATTGATGCAGATGATTACATCCATCCAGTGGTATATGAGCCCTATCTTTCTTTTGGATTGGATGTTGGAACTTCCTCTATGGGGGAGTTTATGAGCTGAGTCATGAGGACTCTTGTTATTGTATTCTTCTAAAAAGTGTCTTTTGACATTAAGTTGTTGTTGACTTAGTGATAGAATTTTTCTCATTGATGTCAATGGGGGAGAGATATACATGAAAAACATTGTGGATTGTATGAGAGAGCTGAATAGGAAAATGAAGCAAGATTTGATTTGATATTTTACAGTGATGTTGTAGTATTGGATTTTTGGAACATTGGATGTTTTTCATCTATGTTTCCATCAATGCCAATGGGGGAGATTGTTAGGAATGAATGAAAAGTGTTTTGGTAGTCATTCTGTAGCAGTTGTTGTTGCATTCATGACTTGAATTGTCATTGATGTCAACACAGTGATATTCTGGATATTAGTAGGAAAGCAGGTACAATTTTGTTTTGCACACATGTTGTATTGTAGATTGGATTTTGTATAGTTGATGGTATATTCTTTGGTGTGTTATTAACCTATGGTTAACAGTGCAAAAATAAATTCATTCATTTGTAAGAGTTATGAGCATTTTGGTGAAAGCAGTGTTTAGACAGTGTTTCTATGTAGCGATGTTTGGAAATCGGAGGATATCTCTTAGCTAGGATGGAATCTAATTTTGTGCAGTTAAAGGGATGTTGGAGACTCATTAATGATGATGTGGTTCATAATGCAAACTTCAAGGATATGTTTGGAGAAAGTTACAGTAACTGGAAGCTGACAGTTTTATGTGAATTTTGTATGTAGCATGTAGAATTTATTATTTTGTAATTGAGGACTGAGTCATTTGTAATTATTTGAGTTTGGTATATAAGAAGAAATGTTTTCATTATTGTAATGTGTACCGTGAAGAGTGAGATGTGAATATATGCATGAAGTGAAGAAAAGAGCTAATTCAGTGATGAAGGAAGACTTGTGAGTACAGAGATCTGTAATTGTGATCTTGTGTAGTAGAGAGTGCAATTTTGGCACAATGTGAAGGAGGTAATATATTTCATATTATTCTATTGAATAATTCTAAGATCTTTTGGACAGTGGGTTCAGAGATCTTGCCTTGAAGCTATTTGGGTAGTGGGTCCTTCTATTTTCCATAAACTCTTAACCGGGTTAGAATCTTTTAATAGGAATTTATATGTACTGAATGTATTTCATAAGACTCCTAACAGGGTCCATCCTCTAACAAGGAACTTTCATATTAGTGCATCATTTTGTGGGCATCATTCCCACTGGGGTTTACTCTTTTCAAGAGGTTCCCTAGTTAACATATCTTGTGTTATTGTGCAATTTTGTATGATTATCTTTCTATGGTTGATCAGTACATTGATTATATTGTTTAAAGCTATTGAATGGATAAATTATCTAATAACTGATTCACGTCCCCCTCTCAGTTATCTTGGGGATCTTTATTTTCTAACATATGCTTCCTATAAAGGATTAAAAGTATATCAAATGGATGTCAAATATGCATTTTAGAATGAGATACTTGAGGAAGAGGTTTACATTGAACAACTTGAAGGTTGTGTTGATCGGAATTAAAAAAACATGGTATGTAAACTACACAATGAACTGTATGGACTGAAACAATTACTAGGAGCATGGTATGAAAGACTACATTCATATCTTATTAGTATTGGATTTGTGAGGACAAGTGAAAATAGCAATTTTTATTTGAAAGGAGGAACTGATTGTTAGGATTAAAAAGATAGAAATAACAGTTACATGCAAATATAACCAATATCAGAAAATAATAAACCACATAGAAGAGAACACAAGACACAAATATTTAACATGGTTCACTTGATCCCTAGGCTATGTCCACCAATAAAGAGTCCAATATTTTATTATCTAGTGATTACAACCTAATTATAATCTGTAATCCCTTATAGCTCAATCCTACTACAAGTACTAAAACCATACATCATTATGAAATCCCTAACCCTAAGCCATTTTATACAAGCTTTTGCCACTTTAGGGTTAGAATTGGTTACAACATGTCGGCCAAAAAAATAGCCAAAAATATTAGCCAGAAAATTAGGTAGAAAAATAGGGCCAAATTTTTTTTCCTTAGGGGTTGCCACCACCAAACCCTCACTCTTGGGGGCTGCTACCCCCAAACCCCTGCATCATCCTTGGTGTGACCCCTAACCCCAGTGAGGGTCCCTAGAGACTTTTTAGTACTTTCTTGATCAATCACCACAACATAAAAATCTCCCACTTGGGGATTGATCAGGCTCCACACAAAACAACAATCTCCCTCTTGGAACTGATCTTGTAGCTAAACTGATACCCTGTGAAGCTCCCACTAGATCCAACCACCCTGGACTCTATTGTTCCTTTATTTTGTTTAGTCTAGTAGACCAACTGAAGTTGAACAAGAGTTCAACTTCTCCCTTGTTACTACCTTTGTAAACATATCTTCTAGATTATCATCTATATGTATCTTTTCCAACTTTAACTGCCCATCATCCAAAACTGACCGAATGAAATGGTATTGCAACTATTTCTGTTTTGTCTTAGAGTGCAAAGCATAATTCTTCGCAAGATGAATAGAACTCTACTTGTTTGTATATAGAAAATTATCCATCTGTGGATGTCCCAATTATTCTATAAATAATTGAAGCCACATCATCTCCTTAGTTTCCAATATAGCAACAACATATTCTGCCTTTGTAGTGGATAAAGAAACCACCTTTTGTAGTCAAGAAACCCAACTCACTATTGTCCCACCAAAAGTAAATACATATCTTGTAGTACTCCGCCTGCTATCTATATCTCCTACCAAATCTGAGTCAACATAGCCTTGTACAGAAGTAGTAGATCCCCCAAAGTGTAAACACTTATTGGATGTACCTCTCAAATATCTGAGAATCCATTTGACTGCATTCCAATGCTCAATTCTAGGGTGACTCCTATATCAGATAATGACTCCCACTGTGTGTGCAATATCTAGCTGAGTACATACCATAGCACACACTAATCTCCCTATAGCTAAAGCATAAGGTACCTTGGACATTTTAGCCTCCTCTTCTAGTGTCTTAGGACACATCTCCTTAGTAAATTTCAAATGACCAGGCAAAGGTGTACTGATAGCTTTGGTAGTCTCCATAGAGAAATGTTGCAACACCTTCTCAATATAATCAACTTGAGATAAAGTCAAATTCCTATTTTTCTTATCTCTACAAATTTTCATACCAAGTATTTGTTTTGTTGCCCCCAAATCCTCATAGCAAAGGAATATGCTAACTATTGTTTTAACCCCTTAATATGATCGATGCTAGACCCAACTACAAGCATATCATCAACATATAAACATAAAAAAATGTAGCTATCATCATCCAACCTCTCAAAATAAACACAATGGTCATAATGACACTGAGTGTATCCATGCTCATTCATAAAAGTGTCAAATTTAATTTACCATTGCTGAGGTGCTTGCTTCAAGCCATATAAACTTTTTTGCAATCTACACACCAAATTCTCCTTACCCTTGACCTCAAAACCTTGTGGCTATACCATATATATTTTTTCATCCAAATCACCATGAAGAAAAGTTGTTTTAACATCAAGATTCTCTAAATGAAATTCTTTAGTAGCCACAATACTTAAAACAGTATGAATGGAAGTCATTTTAACAACTAGAGAAAATATCTCATCAAAATCAATACCCCTTTTACTTTGATCTTCAAGGGTTTGGAGTACTAACACCTGTCGCTTCTTCATCTAATTCCTTTTCTTCTAAATCTTCTAAACGATATGTCGATTCCCAAGTCATGTAGGTTTCTTCCCTTGGCCAATGAAAGGCAAGGACCTCATCTTTCCTTGGGGACAACTTGTTCCACTCAGTAACCAACTAGTGAACCTCTATTCTTACATTTGCAAAGTATATCCTAGCATCCTGAAGGAATTTAATAAATTGTATGAATGGGGTATTATCATCTGTACATAAAATGGAATCTAATTTATATAGTACTTGTCTATCTATTTGCTCCATCCATTGATCTTTATCTTTGATTACCCCATCTGCCTTAATAAGACCAGGAAAAATTTGGAAATCATCCTGGAAAGATCTTGCCCTTAGGATTTCTGACCTTCTTCTTATACTCCCCCTATTTACCTAAAAGTCAAAAAGATCCTTGACAAACCTGTAAGTATTTGCTAGCTCAATATTTACAACACATTTATCCTTATTTTGATCAAACCATGACCTCAAACTATCTTTTCTTGCAGACCACCTTTCCAAAATTTTGTCCACAGTAGCCACCTCTTTCTAAAAAATTGCTAAGACATCTGCCAATTGTTTTGTAGATTTGTATATTTCTTTAGGCCTCACCTTTACAAAAAACTGTAAAACAACATCTTTTATCTTCTCATCTAACCTATCCTTTACTTTCTGATCAATATCCTCCTCATCTATGGAAGGAGGAAAAGGGGAAGGGGGAAGTTCAATAATAGGGCTTGATGAGGAAGGCCCAATAGGGGAGGAAGCTATCTAAATTTTCTTTGACAATTGTATTGGGCCATGTTCTCCCAATCTCTTTCTTAAGTCTGTAATCAGAATATCTCTCTCAAGAATCCCCCGTTTCATCTCACCATAAATCTTCAAAACTGTTTCCAATTTTGTAGTGAGCTCTTCCTTTTCTGCCACTTTTGTTGTTAATTATGTCATGGCCATTACCATACCTGATGCTTCCACCAAAGAAGTATCAGTAACTCTTCTTACAATTAGACTCCCTGAGAGGTCATCTTTGACAATTTGTTTTCCCTTGTTACTATTATTCTTTCTTAAAGACCACATTACCAATGCTTGATGATTATCACTGAAAGTGACTCCTTTAACAACCTGTTCTGCTTCCTCTAGAGTTCTATGGAGAGGAGTGGTCTATTTTCTAACTGCATCAAATAGTACTACATCAGCTATATCCCATTCTAGGAGGGTTAGTACTCCTGACACCTTTACCATATCTCTTCCCTGTTTTGGAGTGATTTGTTTAAATTTTACAGTCATCTCTATTTTCACTTCTTCCTCTATGACTTGTAAATCCTTCTCTGGATTCTCTTTGTGTCTCTTCTCACAAATTTCTTGAAATTGTTTGATGTTTAATTTCCAAAGAAATTGCATAAAGGCCCTAGTTTTAACAAAAGTATCATCAACCAAAAACTCTTCACAAGCTTGCTTGATTATAGGGTCCAATTTTGTACTTGCCAATTCCCCTACTATTAAATCCAAGTTGGGTTCTTCTGGTAGCTCTAGCACTCCCTCATTTACTTCTTCGTAAGTCATAAAGATTTGACCTAGAGCATCTACTTGCTGTACTTGTTCTGCAATCTCTTGGTCATCAAAAATTCTTAGAGGAGATTGTGATGGGGAGTACTCCTTTTCAACATGAGCAGGTCTTTCTTCCAATCTTTGCCTTTTTGATGGGGGTGGAGAATCAATTATATCCTCAGAATTTTGAGGATGAGGAGAATCGGGGATCTCCATAATCTCCTTTTGTTTTCCAACATGTTGTGAGGTTGATGGGATATCCCTTTTATCTATTTGCTTTTGCTAGCTTTGTTCTGGTATCACCACATTGTAACCAGTCTTCTTTTGCACCATGTACATCCCCGGGGATAACCCTTTTGCAAACACAGGCTTGCTCAATAATTGTTGAGCCTTTTTTGGATCATCCTTCATAACCTTTTCATTCTTTTCATTTAGGGTCTGAAAAATATCCTGAAAACAATTCATAAGAGTATCTATTTTTTTCCCCATTGGAGTTATGCTTTTCAGGGGATCCCATCCTGAATCAAATTGCTGAATAAAATCTAGTGTCTTCCTATATACCAACCATTTTTCTTTCATAACCTCTTATTCCTGCATCTTTGCTACATTCCTAACAATATATTTAGGGAAATTAAAAATATGGTTAATCATGGCACACTTGGCTCTCTTTTTAAACATTTCATTATAGAAACCTTCTGGATCTGCTATTCTGGCAGTTACTGTAGCCATATGGTATGGAGCCAGAATTTTATCCATGTAAACCCATCCACCCTTGGTAATTATGAATTGATGGGAAATGGTAACATTTGGGAATAAAGTTCCCTTGCCTTTCCCAGTGAGGGCACACTCTTCAATATCTCCTAATTGCCTCAAGAACTCTACAATTCCAATCCTAAGGGGTACCTGATAGGGCAATATAAAAGGGGTCCCCCTGAAACCATACATCTTGATGACAGTTGATACATTGTAGAAAATAACATCTCCCCAATTGTGTAAAATGTTCAGATTCTTAGCAAACTGGTTTGGCCTAATAACCTGTGCCAATACTGTTGGGATTCTTGGGTTGTCTACAACAAATAGCTTCCTGAGTCTAGCTACAAAACATTTATCAAAATTAATGAAACTATGATCCTTCTTATCCTAGGTCATTGTGAGGCTCCATAGTTGTACTGGCATATCTTCACCATCCTTCTTTCTCACTAATTCCATTTCTTGTTCAAAATAACTTGCTCCTTTAAACAGAAACATGTACATTATGAATGAGTACCAACAAAAGGGCCTGTCACCTTCATTCTTTTGAATCTTCACTAATCCATTATGGATTAATTCAACAATAAAAAGAGAAAAATCAAAAGTAATAGATACCTGTGCATGTAAAATTTGGATCATCATGCACATCAAGTGTATTAGCATCCTTTCACTAACATCCTCTCCAAAAATCTGACATAATGACCAATATGCACCCTTAGCTCTGAGATCAAAATATTCTATTTTAAAAGGCTCCTGAGTGTTATGTCCCATAATAACCATTTTTCCAATTTTGGTGCAAAAATCCTTTAACAACTTGCCTTTGAAATAGTTCCTTTGTGCATCATACACTTGCCTTAGTTCTTCAAAATCAATGCTCTCCAAACTCTGAGGGTTCACTTAACCTGAACACCTTCCTAATTTCTTCAGCAGAAACTTTAATCAATAATACTCCCTTTGCATCCCTAACTTCTTTAGTGATTGGATCATAACTCTTTGCAACCTGGGTCATCAAATCTACATCTAAAAAGACACCAGGGATGACAAGTTTTCCTAGGTCAGACTACCATATATTGCTTGCAGGGTGAGGGGCATTTCTCAGACTAAAACCTACTTTGAATAATTCCAATCTTGTGATATCAGAGTCACCTCTTGCATTGATTGTACCAATTTTGGCCTCTCTAATAAAACTTGCTATGTCATATAAACCCTCCGCTATTTTTACCCTAGGATCTTTGGGAATCAAACTCTTGGTTTTCACTGGGGTAGTGGAAGAGCCAGGAAGTAATTGCAATAAATCCTCATGCAAACCTCTTTCACTATACTCAATTTTACCCGACAATTCTTTCCTTGGTGCCATTTTAAGGTTTATCTTTAAAAGAAATCTTTGCAAGATAGACAAAATATAGAACTATGATTCTTTTAGTAAGGAAGCAATTCACACAAGTATTTCACCATCCTTTTTTCTTGGAAACCACTGAGGAATAGTAGCCAGTCCTCGTAATTCTTCACGCCTGAGTCTCTACAAATTTTTTATCTCTTTGTGCTTCTGAGAGTGCGTGAAATTTTGATATATGAGCCATTAAAGTAGTCATTTCAATAATTAATTTAGCATGATTGAAACCATTACTCCTCTGGAAGAGCGAACTGTCACTTCTCAATGAGAAACTTCAAATTTGCATCACTTTATCTCTAGTTTGAATTAGAACCGTTGATCCTCATTAGAAGATGATCTAACGGCCTATCACATGATTGCATAGTGTGAAAAACACTCATGTGAACATGTGACTAACCATCACATTACCTCTCTATTTTTGGCGGTCTCTTATAACTTCCAGCATTAGGACAAAATGTTATTCGCATGATCGCATAGCTTAAAAGAAGCTTATGCAAACATGCAAAAACCCGTTAGCACTTATCACCATCATTTTCTTCCTTTGAATCATCGGTCCCACCTCACCTTTTTCAATAAACAAAATCCATGCTTGCAACACCTGGCAAATTGTCAAGTACTTTCTTTCTTTTCAAGCCCTGGTATCTGCTGATACTAGCCAATGAGAAAACATTATTCATGTACATCTGTCAAAAGTTCCACCTGAGAATGGTACTTGGTTTAATGCAAGATCAATGGCTTGTCACATGATCACATAGGCTTGTAAGATCCCATGTGATTATATGACAACCATCTGATCTTCCCCTTATTGCTTTTCAAACTTTGGCTGTCACCGGCCCCACTGTCCTTTACAAATAAAAGGCCACCACTTGTGAAATAATTGTGGCCTCCACAAATAATTTTTTAGAAAGTATGAATCCTTACCATGGGTTTGATGAACAATATAAGGTCCCATCCACAAAGACTCAAATTTTTTGTGTTTCCCTTTATCTTCAGCCCTGGCATTCCATTGAAGAACCATATCACCAGGCTGAAATTTTCTCATAGTTGCTCTCTTATCAAAAAGATACTTCATTTTTTTCTGCAACTTCACATTTTCTCTTTTTCCTTCCCTCCTAATCTCATCCAATTCAATCAGCTAAACCATTCTGTCCTACAGTGGATCACTAATTTCCATATCCTCTTCTTGCATAAACTTATAGATTGGAAGGAAATTATTTACTGGCAACCTTGATTTTGCACCATATACCATCTCAAAAGGGGACTTACCAGTAGCCCTCTTCTCAGAAATTCTATCAACCCATAGTGCTAACTTTAATTTTACATGTCAGCTTCTCTTATTCTTTTCCAGGGTTTTCTTCAAAATTTGCAAAATACTCTTATTGCTGGATTCAGCCTGTCCATTGGCCTATGGATGATAAGGGGATGAATAAGACAATATTATGCCCATTTCTGAGAAAAAATCAGTGATCTCCTATGGCCTAAAGATCATAGCATTGTCAACAACCAATTTAACAGGGACACCAAATCTAGTAATTATATTGTTCATAAAAAATTCAATTACAACAGCACTGGTTGCCCTTTTGGTTGGAATGGCTTCAATCCATTTGGTGAAATAATTAGTAGCCACCAAAATGTGACTATCTCCCCCACTAGACCTCTCAGAGAACTCTCTAATAAAATCCATACCCCACATTGCAAAAGGATCTTCTGCAACAACAAGATTCAATAATAGTGCACCTGAGAACTTTAATTTTTTAGAAAACCTTTGACAAGGTTCACATTTTCTCACATAAGAATGAGTGTCTTTGAATAATATAGGTCAATAGTATCCTGCCCTTAAGATTTTATGAGCTTTTGACCAAGTAGAATGATGTCCTCTACATAGTCTAGAGTGCATTTCCTTCAACACTTTCTCTGATTGGTACTTATCTAGACAAAAGAGTAAAATGCCATCATTATCCTTCTAGTACAAATCACCCTGGATTAGCACATATCTCTGAGCTTGCAATCTCAAGCTCCTTCTTTGATTATCATTCATTTCAAGTGGACACTTGGCATTTTTAATAAAATAAATAACATCCTTGTACCAGGGTTGCATTTCAATACTAGTAATCATATCAATATTAGCAGCAACATTATTTACCTGGACAAGGTCCATATTTTCCTCAGTCATTAACTTAGCAAGTCCCAATCCTCTTATCAATTTGGTAATATGAATTCCAAGGTCAAACTCTTGAATCCTGTTTATCCATTTACACCTCTTTCCTGTGACTTCACTTTATGTTAGGATATCCTTTACTGCAACATGAGGCACATAAGCATTAACCTTTGCACAGACCAGATATGGTCTAAAAGCTTTGACTACCTTTACAAGGGCATAAGCTTGATTTTCCATTAGTTCATAATTTAATTCAGTAGATTGTAATGATTTGCTAAAAAAGGCTATAGGATGCTCATATCCTTCTTGATCTTTTTGTAAAAGGATAGCTGCAATAGTATGAAAAGATGCAAAAGAAAACAAAGAAAATGGTTTCAAATAATCAGGTGATACCAAAACTGGGGCCTCTTGAATTGCTTGTTTGATTCTTATAAGAGCTTGCTGAGCTTCAAGGTTCCATTCAAACTTCACTTCCTTCTTTAGGAACTTCACTATAGGCTTGACCAATTCTGCAAAGTTAGCAATAAATCTTCTTACAAAATTAATCTATCCCAAGAATGACTGCACACCTTTTATGTTCTTTGGTGGAGGGAACTTTTTAATTGCCTCTACTCTTTCAGGATCAATCTTGACTCCTTTTGACACTATGTGTCCAAGTAACTTCCCTTCTATCACAACAACCTGACACTTTTTGGGATTCAAAGACACACCAAATTCTAAGGCCTTAAGAATGACCTTCTCCAAATGGGAACAATGATCATCAGCTTTCTTGGCATAAGTAGTGAGATCATCCTAATAAACAACCATTAAAACATTTATCAACTCCTCAAATGCAACATCCATGGCTCTCTGAAATGTTGCTCCAGCATTTTTCAAACCAAAAGGCATGTGAACATATACATATGTTCCCCATGGGGTTGTGAAGGCTATCTTAAATTGCTCTGATTCTTTGACCAGCACTTGATTATACCCTAAGAAACCATCCATTATTGACAAGAGTTCACATCCAGTCACCCTATGCAACATGGCCTCCATATTTGGCAATCCATAATTGTCCTTGAGCGAAGCCACATTCAGGTTCCTAAAATCAACACAGAGCCTAATGTCACCATTCTTTTTCCTTACTGGCACAAGATTGGAAACCCATGTAGAATGCCTAATTGGCTCAATGATACTAGCATCCCTTAATTTTGTCAACTCAACTTGCATCTTAGTGGCCAGTAAAGGGTTAATGGGCCTCTGCTTCTGTCTAAAAGGCTTAGCTTCTTCTTTTAAAGGAATTTCATGCTGAAATAGGTCAGCCCTATAAGCTTTGAGGTCATCATAAGACCAAGCAAACATAGATTTATATTTTTTCAAAAGTCTAATCAGGTTTCCTCTAATCTCTCTGCTCATTTTCTTGCCAATATACACCATCTGGGGGAAATTTTCAGATCCTAGGTTTATTTCCTCTAAGTCTTCCATTTTAGCATTAGACTTTTGAGACAAAAAACCATCATTTATTTTTAACATTCCTTCCAATTCTACTAACCATTTAGGTATGTGGTTGGATGTCAATTGCACTATCTCATTCCCCATGATGCATTATTTTCCCTCAACACACTGTTGTATCTCATTGAAATCTATTTGCTGACCATCATATTGATCAAGGCCTTGAATGAACCTAAGGATATCAAGGTCATCCTCAAAAACTTGCCAATTGTATACATTATCAAGCGCAACAAGCCTAGTTTTGACCTCTAACATAGACACACCAGTGAGGGTTATGTCTTCACTCTTAAGGGAAAGATTTGCAAGAAAATCTACCATGATATTATTGGATCTTTCTACCCAAAGTAGATTGAAAGCAACAAAAAACTCTAGTCTATCCCAAACAGCATGTTTATACAGTTTCAATTTTTCATCCTTGGAAGCATACTGAGATCTTACTTGGGCTATAACGAGTTGGGAATCACCATGGACTTTTAAACATTTAATACCATGCTTTATAGCAACATCCAATCCCAATATTAAAGCCTCATACTTAGTAGTATTATTGGTACATTGAAAAGTCAGCAAAAATGAGTATTTAAATGTAATACCTGATGGGGAAATGAATACAACACCAGCTCCTGATCCTTCCTTGGAGCATCCACCATCAAAGAACATTTTCCAAAGCCCATCTTTCTACAAAACCAGCTCATCCACAATTGGATCTATGTTTTTCATTTGAGGCACTACCTCTTCAATCACAAAATTGCTCATGTCAATATCTACAAAACAATTTAGATCCAATGGAGCAACCACTTCAATCATGACTGAAGAACGGGGCTCCCTATACAACTTTACTTTAGTTCCATTTATTGGGATGGTAGCATATGACAAATCTAGTTGCAACTTTCCACCCACTGCTGCAGCCCATTGTCTTGACAATAACATGCCATAATGAGGTTTTGTATCAACAACAACCACATCCATTTTATATGTGGCTTCTGGGAATGCAGCAATTTTCACTTCAATTCCAATCAAGGTCCCTACAACAGGTACTACCCTATTATCCATGGCATAACACCTTCCACTAGATGTATTGACTTGCAACCCTAACTCCTTCATCACTTGATAAGGCATTACAATTGTAGCGGCGCCAGAATCAATCATACAATTTTTTAGCAAACAATTATTTACAAGAAAAGTAACATAGAAAAGATTGATAGAAGAGGGTTCTTGTGTCACAATAGTCCCAACACATACATCAGAGATGTCATTAATTTCAATCAGCTTGTCCAGGGATTTCCCTTCCTCTTGTAAAATAGGAGTAGTTCTCTACTCACTTATGAGAGCCAAAGCTGCTACTTTGTGCTCCTCTATTTTAAGCATCTCAAGCAAAGGGATGGAAACCTTCATTTGGGACAAGGCATGTCTCATATCAAAAGTAGGTGAGTCGGTACAAAGATTAGGGTGATCCTTTGACCTACCAAATTTCTTCTTCACCTTGTGAGCAATAACTTCTTGTTTCCTTTTCTTTTCAGCTTCAAACCCTTCATCTTTACTATTTACAACATTAGGCTTTGGGGAATCCTTATCTTGAGGACTACTCTTAACAAACACTGATCTAGGGACTCCCTACTCATTATCCACCTTTCTATTCCTCAAATTGTATGAGGATTTTGCTTGAGTAATAGCAGCCACAATTAAACCCTTGATCTCTTCTTCACTGGGCTTTCTCCATTGTCTTTCATCTGACCCAGATTCTACCATATGAGTCTTGCAATCATCATTATCAAACTCTTCCTGGTCAGATTGAGTAAAAATTTGTTGTTCATAGTCAGAGAAAATCTTCCTGTTATGATCGACATCAGGGTAAATAAATTCATCATCTAAGGACTCAAAATCCCCCATTAGTTCAGTAGTAAACATGTTAATAGCAGGCTTTTCATATCCTTCATAATCTCCTGTGTATGAATCATTAGCCTCTTCTCCCAAGGCCTGAGCAACAACACATTGGAATGGTGAGTGGGGAATATTACAAGCCACACACCAAGGGGTACTTTCCACATTATGTGCTATATTTTTCTTCAAAGGATCTGGTGTATCTCTTCCCTTTTGGGGTTCATTATTATCAGGAACAGGCCTCCCATCTTTCCAATTTGTTTTGTAAGGCATATCTCTTAGATTAGGGGCTTTGTCCTACCTTTGATAAGGTGGTATTGTATCCTAAAAATTTCTACTACCTTTATCAAACCTTGCTAGGAAATCTTTGTTATTACTAGGTCCTTTGTCCATTCTATCCTCCTCTTTAGATGGCCTTGCAGGTTGTGGCCTGGTTTCTTTCCATGATCTACCTTCATCCCTTTTGTACATTTGGCTAGATGCCTTTCGGTTACTCTCAATATTTATGGCCAACTTAAAAGAATCTATAAGGGTACGGGGATTCTTGTCTCTCAAAAGGTAAGACATCTTACCATCCATAGAATTGAAATAAGTTGTCATGTAGACTGCATCATCTAGCCTTAATACTTGGAACAATTTATACATAGCCTTTTGGAATCAGCTATTAAACTCTGACATGCTCTCATTGTAATGTTTCTTGATATTATTGAACTCATTGAGCATGTAGCTAGAGTTCACATGTTCTGCATATTGCTCTTTAAAACATCTGACAAATTCTTCCCAAGATGCAATATTGTTCTCAGGTAGCCCCCTATACCAATCCCTTGCATCCTCAATCAATGATTAAACAAAGAGCTTCATTATGACATCTTCATGTTCAATCTCATAATCATTTACCTTATCTGTGAAAAAATTTAGATGCTCTTCACAGGTGATAACATTATTCCCAGTAAATAATGGGATCTTCTTTCTAATTTCATTAGGGACAACATTAGGTTGACTAGGAATACCATCAAAAAATAGAGGCCTATATCTATCCAAGTGAACTGGTCTTCTTTGGATATTTGGTTGATTCAGGGGGGTAGTTGCGACATTTTGACAGGGTATAGTTTCCACTGTACCACTAGCTATAAGGGGAACTTGATTAGGAACTGGTCCAGGTAATATTTGTCCAGGGTGATAGGCTTGAGCATTTGGAAGTGAAGTATTGGGCTGACTGAATGGAGTTGTTCCTATGGTGATAGGGATAGAGGTACTAGTAGATGTGTTCATGTTAGCATGTAGGAAGGCAATCTTCCTCTTCATTTCATCAGCAGTAGCCTCCAACTCAAGTTTCTCTAGTTGAATAGCCAAATCTTCCTTTGCTTTTCTAGCCTTCTCTAAGTCTATACTTGTTTGAGAAGGTACATTAGGAGGAGCCATAATTTTCTTGGGCTCATTAATATTTATACCCACCAGTTTTTGTTTTCCCTTATCGGGGATTTCTTTGGGAGTAGTTATAATCTCCTTGTTTCTCTTGATTTCAGAGGGATTCAATTGCCTTAAGGCATGGCATGTTCCCTCAAATTCACCTTGTTTAGGTTTATTATCCTGAGCTTGCTTTCTCAAATCTTCCATGTCACCAAATAAGTCCTTATTTAAACCTTGAACATCTTGGTTTAAATCAATAACTTGGGTCTCATTTTTCTTGGTTCTCTTGAGAAGTTCCTGCCTCTCTATGAGCAAATCACAAATTTTTTGTTCCCTCACTTTTACCCTATTTGCAATCTTAGCAAGTTGTTCACTCTCCTTTTTTCTTAAAGCAATCACCTCTTCTCTCAACTTCTCAGAATCATAGGAGGTGGTCTCAGTAGTAGAGGTTTCTTCTGGTTGTTCTAGAGTTTCTCTCGCAGGGAAATAACCTACTTCTATGACCTCTGTGATTACTTCTTTCTACATATGCACACTTGGTGTAACCCTCTTGACATGTTTGGGATCATCAGAAGAGGATGAAGATTCATGAGGAAGTGGGACATGAGATCTTTCTCGAGAAGGGCCTTGGGAACTAGCAATATTCTAACCTCTTCTAGACCATTGTTTCCTACTTGGTGTATGGAGCTCATCACCCATATTATCTTCTGGGTGATCCTTGTAGTAATACCTAGTGTATCTTGGTCGACTCATGGTATAACATGAAAATTTTAGCAAGATTTGCAACAATTAGCAACTGGTAACACAGATTTTCAGAGTTGCCACCCACTATTAAGCAAGAATCAAATTATTTTATGCTGGTCTACAAATGCGCAATAGACAGGATTTGCACTAACCTATTGCAAGCTATTCAGAAGTCCCCAGCAGAGTCACCGGTTTTGTTAGTGCTCAAATTTGTAGATTATCAAATACTCATATACTCCCAATGGACATAATCTAAAAAAATGCAAACACTAAGGTATTAAGGTTAGAAAACCTTCTTCACTTCGAGTATGAATACTTAGGTGGGTATACCTATATCAATTCACTATTTAACTAAGCTCTGAATTGTGAACTAGCTCCTTCACTGCTTTGTTATTGCTTTTGAACATCAACTTAGCAAGATGATAAAACTCTAAGTACGACCCAAATTATCTTGATACACAAAACTATGATGGAAATCATGAAAGTAGCAACATGAAACAATGGTTTAAGGATATTCATCCTTCTTCTTTTTAGAGTTAAACTCAAGGAAGGTTAACCTCATTCAGTGCTTCTACAAAGCATTACGAAACACATCCATGAACTTGTCATGGAATGATTCAGATTATGATTGTGCCAATAAAGTAAAATGAAAGAATTATTTATATTTTGGGTGGAAAATAAATGTAAACGGATCTAGAACCAATGCCTTATCCACTTGGGCATCAGAGTCAAACCCTACCTCCACATATATCTATCAAAACAAAAATACTGAAACTCAAATGACATGCCTAACATACCATCCTTTTAATTTCTACAACTATCATCAAATTCATACATGGATTATTAATTCCCAGAGACCTCCCTTAAGGTTTTACTCTTTCCTTGAAAGAAACTTAAGCTTAACCCCTATATTCACCTTGTGAATTATGTATTCAAAATTCCTTGCAATCTAAATATATAAGAAAACTAAAACACTCCATATATAAAGATAATAAAATGGTAGTAACAGAGCTCCAATATTTTGTATTAATGGTCACAATGTGTTGATATAGTATCTTCTCATTTAAAGAAAATAAGGTTTTGTATTCAGAACCTCTCTTACAAAGTATTTTTTCCACCCTTTCTAATGAACAAAGACTTGCTACTTATACTAATCAGCCATCTTGGAATCATTGAAAGGATGAAACAAGCTTCAGATGGCTGTTAAAAGATCTTGCACTAAAAACAAGATTACAAACTAACAAAGTTGTTTGTAACAACAGATTACAAATATCTATTTCCAACAATCTTGTAGGTGGCACCTTTGTCTAAGGATATTTCAAAGCAGTTGCTAAATTTGTTGCATGAATGATGACTTCCATCTGGCTAACTTACATCATCCTTTGTTTGAAACCATTCTTCCTCAAATTCTGGATCAGGTTCCATGTGTACTCTATTCTTCTTCCTCCTTTTCTTGCTACAAATCTTCAAAATGGATTGTTAGGAAGAGCATCAAAATCTTGTAACAGCTCCCAAGGGTAATTCAACTTTGGCCAAGTGTCATATTCATGCCTATGATAACTTTCTTGACATCTTTGTCCTTTTTTACTTTGATCTTCAAGGGTTTGGAGTACTAACACTTGTCGCTTCTTCATCTGATGCCTTTTCTTCTGAATCTTCTGAAAAAGATATGTCGATTCCCAAGTCATGTAGGTTTCTTCACTTGGCCAATGAAAGGCAAGCACCTCATCTTTCTTTGGGGACAACTTGTCCCACTGAGCAACCAACTGGTGAACCTCTATTCTTACACTTGCAAAGTATATCCTAGCATCCTGAAGGAATTCAATAAATTGTATGAATGGGGTATTATCATCTGTACATAAAATGGAATCTACTTTAGATAGTACTTGTCTATCTATTTGCTCCATCCATTGATCTTTATCTTTGATTACCCCATTTTCCTTAATAAGACCAGGAAAAATTTGGAAATCATCCTGGAAATATCTTGCCCTTAGGATTTTTGACCTTCTTCTTATACTCCCCCTATTTACCTAAAAGTCAAAAAGATCCTTGACAAACCTGTAAGTATTTGCTAGCTCAATATTTACAACACATTTATCCTTATTTTGATCAAACCATGACCTCAGACTATCTTTTCTTGTAGACCACCTTTCCAAAATTTTGTCCATAGTAGCCACCTCTTTCTGAAAAATTGCTAAGACATCTGCCAATTGTTTTGCAGATTTGTATATTTCTTTAGGCCTCACCTTTGCAACAAAATGTGAAACAACATCTTTTATCTTCTCATCTAACCTATCCTTTACTTTCTGATCAATATCCTCCTCATCTATGGAAGGAGGAAAAGGGGAAGAGGGAAGTTCAATAATAGGGCTTGATGAGGAAGGCCCAATAGGGGAGGAAGCTATCTGAATTTTCTCTGACAATTGTATTGGGCCATGTTCTCCCAATCTCTTTCTTAAGTCTTCAGTCAGAATATCTCTCTCAAGAATCCCCTGTTTCATCTCACCATAAATCTTCAAAACTGTTTCCAATTTTGCAGTGAGCTCTTCCTTCTCTTTAGCTTCCTTTTCTCCCACTTTTGTTGTTAATTGTGTCATGGCCATTACCATACCTGATGCTTCCACCAAAGAAGTATCAGTAACTCTTCTTACAATTAGACTCCCTGAGAGGTCATCTTTGACAATTTGTTTTCCCTTGTTACTTTCATTCTTTCTTAAAGACCGCATTACCAACGCTTGATGATTATCACTGAAAGTGAGTCCTTTAATAGCTTGTTCTACTTCCTCTAGAGTTCTATGGAGAGGAGTGGTCTATTTTTTACTACATCAAGCACTACTGCATCAGTTATATCCCATTCTGGGAGGGTTAGTACTCCTGACACCTTTACCATATCTCTTCCCTGTTCTGGAGTGATTTGTTTAAATTTTGTAGTCATCTCTATTTTCACTTCTTCCTCTATGACTTGTAAATCCTTCTCCAGATTCTCTTCATGTCTCTTCTCACAAATTTCTTGAAATTGTTTGATGTTTAATTTCCAAAGAAATTGCATAAAGGCCCTAGTTTTAACAAAAGTATCATCAACCAAAAACTCTTCACAAGCTTGCTTGATTACAGGGTCCAATTTCATACCTACCAATTCCCCTGCTATTAAATCCAAGTTGGGTTCTTCTAGTAGCTCTGGCACTCCCTCATTTACTTCTTCATAAGTCATAAAGATTTGACCTAGAGCATCTACTTGTTGTACTTGTTCTATAATCTCTTGGTCATCAAAAATTCTTAGAGGAGACTGTGATGGAGAGTACTCCTTTTCAACATGAGTAGGTCTTTCTTCCAATCTTTGCCTTTTTTATGGGGGTGGAGAATCAATTATATCCTCAAAAGTTTGAGGATGAGGAGAATCGGGGATCTCCACAATCTCCTTTTGTTTTCCAACATGTTGTGAGGTTGATGGGATATCCCTTTTATCTATTTGCTTTTTCTGGCTTTGTTCTGGTATCGCCACATTGTAACCAGTCTTCTTTTGCACCATGTACCTCCCCGGGGGTAACCCTTTTGCAAACACAGGCTTGCTCAACAATTGTCTAGCCTTTTTTGGATCATCCTTCATAACCTTTTCCTTCTTTTCATTTAGGGTCTGAAAAATATCTTGAAAAAAATTCATAAGAGTATCTATTTTCTTCCCCATTGGAGTTATGCTTTTCAGGGGATCCCATCCTGAATCAAATTGCTAGATAAAATCTAGTGTCTTCCTGTATACCAGCCATTTTTCTTTCATAACCTCTTGTTCCTACATCTTTGCTACATTCCTAACAATATCTTCAGGGTAATTAAAAATATGGTTAATCATGGCACACTTGGCTCTCTTTTTAAACATTTCATTATAGAAACCTTCTGGATCTATTGTTCTAGCAATTGCAGTAGCCATATGGTATGGAGCCAAAATTTTATCCATGTAAACCCATCCACCCTTGGTAATTATGAATTGATGGGAAATGGTAACATTTGGGAATAAAGTTCCCTTGCCTTTCCCAGTGAGGGCACACTCTTTAATATCTCCTAATTGCCTCAAGAACTTTGCAATTCCAATCCTAAGGGGTGCCTGATAGGGCAATATAAAAGGGGTCCCCCTAAAATCATACAACCTGATGACAGTTGATACATTGTAGAAAATAACATCTCCCCAATTGTGTACGATGTTCAGATTCTTAGCAAACTGGTTTGGCCTAATAACCTATGCCAATACTGTTGGGATTCTTGGGTTGTCTAAGACAAATAGCTTCCTGAGTCTAGCTGCAAAATGTTTATCAAAATTAATGAAACTATGATCCTTCTTATCCCAGGTCATTGTGATGCTCCATAGTTGGACTAGCATATCTTCACCATCCTTCTTTCTCACTAATTCCATTTCTTGTTCAAAATAACTTTCTCCTTTAAACAGAAACATGTACATTATGAAAGAGTACCAGCAAAAGGGCCTGTCACCTTCATTCTTTTGAATCTTCACTAATCCATTATGGATTAATTCAGAAATAAAAGGAGAAATGATGAGGGGTGCTCCCCTTAATACCACAAACACATAACAGAAATAGAGAAACAACAACGATAATATGCAAGAACAGAAAATTAGCTTTTTATTATCTCCACAAATGTGGAATTACAAACTTTTAGAATTACAATATGCAAAGCCACATGGGCATTCCCTTACAATATTCTATAGGAAAAAGCCTTGAATCAATACCCATATCTACTACCCAGAGCTATTCTGAACTGCCTAAGACAATAATACAGCCTTCCTTATATAGGCAATTTTTTCACCGCCTGGGAAGGTTCCAGAATTTTAGCCAATAAGGCCGACCAAACTTAGAATTATTTTATTTTACATTTTATTACATCATAGTCGGCTCAATATAACCTTTGAAACCCGAACAGAAATTTTGAAGAAAATTATTTTCTGCCATTTCAGGTGACCCAACTTCCGAAGACCATAAGTCATCACCAGTTGACCTGATCGGCTATTATAACCCCATTTCAGAAATGCCACGAAGCGCTCTACAAGCTTGACCGGCACAAGCACTTGTCACCCAAATTTTTGACCTCATCCAGGGCCTCGAAAGCCTTCAAAACTGAGTTCAAAGTTTCTATACCCTGCTGCCAATATCGAAAATCTTCAATATCTTCCAATATACACTTGATCTGGCAATGAAACTTTACTGGAAGACTTATATGACCAAAATGAACCTCCAAGAAAGAAATCAGATCATTCTGAGCACATACAAAAATTACCAAAAATAGTAACTTTCCATAAATAGCAGCTCTACACAAAATAGCCCTTATTGAATATAAAAATAGAAATATTTTTGGGTGATGCAAGATTGCTCTTACACCCAGGATGCTCCTGCATCAAGAAAAATCAAAAGTAATAGATACGCGTGCATGTAAAATTTGGATCATCATGCACATCAAGTGTATTGTCATCCTTTCACTAACATCCTCTCCAAAAATTTGACATAATGACCAATATGCACCCTTAACTCTGAGATCAAAATATTCTATTTTAAAAGACTCCTGAGTGTTATGTCCCATAATAACCATTTTTCCAATTTTGGTGCAGAAATCCTTTAACAACTTGCCTTTTTAATAGTTCCTTTGTGCATCATACACTTGCCTTAGTTCTTCAAAATCAATGTTGTCCAAACTATTTGAGGGTTCACTTAACCTGAACACCTTCCTGATTTCTTCAGCAGAAACTTTAATCAATAATACTCCCTTTGCATCCCTAACTTCTTTAGTGATTGGATCATAACTCTTTGCAACCTGGGTCATCAAATCTACATCTAAAAAGACACCGGGCACGATAAGTTTTCCTAGGTCAGACTGCCATATATTGCTTACAGGGTGAGGGGCATTTCTTAGACTAAAACCTACTTTGAATAATTCCAATCCTGTGATATCAGAGTCACCTCTTGCATTGATTGTACCAATTTTGGCCTGTCTAATAAAACTTGCTGTGTCATATAAACCCTCTGCTATTTTTACCCTAGGATCTTTGGGAATCAAACTCTTGGTTTTCACCGGGGTAGTGGAAGAGCCAGGAAGTAATTGCAATAAATCCTCATGCAAACCTCTTTCACTATACTCAATTTTACCCAACAATTCTTTCCTTGGTGCCATTTTAAGGTTTATCTTTAAAAGAAATCTTTACAAGATAGACAAAATATAGAACTATGATTCTTTTAGTGAGGAAGCAATTTGCACAAGTATTTCACCAATCTTTTTTCTCAGAAACCACCGGGGAATAGCAGCCAGTCCTCATAATTCTTCATGACTGAGTCTCTGCAAATTTTTTATCTCTTTGTGCTTCTGAGAGTGCTCAAAATTATGATATATGAGCCATTAAAGCAGTCATGTCAAGAATTAATTTAGCACGATTGAAACCATTACTCCTCCAGAAGAGCGAACTATCATTTCTCAATGGGAAACTTCAAATTTGCATCACTTTATCTCCAGTTTGAATTAGAACCGTCGATCCTCATTAGCAGATGATCTAATGGCCTATCGCATGATCGCATAGCATGAAAAACACTCATGCGAACATGCGACTAACCATGACATTACCTCTCTATTTTTGGCGGTCTCTTATAACTTCCACCATTAAGACAAAATGTTATTTGCATGATCGCATAGCTTAAAAGAAGCTTATGCGAACATGCAAAAACCTGTTAGCACTTATCACCATCATTGTCTTCCGTCAAATCACTAGTCCCACCTCACCTTTGTCAATAAAGAAAATCCACGCTTGCAACACTTGGCAAATTGTCAGGTACTTTCTTTCTTTCTGAGCACTAGTGTCTGCTGATACTAGCCAATGAGAAAACATTATTCATGTACATCTGTCAAAATTTCCACTTGAGAATCGTGCTTGGTTTAATGCAAGATCAATGGCTTTTCGCATGATCACATAGGCTTCTAAGATCCCATGTGATTATATGACAGTCGTCCAATCTTCCCCTTATTACTTTTCAAACTTTGGAGATTCCTCTGTCACTGGCCCCACTGTCCTTTACAAATAAAAGGCTGCCACTTGTGAAATACTTGTCAGTGGTCCCACCTTGTTTTTGCATCAAGCTTCATTATAAAATCAATGGTTATTTCACATGTTCGCATGGCTTGGAAATATTCCATGCGAACACGCGACCACTGTTAGATCTTCTTTAAAGATTCATAGTTGAATGAAACTCAAAACATTATAATACAAGGTAATTAAGACATAGGATATGTTATTTATATCATTGGGGTTCTAGACTTAGGAAAAGATATAACCCCCATGTGAAAAATAAATGCATGTGCTCTTTAATGAACTTAAGTGACTTAAAAAGTAACGTTTGAAAATAAATGAGGAGAAAGACTTAGGGTTTATTTGAAAATGGCAAACATTTTAGGGTTTTTGACATGAATTTGAAATTCTTCAAAGACAAGACCTAGGGTAAGGATTTTTGAACTGGGCTATGACAATTTTTTGAAGCAATTCCAACACCTAGACCTAGGAAAACTTCATAGGCCAAAGGACTAAACCAACGTTTGGACAAAAACCTTAGAAAATTAAGAATATACCCAATAGGTTGCTTAGAATAGAGTTTTAAGGACTTCAACACAAAGGTCTCGAAATGTTTAAGAGGGAAGTGCCAAAGCTAAAAAAAGATAACTTCACAATATGGAAAAGTCGAATGAAGCTGCATATATCTAGGATTGGGAATTCTACCCTAGATTTGATGACAAATGGATACCTTGCACCACCCAATGGTCCCTTGACCCTTGATCAAATAAGGTACAGGCATGAACATAATGTTACTATGATGAAGAATTATGCTACTTGTTCAGATGTTGAATTTGAAGACATCAAGGACTGTACTACTACTAAGTAGATGTGGGCTAAATTAGCTCAAGTTTGTAGTGGTGATGTGAATGTCAAGAGAGCAAGAGCAAAAGCTTAAGAGGAATATTCAATGATATGAAGATGAAAGAAGGTGAAAACATTGTGTAGTACACAAACAAAATAAAAGAGGTAGTTCACACTATTAGAGCATCAGATGGAGTCATTGATGGAGACACTATGGTAAGAAAAATTCTAAGGACCTTATTTCCTATCTATGCCATCAAAATATCTACAATTCATCAAAATTGTTGGCAAGTTGTCTATACTAAAGTATATGACTAGATATAGTGTTGTCATTATGGAAACAAAGTCATATAGCAATTTGGAGTCAACACACTAAGTGTAAAGATCATAAATTAGTTTAGTGTTGAAGACTGGACAACATACAGAGCACCAAAGACTCAGAGCATTAGCACACATGTGTATAGATGAATTAAGGTATCCACCTTGGAAGTTAAGGTTCTTAGAATATACTTAGGCTTATTCTAAGAGCACATAAGTAGATATGAAAAGATGTGAAAGTTACAGTCAGTTGAAGTTGCACAACCAGTGTGTACCAACAGAGAATAGAGCACAGAGCCGATAGTGACTATTTTGGTTTGTGATTGTAAATTAATGTTGTAGAGCACCCATTGTATTTAGGTTGTCAACATATGTATATGTATAATTGTAAGCATGCTTAAGCCAATTCATTTCGAAGCATTATTTGTAATTAGTTATAGGGCTGACCTAAATGTATAATTGGTATGAGCGCATAAATATAAGGTGCACCCATTGTATTCAGCATGGAAGTGGAAATAGATTTGTGACAAGTAGAGAAAAGGTATGTGAGGAGAGCATATGATGTATTAGAGCTTTACAAGAGGTCAAAGCATCAATGCACCAAAGGAACTGATCTGACAAACAGTGTCACAATAACAGTTCACCTGCAGATATAGTGTGTATCTAATCTTAGAAGGTTGTAGCCTTCATCATTTGAGCAGTGAGCTCTAGGATAGTGAGTCTACTCCCCTAATAGGGATCATTGTAAAAGAATCCTAATAGGGTCTGACCCTTAACAAGGTCTATTGTACTAAAAGCATTGTAAAGCTACTCCTAACAAGATAAAGGATCTTCTAACAAGGATCACAAAACACTAGTGTAGATTATTAGTGGGTATCAAGTCCCACCAGGGTTTTTACCTATTTGAGTTTCCCCGTAACCATATTGGTGTCATGTGTTGATTTCATGCTTCATGTTTATGTGAATGTTTAATTCAGTACTTAAGAATTTATAATTCAATATTCAGATTAAAGTGAAAAGTTAAAATATAGTGAACACTGATTCACCCCCCCTCTCAGTGTTCCCATTCCTAACAATTGGTATCAAAGCTCTGGTCCTTAGCAAAAAAGTTTAACCACTTGAGGAGATCATGGACAAAGAAGAAATGAAACATTTGAAGAAGAATCTTGAAGCAGCTATTGAAAACCTGGACAATTCAGAAAAAGAAATTAAAGAACTAAAAGAAAAAGTTAGTGATGCTCAATTAGTTATCAAAAGACTAAGAAAGGATTTGAAAGGACACTGTAGCAATGATCTTGAAGAAAATATCAAGAAGATGAATGAAGAAAATAAGTCCTTGAAAGAACAACTTGAAGAGTTTGATGATAAGCTGACTAATAATCAGGAAGTCTATGATGAACAAATCAAACAGAACTTTCAGCTGAATGAAGAACTAAGGCAAGAAAACATGGAAATATTGGAGCTAATAAACAACAAAGAAAGCTTGGACTCTGAATTCAAAAAGTCAAAGGATCATATAGCCAAATTATATACTAGTGCTGAATTGGTAGAATCACAGTTGTATGCAAGAAGAATCAAAGGAGACACTAGCTGTATTGGATACAATGAAGCACAAAATCAGATTGACAGTATGTGAGAAAGAAAGGATTCAAAAAAGAACTCTACTGATAATGAGAAGTTTGAAGATCAAACCAAAGACAATGGTGGTCCTCCTAGGAATGAGTGCAAGCCTCTAGAATGCACATATTTTTCATGTAACAAGAATGGAAACATTGCAAGGAACTGTATAGAGGTAAAACCTTTTAATGGTTACTGTTATACATGTAATAGATTTAGTCATAGAGCAATAAATTGCAAGACTAGTAAGAAGAGTAGGATTCAACATGATCAAAGAAATTAGAATCAGACAAATGTTAGAAGTTCTCAGAATGTTACATGTCAGATATGTAACTATAATGGTCACTTAGCTAGAACATACAGAATGGTGACTCATGTCAATGTGCCGAGGAATAATAGACCTCTAGTGATTTGTCACACTTGTAACAAGGTTGGACATATCTCAAAGTTTTTTAGATCAAGGATGCAAGGTCAGGAAAGCCCTAAGAAGACCGAAGAACTAATTTTGGATCTTGAAGTAGAAGTCAAGTTTGTGAAGGCCTCAGAGGATACAAGCTTGATTTGGTCATAAGGAAAGAAGGACAATGTTATTGAGAATGTATTGGATGCATCCCAAGTGGATGCACTATCTACATCTGCATAAATGGCCCTTAGGGTCATAGCGGGAGCTAATTTAGCTCTAGACCCCTAGATGGCTAGTATACTCATGCTCAGAGTATGCACCTTTGGACTTAAGCTATTGAAGTGTTTGGGAACCAATTTGCAAAATGCACATGTTGATTGTTAGTAGAACTCAAGTTTGAAAATTTGAAGTTATAGCCTAGTTTATGCGAGTTGCATTAATGGAGAATTTATTACTTTAAGTACACATAAAGTTGTTTTTTCACTCATTGCATTCATATATAGAGCAATTGGAGATTAGATTGAGCCTTGGAAGTTTTTATGAAGATTTGAGATTGAGCTATCAGTAATTACAGTGCTGCAAAAAAGAGAAAGGTTACAAAGGTCACACCAGAGATCCTAAGAATACATGGTGTATCACAAGAAGACCTTGATAAAGCAAGAGATGAGAAGATTTCCCTAGAATTGAAGAGCATAGCAGAAGAACAAGAAAATCCCAAGGTGAAAAAGATAAAAATTGATAAATATGACAATCAGAAGGATAAAGAGGACAATACTCCTTCTACGCCCAAAGATACTCCTCCGAAGTATAAGCCTTTATTCAAGAGAAAGAAAGAAGCTAGCACCAGTCATCCATCCTCGTGAGAATTAAGGAGTAGGAAAAACATTCAAGCACCTCCTAAGGTAGGATTCAGGCCTAGCATTAAAGTTTTGAGCTCTAGAATTGATGATGAGGGAAGAATTGATCAAATAGGGAAGTTCAATGAATCATATAGTGAGATTGACAAGTCTGAAATTTATGGTATGATTATCAAACATTTGATAAAGTTCAAGAAGACAGTTCTTGAATTGAAAACAAAAATACTAGATAATGTATGGGATATTCTAGAAAACCTTAAAAGACAAGCAAATGAAGAAGACCTAAGGATAAGGGAAAAAGTGCTAGAAGACACTCTGCCTGTATGTTCTAAAGAAGAAGTGGAACTGATATTAAATTTGGTGAAGCCACACCTAAGAACCAAAATGAGGACTCTTCACATTATGAACAAATATTATGAGTTGATAAAAAAGGAAAAAGAGAAGGCCTTTGAGAAGGTGTTTTTGGGACAACAGATCAAACCACCTACTACGCCCATCACTCATGCACCCATCATGGAAGATAAAGTGGTAGAGCCCATTGATGTACAATGACAAGTCCTCAAGACTCAGTACCCATAGCAATAGAAGTAGTTCAGTCTATGCCCACGTCAAAATCACCCAAAGATAGCACAATTATCATAGATAATGTGGAAATAGCCATGGTGGCTACTGATAAGGAGTTTGACAAGTTTGAGGAAGCATTTGTCAGCACTGAGGAAGTAGAAATCTTATGCAACAATACCCCTCCCACTCAACAAGAAGTAGTCATAGAAGATATATCTGATGAAGAAAAGAAAGGAGTAGAGGTAGAAAAGAAAGATGAATCTTCTATTGATTTTGTCAAGGTGAAGCAAGAGGTGATGGATAGCACTCCAATCACTCCCTCCTCAGCATTGTTTTCAAGTTTCACACCTAACACTAGCAGGTTGGACTCCTAGAAGGAAGAAGACCTGATTAAGTTCAGCATCCTAGCTATGGAGAAGGTGAAGGAGAAGAAAGTAATGAGGAATCCTCTCCTGATGGAATCGGTAAATATTTTGAACAAGTTGCTGCCAGAGGATAAGAAAATGGTAAATGTACATTCAGTTGATGATGTGAGCACAATCATCTCTCAGTTCAAAGTAAAATTTTCAAGCCTAGAAGAATCTGCGGCCATAGTGGTAGAGGAGAAATACTTAAAGAAAAGACTCAATGAACTAATGAGTAATTTTGCACTAGACTTGAACTCTCTTAAGTCTAGTCAGGAATCATTGAAGGAGTTTGTAGATCAAGGAAGGAAAGTCATTGTAGAATCCATGGATCAGGATAAGTTCACTGATGCCCATCTTAAGAAGATCAAAAATGTAGAGGCAATGATTGAGAAGGTGAAGATTTTAGTGCTAGATATAGCCACTGATGCAAACATGTGCAACAATGTCTATCAAGGTTAGCTGGACATAATTGAGAAGGCAGAGAAAGAAATGGAGAAGATAAGGTCTAGATAGACTCAATTGAGGAACGCTCTTGCACCCTCACTAGACATTCTCATTCAAAACATAAAGGAGATTGATGTGGCAATGATAACCTATGATCAAGGTCTGAGAATAGAATTGGAGAAGATGGAGAAGCTTTAATATGCATTATGCACCCATCTACAGATAGTCAATTCTCTGATAACCTTTTGGAAAAAGGAGATGCAGAAACTCAAGATTGCATATCCAGATGTTTTCCCTCAGTGAGTGTATGTAGATAAAGTTTTTTGATGCACCTTTTTCATTAATGTCAAAGGGGGAGTTGTATAGAATATGGAGTACATATATGTATAGGGGTATATAAGAGTTTGTATAAAATGTATAGAAGACAAAAGTTTTTTGTGTAAAGGAACAATTAGAGACTTGGCCATATTCCTTTGTTTCCATCAATGACAAAGGGGGAAATTTTTGGCAAGTTGTCTATACTAAAGTATATGACTAGATATAGTGTTTTAATTGTGGAAAAAAAGTCATATAGCAGTTTGGAGTCAACGCACTAAGTGTAAAGATCAGAAATTAGCTAAGTGTTAAAGACTGGACAACATACAGAGCACCAGAGACTCAAAGCATCAGCACATGTGTGTACAGATGAATTAAGGTATGTGCCCTAGAAGTTAAGGTTGTTAGACTATACTTATGCTTATTCTAAGAGCAAATAAGTAGATATGCAAAGATGTGAAAGTTACAGTCAGTTGAAGTTGCATAGCCAGTGTGTGCCAGCAGAGAATAGAGCATAGAGCCAATAGTGACTATTTTGGTTTGCGATTGTAAATTAATGTTGTAGAGGCTATGCGCCCCTTGTATTTAGGTTTTTGACATATGTATATGTATAATTGTAAGCATGCTTAAGCTAATTCATTTGGAAGATTTATTTGTCATTAGTTATAGGGCCGACCTAATTGTATAATTGGTATGAGCGCATAAATATAAGGTGTGCCCATTGTATTCGGCATGGAAGTGGAAATAGAGTTGTGACAAGAAGAGCAGAGGTATGAAAAGAGATAATATGATGTATTAGAGCTTTGCAAGAGGTCAAAGCATTAGCACACCAAAGGAATTGATCTGACAAGTAGTGTCATAGTAACAGTTCACCTGTAGATGTAGTGTGTATTTGATCTCAGAAGGTTGTATCCTTCATCATTTGAGAAGTGAGCTCTAAGATAGTGAGTCCACTCCCCTAACATGGATCATTGTGAAAGACTCCTAACATGGTTTGACCCTTAACAAGGTCTACTATACTAAAAGCATTGTAAAGCTACTCCTAATGGGGTAAATGATCTTCTAACAAGGATCACAAAACACTAGTGCAGATTATTAGTGGGTATCAAGTCCCACTAGGGTTTTTACCTATTTGGGTTTCCCCATAACCATATTGGTGTCATGTGTTGATTTCATGCTTCATGTTTATGTGAATGTTTAATTCAGTACTTAAGCATTTATAATTTAGTATTCAGATTAAAGTGAAAAGTTAAAATATAGTGAACACTGATTTAGGCCCACCCCCTCTCAGTGTTCCCATTCCTAATAATAGGTTAGCACCTAACAGCACACTCACTCTTGATAATCTAATTGGAAAGCTTACAACATTTGAACTAAACAATTATGATAATAGTGTTGTATTGTTTGTTGAATCTTCTTTAATGACTTCTCTAAAGATTGGTAAGTCTAGAAATAAGAATGATGATAGTGACAACAATACCGATGATGAGCTTGATGAACTTGAAGCTCTTATGGCCAGAAGGTTACCTAAAGCTAAAGGAAGGTATAGAGGTAAGTTACCTTTAGCATGCTTTAACTATAAAAAAGTTGGTCACATTGCTGCTAGATGTTCACATAAGAAAGATGATGATAGAACTAAAGACCAATATGAAGGAAGCTATGGGAGAAGATACAACAGAGGCTACTGACACTACAACAAAGACACTTGAGATAATAATGAAAAAGGCAAGAAGGTATGGTACATTGCTAAGGAAGAAGATATCACCCATACCGACACTGATGATGATGTGGATGTAGTATTTGTGGCAATGAAGGATGATTCCGAAGAAGATGAAAGGTATGTAGAGACAACACTTATCTCTAAGGTTAATAAGAATGACACATGGATTATAGATAGTGGTTGTACACATCACATGACTGGTGATGAAGAAAAAATTGATTATCTTGAAGAGTACAATGGAGGATCTGTAAGAATGGGAAATGATGCACCCTCTATGGTAAGAGGTAAAGGATCCCTGATGATAAATGATAGATTAAAATGTGAAAATTCTTATTAGGTAAAAGGATTGAACTATAAATTTCTAAGTGTGGCACAACTGAACAATTCAGGCCACCGAGTTTCTTTTGAGAGCAAAAAGGTGAAAATATTTGATGATGGAGGAAGATTTGTTGGAGCTGGTACACAATCTAGAGGCGATCTATTTTATCTTGATAATGATCAGTCTTCTTGTTTATTGATGAAAGATGAAGATGCATGGTTGTGGCATAAAAGGTTATGTCATGTGAATTTTGATAACATGATTAAGATCAGTAAAAGGAAAAGAGTTAGAGCTCTGCCTAACTTATCTAAGTTGGACCATGTTATGTGTCATGAATGCCAAAAAGGTAAGATGACTAAGTCTAGTTTCAAAAGAAAATACTATTCAACAAAGAAGATACTTGAGTTAGTGCATACCAACCTATGTGGTCCTATGAGAACTCAAAGTTATTATGGAGACAAATATTTTATTCTTTTTGTTGATGATTATACTAGGTTGATGACCATCATGTTCTTAAAAGAAAAATCTTAGGCATTCAAGATGTTCAAATGGTATAAAGCAAAAGTAGAAAAAGAGATTGGTAAAGATTTGAAATGCTTAAGATCTGATAGAGGAGGTGAATTTATCTCTGATGAATTTACTAATTTCTGTAATGAGCATGGTATTAAAAGATAGGTCTCTACACCAAGGACACCACAATAGAATGGCATTGTTGAAAGGAGGAATAGGTCAATTGTTGACTACACAAGGACATTAATGATAGAAAAGAATATTGCCTAGAAATACTAGAGGGAAGCTATTAGCACTATTGTTTATGTGCTAAATTGAGTACAACTGAAGGACACTAATAAGACATCCTATGAGTTATGGTTTGGACACAAACCCACTGTAAGTTATTTCAGAATTTTTGGAAGCAAATGTTTTATTCTAAAAGATGAAAGAAATGGAAAGTTTGACTCAAAAGGTGATGAAGGGATATTTCTAAGATATTCCACTAAAAGAAAACCATATAAGTGTCTGAACAAAGTAACTAATAAAATGATTGAAAGTACTAATGTTCGAGTTGATTATTTTGATGATAAGAATGCAAAGGAAAGAAAAAAGGAACAAGAAGACTACAGTAGATTCACTTACATTGAACAACCTGAGTATCTACCAAAGTTACAGATAGTGACAACCGGTCAGTAGGAAAACAATATCGAGGAACAGGAAAGAGAAACCAATGAGTAGAAAGGACCTACCAAGAAAGCAAATGAACCTACACAGGATGAACAAGAAAGAAGAAATCAGATACTGACAATTTTTCTCAGAAGACACCATCCCGAGACACAAATCATTGGAGACAAACAAGATGGCATGAAAACAAGTAGTAAAGAAAGACAAGGTACATGTCTAGTTTTTTATTATGAACCGAAAAATGTGAAATTTGCATTGGAAAAGTATGAATGGTTTAATGAAATGAAAGAGGAAATAGAAAAAATAGAGAAGAACAAAACCTGGACCTTAGTACCCCAACCTCAAGATAAGAATGTTATCAGTACTAAGTGGATATTCAGAAACAAGAAAAATGAGAATGGAGAGGTAACAAGGAATAAAGCTAGATTGGTATGTAAAGGATATACACAAGAGGAAGGAATTGATTATGGTGAAACATTTGCACCTATTGCTAGATTAGAAGGATTCAGAATTTTACTTGCATATGCTACACACAAAAAGTTTAAAGTTTACCAAATGGATGTCAAGTCAGCATTTCTGAATGGGATACTTGAAGAAGAAGTCTACATAGAATAGCTTAAAGGGTTCCTTGATCCAGAAAAGAAAGATATGGTATGTAGATTACATAAAGCTTTATATGGTTTGAAGCACCGAGAGCCTGGTATGAGAGGCTGCATACTTATTTGTTAAGTATTGGATTTGTTAGAACAAGTGAGAACAATGATTTGTATATGAAAGGAGATATTGATGATACTATTCTTATTGCTGAAATATTTGTGGATGACATTATATTTGGAGGACAAGATCAAATCTGTAAGTCATTTGCTGATGAAATGAGAAGTGAATTTGAAATGTCTATGTTTGGAGAGATAAAGTTCTTTCTAGGACTATAGGTGATTTTCCAGAATGATGGTATATTCATCACACAATCTAAATATATCAAGGAAGTATTGAAGACATTTGGCATGGAAGACACTAAACCTGTGGGAACACCGATGGCTATTGGATGTAAATTGACTAAGGAAGATAAAACTACAAAGGTGAACTAGACACTGTACTGATCAATGATTGGTAAGTTAATATATGTAGTGCATAGTAGACTAGACATAGCACATGCTATGGGAATTGTTGCAAGATTTTTTGCAAACCCTAGAGAGTCACACATGGTTTCTACAAAGAGAATCCTAAGATACCTAAAGAAAATAGAAGATTATGGATTATGGTATCCTAAGGAAGGAAAATTTAAACTCGGAGTCTATACAGACACTGATTGGGCTGGAAATGTGGATGACAGAAAAGGCACCACCGGAGGAGCATTTTTCTTTGGTGAAAGACTTGTTACATGTATAAGTAAGAAGCAGGCTTGAATTTCTTAGTCTACAGCCAAAGCAGAGTATGTTGCTACTACTACAAACTGTTCAAATATTGCATATATTAAGCAAGTATTGGAAGGTATGAATGATATAATCAGTGAGCTGGTGATTATATATTGTGATAATAGAAGTTCAATAAACATTTTAAAGAATCTAGTGATGCACTCTAAAACAAAGCATATATCTATTAAGTATCACTACTTAAGAGAACAAGTACAAGAGAAGAAAGTTAAGCTATATTTTGTTACATCAAAATAAAAACTTGTAGACATATTTACAAAGCCTCTACCAAAGGATACATTTGAGTATTTGAGGACTAGACTTTGGGTCTGTCCCCTGTTTACCGGTCACTAATGTGATCTAGATGTTGCATTAGCCTAATCTTATCAAAAGATCATTCATGTTGATGGAGCATATTTCACACTTTGGATCATGTCTAAGGTTGTGAAAAGTTTGGAGAACTGGAATAGATTGGCATATCAGTATATAGAGATACATAGAATACACTAGACAATAGAGAGTTACATGGCTACTACAGAGCTGCATGTTTTTTTATTTCTTTGGCTTTGTTGTCAAAGGGAGAGATAAACCATATGAAACTATATGCACTGATGAGAACATTAAAACATCTATCTAAGGGAGAGACAAACTGAAAGAAAGGGAGAGCACTGAAGATCAGTTACTGAGAATAGAAGAAGGAATCCAAGAATTGAAAAGATCATATCTACAAAATATCAAAGCTGCATTGGTAATGTTGTTGAGTAACATAGTGATTAAACATATTAAGCTAGGGAGAGCTTGTACAACATTTGTTCACAGAGTTGTAGAATACATGTTTAGTATGTGAATGGTATATTTCATATTACTTGAATTACCATCAATGACAAAGGGAGAGATTGATGAACTACAACTGATTTAGAACCTGATTGAAGATCTATGATTAGAGATCACTGAGTTGTTGATTAGATATGACATATGATTAAATCATTAATATGTTGTCATTAATGTCAACTAGTTTGACAACACTTATTTTGTAAGTTACTATAACTAAACATCTGTAGAAAAGGAGTAAAAGAGATGAAGAATAGAAATATCTACATGAGGAAGATGTATATGATAGATGAGGTGTTGGTTCTTCAAAAGATTTTACACTCCATGAGATACCAATATGCCTATGATTGATGTTAAGGATTGGTTAATTCCAAATATGAGAAATCTCTAGGCAACTGGACCAACTATAGGGACAAGACTTCCCTCTTCACTTCTGGCTCTGCAAAACCAAGGTGGTTACACTTGATCCAATAGTTTTAACTTTATTTCTTATCTAATACTGGATCTTACAACAGATGATAGTGAGAAAGTACTAAGTAACAACCTAATACTCATTGAATCTCCATCACTAGATAGAACAACATATAAAGAAAATAAAATGTAAAAGAAGGGTATTGATTTAATGTTTTTAGGATTATAAGATTTCAATCATTCCATACAAAGAAAAGATGGGAAAATATAGGCTAGTGCTCTATCCTTTGGGAAAAATGTCAGAAGACAGAATGAATACAACAATGTTTAAAAGATAATTGGTCTTGAAACATAAATAAAAAGTATTCCAAATCTTTCCTACTTATAGAGAATCCCTAAATAGATTCAATAAACATGCATACCACTCAAAGAAATATTTAATCTAATCCTAGATTAGAACTCAGAGCTAAAAACATACATATAAACCTTCAGAAGACTTAAAGATTTACTGAATAAACTCACAAGAGAGACAAAGACTTGAGGTTTGTATTAAGTATAACCTTGAATGTTGCACACATCATATTCTAAATCAATAAGATTGCAAAATAGCAGTAGCAACCTGTACTTATTTTCTATTTCTTTGATAAAATGATATAAGATTTTACAATCCTCGACTGAGGGTTAGGGTTTCAAAGTTTCTATCTTTTTAACTCCTAGACTCTCAATGCCTAGAATGATCATGGAAAATCCTTTATGTACAAGGAGATGCAACAAGCTACCGATCATTCTAGGGCTTGCAAAATTTCTAACCTAAAAACCTTTACAACTACCTCAAAAAGTTTACAATAAATACACAAGTCAAGTAGGTGAGATATTTGTAGCCGAGTGACCTTGCTTTATGTTTTCAACACTATCTTTGGCTCCCTTCAACAAATCTGATTTCCAACATCTCATTGTCTATCCTGCAATGAATGTCTTTCTATATCTCAACAACCTCTATGACTCAAAAGCAACTGTCTTTACTTGCTCTAGGAAGTTGACAGAGTATTAACTTTTTCAACATGAGGTATGTACTGATATCTCCATTTATTGTACACCTCCTCACCTGGGAGCTCAAAATTGGCAAACTTAGTCTTCTTACTTGATAACTATTCCCATTCATTTTCAATCTGAGTTACCTTATGCTGAATATTATCAAATATTGATTCAAAATTTATTAACAACTTGATAACACTACTAATAGAAAAAGTGCCACTTAGGACACCAGTCACCCTTTCTGACAAAAGTGCATCCATCTCTTCTCTCCATTGATATGCTTCTTAAAATTTTCCCTTATCTGTGAAAATGATAGGCACCAGCTCATAGTTTGAAAGCATTAATTCAGCTTTCAGCATACTTGATTTTCTGATAAAATTATCTAAAATGATGCCATACTGCACCATTTTATTCACAATCTGATGCAATGGTTTAATTAGTGGATCAAGATCCTCTTGGCCCTTTGATAGCATTCAAAACAACTTTATACTAGGAGATCTCTCAATCCATTTCTTCAAAATTGGTGACATTTCAGTCTTCTCCTTATTCAAAGTTTCAAGTAATGAATATAACTTACTGGCATGACTATGGAGAATGGATGGCTTCAAATCAATGCAGCTTGTTTGGCCTGCTCTGCAGTAGCAAGAGTTTTCACTTTTCTCTTCCTGACCTGATAAAAAAAATTGCATCAGCAATGTCCCACTCTAGCAGAATCAGCACTCCTACAATATGAACCATGGCGCTTCCCTCCTCAGGAGTAATTTTTTCAAACTGCTTAGCCATCTCTACCTTGATCTCATTTTCTATCTTAGTTATATCCCTATCAAGGAACTCTTCCATTCTCTTCTCACAAATCTCTTTGTATTGATTTATTTTCATCCTCCATAAAAATTGGGAGAATGCCCTAGTCTTAACAAATTTATCATCATCAAGGAAGGAATCACTTGCTTGTTTCAAAATAGGGTCCAATTGTTTACCCTCAAATTCATCGACAGTTAGTTCCTGTTGGTACTCTAAAATTTGACTCAAATTTAGAGTGACCTATTGAATGTTTTCTCTAAGACAAAATGAGTATTCCTAAAAAAAATTTGTGAGAAGGCACATTTTAAACATGTAAAGGGAAGCTAGCATGTGATGGAGGAATGTTTTAAAGAAGGGAGGATGCTAGACCATTACTCAGAAAAGATGAATCAATGGATTTTGCATACACGGATTTGTAGAAGATAGAAAAACAAAGTCATATTTCGAGAGGCATAACTTTTTATTCAACTGTTGGGTTGAGCTCATTTTCAGATATGTTGTCACAAACCTAGTTCTCCACATTCTCACTAGAGAGATTTTAAAAATTCATCCTGGTTCGTGAGATACAGGTGTCTGAGTACGGAATTATCAAAACTGCCTAGAAAATTTTCATAGCATTTATCCCACATTCGCCCCAGATTGTGAAAATATAATGTTTATATACAAGAACATAAACATATGAAGTAAATCAAATGGAGGAAGCTATGCTTTCCAATGCTTGTGCATCCACCTTGGTTTCCATGCCAGTGGGCCTAGAAGAAATTTGTAGAAAAATACTGGTGAAAAATGCTAGTGGTTAAGTCACTAACATTCAGAGATCTAGAGACTAGTCAGTCTCTAGATCTTCGAATGCTAGTGGTTAAGTCACTAACATTCAGAGATCTAGAGACTAGTTAATCTCTAGATCTATGAATGCTAGTGGTTAAGTCACTAACATTCAGAGATCTAGAGACTAAAGGAAGTCTCCAAATCTCATAAAGAAATATAAAAAGAGGAATTGATTATGAGATTTGGAGACTTAGTCTCCAAATCTCTAGATGGCTATTCAGAGATCTAGATACTAAAGGGATTTCTCCAAGTCTCTAAAAGAAACCATGGTCAAGGAAATAACTCAGACACTTAGAGATTCATGTAGTCTCCAGATCTCCAGATGGACTGAGGTTAAAGGTGAGTTAGTCCAAGCAACAAATGAGAAGATGACAAGTGGTGCTTTCTGGTGGCCTGTCCAGATTTTTTTTTAAAATAAAAGATTTAAAAAGTTATAAAGTTCAGACTTTGGACAATTTTGAATTTTTTTAATGACAGAGCTGCTCACGGGAAAATGTCTGAGAGATTCATTTTTTATCAGAATATGGCAGTATAATATGTTTTCAAAAATGCCAAAAGATGACGGATGTAATGATGACAGTTAGAACCAGATCAGATCAAGATGTTGAGAGTAGTAAAGGCTTTTAAATCTGCAACCAGATTTTGGGGAGATTTTTCTTCTTCCAAAATTGATTGATTTTGCAAATTTGGTGGGAAGAATGATTCAGATTTTCAATGGTGATAGGAAAGGAGGGTATAGAGGATTAAATTTCAGGAAAGATCAAAGGACAAATTAATCAGATTTCCATGTAGATGAGTAGATTTTATACAAAAAGGATAGATGTTTTCAGATTTTGGAGGTGCCCAAGAAGATCAGATTTTTAGAGAAAAGAGAAGGCTATGAGATTAGATTGCAGAATGGACAGGAGTTGGTCAAGTACAAATTTTAGGGTTTCTTCTTCTTCTTTTTATTCTCTTCTCTTCTCATTTTGAAGGGTTCCTATTCCTATTTCTGGAGGGTTCCTGTGATTGCTCTATTGTGAGCATGTCCCTTGATGATGAATGTTGAATATCTTTTCTATAGAACAGATTTTTCTTTCCTATGCTAGGCTCCTGAACTTTCAATTCTGTGTGCATTGAAATAGGATTATTGTCAAAGAAATACATTGCAGTTTCTCTCAAATTCTGTTGTTGTCTTCTCATTTTTATGTTGTACTCTTGTATGTTTTTATTTGTTAGGCATGTAAAACATACCAATTGTAAGGCAGCTTGTTTGATTATTTATGAGTTCTTTCAAGGAAAGAATTAAATTTTCATGAATAGTCTCAGAGAGTGAACATGATTATCAAGATTTTGATGATAATATTATAGGAGTGACAGAATGGTTTTTAAGGCACTCTATTCAAACTGCAAGTAATCTGCAAGGCATGTCACTATATTTGTTTTGATCTCTTCCTGTGGATTTACATACAGTAACTATTTGCCCAATGGAATAGGCACTAGCTAGATGTCTGTTGTGTAGTTATTTTTTTGTCATCAAACACTAAATTTCATTACCATTTCATTTAAGTTTCTAAGTTTATGCACATTGTGAAAGGACTGCATCCAGGTGATCCAGTTCATATTTGGTGATTCCTTAAAGAAAGAATCAAAGGTTAACCTTCCTTGAGTTGAACTCATAAAAAGAAGAAGGATTTACATCCTTATCGCATTGTCTAAGCTATTACATTTTTAGTTTCTTTTGTAATACTCTATATCAGGAGATTCTCATCTATCTACAGAGTGATCTTTTGTTGAAGTGATCTGAAGCCTAAATAGCATAGCAGTGAAGACCTTATCCACTAATCAAAAGATTACTTGAAATATAGTAACCTATTTATAGGCAATACCCGCCTGAGTCCTGTGGAGCTTGAAGCAGAAAGAGGATCTTATCCAATCCTCATCAATTAGGCTTTTCTTGCAAGCTTGGAGTCCTTTTAAACTGAGAATCAAGCCCATAATTTGCCAAGTTTGATCGTACAAGAAAAATCCCTAACAAATTGGTGACTCTGCTAGGGATATGTTATAGTGAAGATAGAATAATGTGGGTATGAGAAGAGCGAGACTCCTGGCTGGCTTATTCATTTATCCAGTGGTCTCCATTGAAGTATGTAAGAGTCAGTTTTCAAAATTTTTAAATCATCTCACCAAGTTGTGAGTGGCGGCTCTGATGTTCTTTGTTTGATTAGTGCATAATGACATATTTTTAGTCCTAATAAATAGCATATGTACCCTGTTGAAGTTGATGTGTTGGTGGAGAAAGGGATCTTAGTTTATGTTAGATCTTTTCCTCTGCAGAGAGGTGGCGGCTCTACAAAGTTCTTGAAGGTGATTTGGAGGTGACTTCAAGATCACAAAATATTTTACAGCTCCCCCAATATATCCAGGTATTTTAAAGTTTAAATGTTTTCCTTATCAAGTGATCAATGCACTAAGGAAAAAGGAAATAAGGTGTGAAAAGAGGTTTGCATGTTTCAAAGATTTTAGTTGCATTTCTACAAAATCTGAAGTGAAATATGTACCAGAAAGATAGAGGTAGTTTATAGTTTCTCTTCCTACTAAGATGGCACAACTATTTAAGAATAGGTTGTTTTGGGCAATAAATTTTGAAGGTATCCCTGGATACCCAAATCATATCCTAGAAGTGGTTAGAGATTGTTTACCAAAATTCACTGGTTTTGGTGAGCAATCAATTGAAGATCATTTGCAAAAGTTTTCTAACCTGATAGATGATCACAATATCACACATGAGGATGTATTGATGAAACTCTTTGCAATATCTCTGATTGAGGATGCAAGGGACTGGTTTAGAGAACTACCTCATGGCTCAATAGGATCTATGGAAGCATTGGAAGATTTTTTTATTAGAAAGTATGGTGATATTGAGCAATATGATGATATGGAACATAATAATGAACAAGACATCTAAATCGAAGGATCCTGTACCAGAGCTTGAAGTTCTTCAAGCAGAAACAAAAATGTTAACACAAAGGTTGTAGGAAAGTGTGGTGTTACATTTACAAGAGAGCATGAGCAGAGAGGAGGGTGAATCACAACATGTTTTCTTCCAAAGGTTCACTGATAAGATCAAGGAGTTTGACATTTCTTTTTGTCCTCAAGATTTTGTATGGGAAAACTTATTCGTTAAGCTTTGTTTTCCCCATACACTTAATTTACCAATCCCTTAGAGGTAGAATGTATTCAACAAACTATGTAATGGATGGAACATGTAGAAAATCTTTCTTCCAAAGATATAAATGAGGTTGAATATAGTGATGTTGAATCTGAAAATCCTGAATATGCCAATGTTGAAAATGATAATGAATATGAATCTAGTTATGTTGATGAATCTTATTTTAGTGATTATGATGATGAGTCTACTTATGCTAAGCATTTTGTTGATGATAATGTTGATAATGAGCTTTGTGAACAACAAAATAATGAAAATGTTTTGTGTGGACAGCAAGATGACAACTATGATGCGGATGTGAGTGTTTATAGTGATTTCTTTACACAAGATGATATGCTCCAAGAAATCTCACTCCATGATTCAAATGAGGAAGAAATTTGTAGCATCAAGCAAGAAGATAGTTGGGATGAATCAGAATGTCATTCCTTGCCAGACTGTGAGAAATTTTCAGATCTTTAGAACTATGTATCAAAAAATGATTTCCAAACTTCATGCATTATGGATATAAGTTTTGATGATAACATTGCTAGGGGTGTGGAAAATGATCATGAAGTTTTTGATTGTGAAAGTATATCAGAGATGAGTATGAATGATGATAGTTGTTCACTTCATAGTGAACAAATTTCAAAATTTTTATCTTCTGAATATCTCAAACATTGAAGAAAGGATAGCATTGAAACTTCATGCCCAACATACATTAATTTTGATAAATAATATGAATCAGTGGATCCTAATTTTAACACTTATGTTTCTAATTTTCCTTGCACTCCCATATCACTAGACCATGATCATATTCAATATGGTTTACCAGATGATGAAGTCATCAGTGTTGTTTCAGATTCAATAGATGTGGAGACTCCAGACATAATGTTGAGTATTGACTGGGATAGTTGTGTGGATTTTGAATCCTGTTCAGATTTTGAATTTTCCATTCAACCATTAAAATATGATCCTTCAATGGCTCAAGTTTCATGTGCAGATAATGAATTTACTGGTATTTTCCCTCCAACCCACCAACAAAATCTAGATTTTTATCATGCTAATTCTTTGCAGGAAGATATTGAAGATGATTCAGATAATGTCCCTGATTCTTTGCAGACAGATTTTTGTTTAAAAGGTTTATATTTTAGTTTGCAAATTGCTGATGTGAGAAAGTTATGTTTTGTGGTACAATCAAATGATCAGAATGATGTTTTCAGCTTTGAGAGAGAGCCAAAATGTTTTCTTTTTCAGCTTGTCAGCAATAGTTAGGGGTGTGATGTTTTGATATCACATAATGATCATCATTCACAATACTCCACTGATTTTGTTTTTCCAAGTGATGGTGAGTTCGTTGATTGTTTCTCATTTGATGTGATGAAGGAAAATGACAGTATGTTCAATCAAACACATGCAAGCAAAAATTTTAGTTTACCACTGTTATATGGAGATGAAAACCAAATGTATGATAGAGGTAAGAGCTAAATCTAGTTGATGCTTTGGGGCCTTTTTGTAAATAATTTCCCTATATGTACAGTTGCTTTGCTTTCAATTGTGTGCTTGCTTTCAGTAGAGGTTCTCATTTTTTGAGAAGTGGTGTTGAAAGGAAAGGTGAAAAGAGAAGAAAGAGAAAGTTTGATTCCTATTTTTTGGGTGGTCCACTTCTACCATGAGATTATGAGGTTCTCCACATGCCCACATGGGGCATGCATCCACAGTCAGAGCCACTGTTGGTACTCTAAAATTTGACTCAAATTTAGAGTGACCAATTGAATATTTTCTCTAAGACAAAATGAGTATTCCTAAAAAAAATTTGTGAGAAGACACATTTTGAGCATGTAAAGGGAAGCTAGCATGTGATGGAGGAATGTTTTAAAGAAGGGAGGATGCTAGACCATTGCTAAGAAAAGATGACTCAATGGATTTTGCATACATAGATTTGTAGAAGATAGAAAAACACAGTCATATTGCAAGGGGCATAAAATTTTATTCAACTGTTAGATCAAGCTCATTTTCAGATATGTTGTCACGAACCTAGTTATCCACATTCTCAGTGGAGAGATTTTAAAAATTCATCCTGATTCATGAGATACAGGTGTCTGAGTGCGGCACTGTCAAAACTGCCCAGAAAATTTTCATAGCATTTATCCCACATTCGCCCCAGATTGTGAAAATATAATGTTTATATACAAGAACACAAACATATGAAGTAAATCAAATGGAGGAAGCTATCCTTGCCCATGCTTGCACATCCACCTCGGTTTCCATGCCAATGGGCCCAAAAGAAATTTTGTAGAAAAATGCTGGCAAAAAATGCTAGTGGTTAAGTCACTAACATTCAGATATCTAGAGACTAGTTAGTCTCGAGATCTCTGAATGCTAGTGGTTAAGTCACTAACATTCAGAGATCTAGAGACTAAAGGAAATCTCATAAAGAAATATAAAAAGAGGAAATGATTATAAGATTTGGAAGCTAGTTAGTCTCCAAATCTCTAGATGGCTATTCAAAAATCTAGAGACTAAAGGGATTTCTCCAAGTCTCTAAAAGAAACCATGGTTAAGGAAATAACTTAGAGACTTAAAGATTCATGTAGTCTCCAGATCTCCAAATGGACTGAGGTTAAAGGTGAGTTAGTCTGAGCAGCAAATGAGAACATGACAAGTGGTGCTTTCTAGTGGCCTATGCAAATTTTTTAAAAAAATAAAAATATTTAAAAAGTTATAAAGTTTAGACTTTGGAGAATTTCAAAATTTTTTAATGATAGAGCTGCTCACGGGAAAATGTCTGAGAGATTCATTTTTATCAGAATATGGCAGTATAATATGTTTTCAAAAATGCCAAAAGATGATGGATGCAATGATGGTAGTTAGAACCATATCAAATCAAGTTGCTGAGAGCAGTAAAGGCTTTTAAATCCGTGACAAGATTTTGGGGAGATTTTTCTTCTTCCAAAATTGATTGATTTTGCAAATCTGGTGAGAAGAATGATTTAGATTTTCAATGGTGATAGGAAATGAGGGTATAGAGGATTAAATTTTAGGAAAGATCAAAGGACAAATTAATCAGATTTCCATGTAGATGAGAAGATTTTATGCAAAAAGGATAGATGTTTTTAGATTTTGGAGGTGCCCAAGAAGATCAAATTTTTAGAGAAAAGAGAAGGCTATGAGACTAGATTGCAGAATGGACAGGAGTTGGTCAAGTATAGATTTTAGGGTTTCTTCTTCTTCTTTTTATTCTCTTCTTTTCTTAGTTTGAAGGGCTCCTATTCCTATTTCTGGAGGGTTCCTGTGATTTCTCTATTGTGAGCATGTCCCTTGATGATGAATGTTGAATATCTTTTCTACAAAACATATTTTTTTTTCCTATGCTAGGCTCCTGAACTTTAAATTCTGTGTGCATTGAAATAGGATTATTGTCAAAGAAATACATTGCAATTTCTCTCAGATTTTGTTGTTGTCTTCTCATATTTATGTTGTACTCTTGTATGTTTTTATTTGTTAGGCATGTAAAACATACCAATTGCAAGGCAGCTTGTCTGATTATTTATGAGTTTCTTTCAAGGAAAGAATTAAATTTTCATGAATAGTCTCAGAGAGTGAACATGATTATCAGGATTTTGATGATAATATTATAGGAGTGACAGAATGGTTTGTAAGGCACTCTATTCAAACTGCAAGTAATCTGCAAGGCATTTCACTATATTTGTTTTGATCTCTTCCTGTGGATTTACATACAGTAACTATTTGCCCAATGGAATAGGCACTGGCTAGATGTCTGTTGTGTAGTTATTTTTTTGTCATCAAACACTGAATTTCATTACCATTTCATTTAAGTTTCTAAGTTTATGCACATTGTGAAAGGACTGCATCCAGGTGATCCAGTTCATATTTAGTGATTCCTTAAAGAAAGAATTAGAGGCTAACCTTCCTTGAGTTGAACTCATAAAAAGAAGAAGGATTTACATCCTTATCCCATTGTCTATGCTATTACATTTTTAGTTTCTTTTGTAATACTCTATATCAGGAGATTCTCAGTTGTCTATAGAGTAATCTTTTGTTGAAGTGATCTGAAGCCTAAATAGCATAGAAGTGAAGACCTTATCCACTAATCAAAAGCTTACTTGAAATATAGTAACTTGTTTATAGGCAATACACACCTGAGTCTTCTGGAGCTCAAAGCAGAAAGAGGATCTTATCCAATCCTCATTAATTAGGCTTTTCTTGCAAGCTTGGAGTCCTTTTAAATTGAGAATCAAGCCCATAATTTTCCAAGTTTGATCCTACAAGAAAAATCCCTAACAGGTCCATGGCTACCTCTTTAGGTGCCTCATGCATCCCTTCCTACAATTCATCATTAGAAACAAAAATGTTTGCCTCATTTCTCAATTGTACAAGTTGTTCTACCACCCCATGCTCATCTAATTGGATAGGGGATTGGGAAGGAGAATAAGCCCTCTCTCCTAGCATTATTTCTTCTTGTTTTTTCCTTTTAGGAGAGGGTCCCTACATTGCTAGATCATTAATGGGCCTTTTCCCTTTAGAAGTAGAGGGAATATTCTCACTCTTTTGTTGTGGTGGCAAGAGAACAATATATCCACTTCTCTTCTGCATTGTATAGACTCCCCTTGGGGTCAATTTTATATACTTCGGCTGGCTCAAAATCTGCCTATCCATTTTAGGGTCTATCTTGCTTACAATAGCCCTCTTTTCATTTACCGCATGCATGATACCCTCAAAATGTTCAATTAGGGCATCCACTTCCGTTTCCCATGGCTCAAAACCTTGTAATGGATCATAGGCTCCATCAAAATTTTGGGTGAAATCTATAGTCTTTTTGTAGACAATCCATTTCTCTTTCTTTACTTCTTGAGTTTGAAGATCAAACTCATTCCTTATTATGTCCTCAGGGAAATTGAATTGATGCTCAATATGAGCACACCTTATTTTATCTTTAAACATTCCTGAAAGAGAACCTTCTCTATCTACACACCTAACCACTTCTCTAGACATTCTGTAGGGCTACAAGACCTTATTTAAATGCACCCATCCTCCTTTAGTAATCACATATTGGTGTGCAATAGTTATATCTGGGAAAAAAGTTTCCCTTCCCTTACTAGTGAGAGTGGACTCTTGCAAGTCACCAATCTGTCTTAAGATTTCAGCATATCCTATTTTTAGTGGAACTTGGTAGGGAAAAATATAAGGTGCCACTCTACAACCATACACTCTGAAAACTGTAGAAACAGGGTATAAAATTATATCCCCAAAATTGTGACAATAGTGATGTCCTGACAGTATTCCTTTGGCCTGATTAGTCTCAGTAACTCCATTGGGATTCTAGGATTGTCAAAGAATAGAAAAGTCTTAAGTCTAGAAGAAAAATCTCTATCAAAAGCAATATAACTGGCATCCATCCTATCCCATGATAGAGTTGTGGTCCATAGCTAGATTGGGAGGGTTTCTCTATTTCTTTCATTCACAATATTCATTGTTGAACTGAAAAATCCCTCCCCCTTGTATAAGAACATGTGCATAAGCATTGAATACCATCCAAATGGCCTAGTAACCTTCATGTTCTTAATTCCCTGCAATCCCTCATGGATCAAGTCAGCCAAATGAGATGAAAAATCAAAAATCAATGCCAACTGGGGGTGAAGTGTTTGTACCATCATGAACATGAATGGGACTAGCATGTGAATTGCTTCATCATACCCTAGAATTAAGGTGAGAGACTTATAAAAATCTTGTGCTCTCTTACTGAACAAATCTAACCTAAAAGGCTTTGGGGTGCTTGTACTTACAACACACATTGATCCAATTTGATCAATGAATTCCCTTAGAGGCCCTACTCTCAAAATATCCTTTTGTACCTCATATATCTCTATAAACTCTTTGAAATCTATCTTCTCTAACCCCACCAAAGGGTCATTCAGTGAAAACAATTCCCTAATCTCATCCTCTGTAATGCTAATTAGGTTGTTTCCATTGACATCTTTGACACACCTTGTCACAGGATCATAGCACTTGGCAATTTGTATCAACAACTCAGCATCCATGAAAACACCAGGGCATATTAACTTCCCAACATCAAATTTCCATATGTTACTAAGGGGAGCATAGGAATTTCTCTATGAGTAGGCTTCCCTAAACAAGCTAAGGCCATTATGATTCTCTCCCACCTTAGCATATCGCATCCAATTTCCTTTGTCATGGAGTGCCTCAGCCACTGAGTCCCTAGGGTTTCTTGGGACAAGATCTTTCATCCTTGCTACCCCATTATCAGAATGCCAGAGTAATTGCATCAAATCTTCAAAAATCCCCCTCTTGCTATACTTCATCTAACCAAACAAATTCCTCTTTGGTAGCATTTTGAAATTAGGGCTTTTACAAAATAATATATGAATATTTCAAGAGAAACCTAAATGCTATCAATTGGCAAACAAAAAATTCCTTGCAATACCTTCACAGACTTTAAGCAACTCTGAACTCAGAAAATAAACCTACCAGATGCCTGCAAATTCTTCGCTTAAAATCACTCCTTGAGGAAATCTAGATCACCAAAAGGTTTATGAGAGCACTAAAGAGAAACAATGTTTGAATTTTGATATAAAATGTCACCAACTACTTACAGTCCATCCGCACGTAGCTCATTAAACTCACCATTACTAAAAATTGGTGGCCTCAGTGTTCACAGGATGTGAAAAACATCATTGAGCAAAAATTTGAATTTAGACCGTAGATATATCTCCTTTCCAGTGCATCAGATGGTTGGCAAGTCTAACAGCAAAACCCTATATTACTTTTCCCTAAGTGAGTTCTCGACCAATGAGAACATTTCAAAATAGCCATGTGAAGAAATAAGTAGCTTAACTTTATCTAGATCAGAAATAGATAGGTGGTGCTTCGTCGCTAAAGCGCAAGCGTAAAACTCAAGCATCTTCATCTAGCAGTGTAACGATAGCCACAAGATCCTTTTCAACACATAGCTCTTTACTCATTCTCATAAAAGTGACCCCACCTTTCAATTTTTGTCATCAAGCAAGATCAATGGCCATCACTATACCACTAACCCTAAAAAATGTGCATCTCATCCTAGCGGTATAATGATAACTGCTAGATCTTGCTATACTTTAATCATCTGAAAGATAGGCCCTACCATGACACCTCACCTACCTTTACATCGAATCACAAACTACCATGCTGCAAAGACTAGCAAGTGGACCCCCTCTTACCTTTTCTTTCTTGGCACCAAAAACCCTGACAACTACCAGATCATAATTTAATGCACCAATAGAAAGTGAACATGTCAGAGTGAGCTGGCATTTTTAGGGCCCACTTCACACTTCAATCTTTAAAGAGAATTGGATGGTTGTCGCTATACCACAAGCTTAAATTCCTTACATCTTTCATCAATGATATAACGACAACCATTAGATCAATCTGTTGTTTATCCCTTTGAAAAGTAGGACCCCATAGCTTGATACATCATTTTTCTATACATCGATTCATAACATGCCACATTTACAAATGAGCAGGCCCCTTCCTAAATTCCTCTTTAATAGCAAAAGGCTCTATCAGCCACCACGTTGCCTTTACTTCAACCAATCAGAAACATACATGTCATAATAACTTGGAATTTCAAGGTCCCACCTACCATCTCATCCACCTTAAAGCATTGAATAGTTGTTGCTATACCGCAATGCTTAAAAGGTTATTATATTAGTCCAATGGTATAGCGATAGCTATTGATGCGATCTATTTTTTAAACACCAGCACATCTTGTTACCAGTCGGGCCCACTTGGACAAATGGTGCCTCATCGCTAAAGTGCATGTCAGATATTCTAACAATGGGAAGGCTTGTGGTTCAATGACAACCATATATTTTAGAGAGAACATACTATTGAGAAATAATACCGAAACTTAGGCCTCTAAATGAAATAAATTAAAAAGCACCTTGCCTAACAACCTAACAATATAACCTATGAAGCAATGGGTCAAAGGGGGTGAAAGTTAGCACATGCATATTTTAGAGAATTAGTGAGTGAAAAAGTAATGCCAAAATATAACAAGTTTCAAAAACAATTAGGGTTTTATCAAACGTAGGGTTTTCAAAATAAAACCTAACCCTCAGATCCTTAAAATGGATTATTTTTTCAAAAATACTAGCATGGGGCTGGACAAATTTATAACAGTGATAATAGTGGCTCATGTTTGGGGACATGTATCTCTAGCAAATACAACGAGAAAGCTAGGATCTCCTGGAAGAGCAGACCAGAACAAAACTTTGACCAAAAATAAGGAACTGTACACAAAACCCCTGAGCTAAACCTTTACTGAGACCCAAAAGATTTAAGAGAAATAGAACTTTAAAAATTGACCATGAACTGGCAATTCCATAAGCTCTCCTGTTAAATTTTTCAACAAATAAGAATTTTCTCCCCATTTTTCTTCAATGATATATGGGCCTAACCAAATGGGATCAAACTTCCCATGCTTTCCTTTATCTTCTAGTCTTACGTTCCACATTAGGACCATGTCACCATTTATAAAACTCCTCTGAGTAGTCCTTTTTTCATACAAGACTTTACACTAGGCCTGCATCCTATGATTCCTATCATGTGCATCATTCCTTACCTCATTTAATTGAATCAAATCATTCATCCTAACAGTCATATCTTCTTCCACATCATCATCATATGCCTGAATGAACTGGTACATCTATAATAAAATTTTTTGGGGCAACCTTGCATTGATCCCATATACCAAGTCAAAAGGAGCACATCCTATTGCTTTTTTGACTGTAACCCTATTAGCCCATAGGGCCTGTAATAATTTGGAATCCCACGCCTTCTTGTTTTTATCCAGAACTCTTTTCAAAATTTTAATCAAACTTTTGTTGCTGGATTCTGCTTGGCCATTACCCTGTGGATGGTACTGAGATGAATATGAAATTGTTCTACCATTGTTTTGACAAAAACCAACAAAATCCTCTAACTTGAAAGATAATGCATTATCAACCACCATGGTCTCTGGGCAACCAAACCTCATAAGGATGTTTTGCATCATAAAGTCTGTCACTACCTTACTAGTTTCTCTTCTGGTAGGGATTGCCTCAACCCACTTGGTGAAATAGTTAGTTGTCACCAAGATGTAAGAATGTCCTTTGCTGGACTTATTAGGGATTTCACCAATAAAATCCATACCCCATTTTTGGAAAGGAGATTGAATAGTAACAGGTTTAAGAGGTAATTTTCCATTAAATTTCAATTTTCCTACAAATCTTTGACAAGGATCACACCTTTTCACAAACTGATAAGTATCTTTGAAAAGTGAAGGCCACCAAAAACCTAATTTGATGATCTTATGGGCTATTGTATTTGCCATATAGTGTCCCCCACAAATCCCATCGTGCATTTCATCCATCAAATGTTGAGCTTTATCATGATCTACACACTTAAGAAAAACACCTTCATTATTCCTCCACCACAATTCACCATTTATAATTGCATATCTTAAAGAGTGAAGCTTAATAGTTCTTTTCTTATTGTCATCCAATTCTAGAGGTAAAACCATGTTTTGTAAATACTTGACAATGTCCTTGTACCATTCACAACAATCCATGTTGCATATAAAAGGTTTATGATTCTCCTCCAATACATTTATCTAGTTTGCATTCAGATTTCTTTGGGCCATCAACTTTGCTAGGCCTAATCCTCTTACCAGCTTTGTAATGTGGATATCAATATTAAACTCTTGAATCCTATTAATCCACCTACATCTCCTTCCTGAAACCTCTTGTTGGACCAAAATGTCCTTGACTGAAGCACTTGGAACATAGGCAACCACTATGGCTCCCACCAAATAGCATCTAAATGTTTTAATGGCCTTTACCAAGGCATAAGCTTTCTTTTCAATAATTTCATAATTTAATTCTACTGCCTGCAAAGTTTTGTTGAAAAAGGAAATAGGTTGTTCAAATCCATCAGCATTTTTTTGTAATAGCACTGCAGCAATGGTATGGGTAGATGCAAAAGAAAAGATCTACATTGGTTTGCTGTAGTCTAGTATCTTCAAGACTGGGGCATGCTTGATATCCCTTTTCATATCACTAAAGGCCTATATTGCCTCCATGTTCCATTCAACCTTTGCCTCTTTCTTCAATATTCTTGATATGGGAATATTGATTTCTGCAAAATTTGTGATAAACCTTCTTAAAAAATTGACTTGTCCTAGAAAAGACTAAATCCCTTTGATATTCTTTGGCAAAGACAATTTATCAATAGCTTGCACCTTTTCAAGATCTATTCTCACTCCATCCTTTGAAACAATATGTCCTAGAAGCTTTCCTTCTACTACACCAAAAGCACACTTCTTTGGGTTCAAAGAAACCCCATACTCCAAAGCTCTAATGAAAATTTTCTCCAGGTGTTGGCAATGTTGTTCCTCCTTGGCTGAGAAAGCTATCAAGTCATCCTGATACACCACCATAAATCTATCAATGAAATCTACAAAGGCCACATCCATAGCCCTTTGAAAAGTAGCACTAGCATTAGTCAACCTAAAAGGCATCCTGACATAAACATATGTCCCCCATGGGGTTGTGAATGCAATTTTAAATTGCTTTGTGTCCTTAACCATAACTTGGTTGTAACCAAAAAATCCATCCATCATAGACATTAGTTTTGATCCACTAACCTTCTGTAACATATTCTCCATATTTGGCAATCCATAGTTATCCTTCAGAGAGTTTATGTTAAGATTCCTAAAATCTACACATAACCTGATATCACCATTTTTCTTTCTGACAGGCACCAAGTTTGAAACCCAAGTGGAATGTCTAATAGGCTTGATTATTCTAGCATCCATCATCTTTTTGAGTTCACCTTGCATCTTAGGGGCCAAGGTAGGGTTAACAGGTCTCAACTTTTGTCTAAAAGGCTTTGTGCCTTCTTTGAGTGGAATTTCATGTTGGAAGAGGTCCTCTCTATAGGCTTTAAGATCTTCATAAGACCAAGCAAAAACATGCCTAAATTTTGTGAGAAGGTCAATCAAATTTTTCCTAGTTCTTGGGGATAGACACTTGCCAATATAAACCTTCTTGGGAACTATATTTGTTCCTAAGTTTATTTCTTCAAGCTCATTGATCTTATTGGTACCAGCAAAGAATGCCTTGTCCTTATTGTCAAATGCCCTTTCAAGAGCAACTAATCCTTTGGGAACTCTCTTTGATTTCAATTGTAAAACTTCCTTCCCAAAGATAACATCTTTACCATCCACTATATCAACATAAGTACTGAAACCCATTTCTTTATCACCAAAATGAGATTCACACTGGAGGAACCTCAATATGTCCTGGTCATCAGAGAAAACCTGCCAATTATCTAGATTATCAGGGATAGAAGGTCTGGCTTGTACCTCTATATTGGAAATATCTACAAATGTAACATCTTTTGGTCTAAGGGCTATATTATCCAGTAAGTTTGCCATTCTATTTTGACCTCTTTCCATCCAATAAATATTAAAAGCACTAAAGCTTTCAATCTCATCCCACACTACATTCCTATACTACTTTAATCTCTAATTTTTTGAAGTATATTTTGATCTAACTTGGGAGACAACTAACTCAGAATCCCCTATTACTTTCAAACATTTTATGCCATGTCTTGATGCGAGTCTTAAACCTATTAATAGGGCCTCATATTCTGTAACATTATTTGTGCATGAGAATAGCAAAGAAAAGGAGAATTTGAAAGTTTTACCATTAGGAGAAATGAGTAATATTCCAGCTCCAGACCCCTCCTTGCTATTTTCTCCATCAAAGTACATGGTCCATAAGCTATCAAGGTCAATCCATCCCTCCTGGTTTTCTGACTTGTGGACTAGTTCAACATCCCCCTCTACCTCCTTACCTTGAACTTTGAAAGCATTAATGTTAGTATCAAGGAAACAATTCATGGTATCTTCTTCTTCTTCTTCAATCATGTGTGGAGTTCTAGATTCCCTGGTGACCTTGATATTCTGTCCTTCCAAATTAAAAGTGGCAAATGACAAGTCACACTGTATACTGCCTCCCATGGAAGCACTCCACTTTCTACATAGTAACATCCCATACTGGGGAGGAATATCCACTACCAAGACACTGCTAGTCAATTGTGTATTGGGGTATGTAGCTAATTTTTAAGGGAGGGCCTTGATAGTACCAACAACTAGTACTTCCCTTGAATCCATTGCTTGAAACCTACCATGGGGTGTGGCCACCTTCAATCTCAAAGATTTCATAACCTCAGTAGGCATAACCATATTTGATGCTCCAGAATCAATCATGCAATTTTTTAGCAACTTTCCATTTATCTGTAGAGTCAAGAAAAAGGGATCAACTATTCCTGCTATAGTACTAACAACATTTGTATCCAAATAAATTTGGGGAATTTCAGAAACAATCTCCTCATTGCAATTTCCATCTTCATCATTCATAGTTGCTATTTATTTCGTAATTCCCTCAATTTTTTGGGAATCCATGGGCACCATACCATTTACCCAATTCAGAGCCTTCTCCTTATGTTATTCTATTCTCATCATCTCTAATAATGGAACTTTAATAGTAATCTAAGACAATAGTTTGCTCATATCAATTGGGACATATTTTAAATCAGAGGCATCAAGTTTTGAACTTGTAACTTCTTTATCAATATCCTAGATGGATATGCCTGTAGTTTTTTTTATTATGGACTTCATTCTCTTTCTATTGAACTAGAACAAATTCAGCTGTGGGTTTTGGTTTTACCTTATAGATAGTGTTAGGTTTGGCATTTTTCTTTATTTTGACCTTATCAACAGCATTATCATCCTTAGACTTATCTTGTGACATTTTTACATCTTTATCTATTTTCTTGATAAAAATTCCAGTAGGCTTCTGACCTGGGCTAGTAACCACCCTATTCCTCAAGTTGTAATTTGTTTTAGCTTGAGTAACCATATCCGCTATGATCAAGGCAATTTCTTTATCAGATGGTCTTCTCAAAACAACTATTTCCTTATTCCTCACAACATTGCACTGGATATTATCAGGTTCACTATCTTCATCTGAGAAGACTTGTTGATGGTATGATTCAGTCCTAGCCTAAGAATTAAGAAAATATTGATTTTCATCCTCTTCAATAGAATCAACTTCATCCCATACATGGGAAGAAATCATCCCACAACCCTTATCATCATAAGGCTGGTCCTCATTAGATTCTTTCTCTTCTTGTGGAGAGACACTCTGGGATATGACACAATAATTAGGATCATGTGGTGACTGACAAGCCATACACCATGGGACCTCCTCCACTACATTCATTCAGTTCCTTTGCAATGCATTAGGGGTTCTATCATTCAGTTTATCCCTTCTATCAAGAAGGATAGGCTTCCCATCTTTCCACTGAGTATTATATGGATAATTCTGCATTCTTGGCAATTTGTTAAAATTATTAAAGGGGGGCTTATCTCCTCCTATAATTTTATTGTTTCTATTTTCACTAGGCTTCAAATATTTTATTGCTTTCAAGATTTTTTTTTAACTGTCTTCATCTTTGGGTTTCACACTTATAGGTTTTCTTGGATCCTTTCTATTCAACAATGGTGATTTGTTGTCCTCCCTTCTTCCCAACTTCCCTGAGATTCTTCGGTTGCTCTCAATGTTCACAGCTAGCTTGTAAGCTTCAACAAGATTCCTTGGATTTTTGTCCCTCAAAAGGTAACCCATCTTTGAGTCAAAAGAATTTAGATATGTGACAAGACACACCCTATCATCTAGTCTGATAACTTGCAGGAGCTTATGCATGGCCTTTTGGAATCTGACATTAAACTCAACAACATCCTCATTGAAATTTTTCTTTATGTTATTAAATTCATTCAGCATAAAACCCTCATGTGTTTTGTCACCATACTATTCTTTGAAACAATGCCTAAGCTGATCCCATGAACCTATGCTACCATGTGGCAGAGCCCTAAACCAATCTCTTGAATCTTCTGTTAGGGATTGTACAAACAATTTCATGATAACATCATCTGGCACAATGTTATAATCATCAATCACATCAATAAACTTTTTTAGGTGCTCTTCACAAGTAACAATATTACTTCCAGTAAATTTGGGGAGCTTCTACCTAATCTCTTTAGGGATAGGGTTAGGATACCCAGGGATGCCAGTGAAAACCAACTGTTTACATCTTTCATGTACAACCCCTGTGTTAAAAATAGCGACACCTTGAGATGTGGATGCATTATTATTTGTAGTGGTAGGGATTTTAAGTCCACCTTGTGGGGGAATACTGGCTATCTGATTTGCTAAATTTGTGACTTTTACTCCTTGTGTCATAGTAGAACTACCAAAATTTGTGGGTCTTGTAGACCGTTTAAGAAAATCAATCTTCCTTTTCATTTCCAATGTCGCAGCTTCTAATTCTTCCTTTTCAAGTTCCTTAGCTAGCAATTCCTATTCCCTTTTGGATTTTTCAAGGTTTGCCTCCAATCTTAAAGTGGAATCTATGGGAAGTTTTGGGACTTGAGGCTCTTTAATTGAAATGCCCACTGCCTTCTGCTTTCCCTTATCCTTTGGATCCCTTGTTTCAAATGTCTGATGGACAACAGGTAGCTCATTTATCTATTCAAGAATGGGAACATAATTTATAGCCTCTAAATCTAATAGTTGTCTTCTTAATTAGTCAGCCCTCATCATGGCATGTTTGACCTTTTCTTCCTTTTCATTCTCTCTCTTCTGCCTAATGGCTTCTTGTTCATGAATTCTTCTTTCCAATTCATATACTTCCTCAAATATCTCCTCACAATCAGGCAAAGTTGTTTCAAATTCAACTTGTTGTGCTTGAGGTTCTTCTTGTTGATCCTGAGACTCATGGAGGCCTTGGGGTAATGATGACCCAAGGGTGAAAGGGGGGACAAAGTCTTGCCCACCCCTTCTTTTACTTCTAGACCTTCTCTCCCTCCCATGCCATCTATTTGGGACTATTTTCCTATTGTGGGGTAATCTTTCACCCTCTCTTTCTGTAGGGGAATAATAATCCTCATATTGGTTTAGACCCAAATCAACTACCTCCTCATATTATTGTAAGGAAACTTAGGTGCGGAAATAGCTTCCTACACTAATCTCTAAAGGAAAGTATTGTGCAAATTCTTTTTAAATCCTTACAATTTCAGATTCGTTAACTACTTTAACAAAGATATTGTAGCCATATACCATGCATACAGAAAATAGATAGAGAAGATTGAAACACATAAACACAAAGATATGCCGGTGGGGAAAAATCTTTTGGTAAACAACCCCACCCCTCCAAAACTTGCACAATGTATTATCTTCAACACAAAGACTACAACACACTTGCAATGAAAGTTCTTTCAGGAGATGAGAGACTAGTAAAACTTATATCTCTCCCATAGAAGCAACATCATATATATAGACTCCTTAGGACCCAAAAAATACCCCAAAAAAAAGTTTCGCATCCAACCACCAAGACCCATGCACAAAGCCACATGTACATAGTTGTTACATGTAATCCCAAGAATAGGTGTCCATCCCTAGAATAGACTATGACAAATTGTCATAAAATCTACCAAAAATAATGGTCACAAGAGAAGTGTAAGAGAATCTGTCATACCAACCTATTTTTGGCATATTCTCTTACACACACCACCCACTTCTTCTTGGGCACCCAAATAGGCCCAAGTCATAAGATGCTCTTACACCTATCATAGCACATTCCTTAAATAGTTCTTATGCATCATAGGAATCCATCATGACCATTTCAGTCATGATCTCCTTACGTACAAGATGTCGACACATCAAGTGGAGTGACACATCAACATGCCAAATAGACATGTACACTCACACTTAATTTCATTATTTACAAAAAATACATTTACAAAACAAATAATAAGAATAGGAATTATCCAAGGTTGAGACACCTTATTCCTAACATTTTCCCACTTGTCGAACACCTTGTAAGAGCAATAGGAACATAATAGGAACTTTAACCACTATAGGCCAAAAGGCCCATAGACTCCGAACACCATCTGAACTTCTTAGTGCCCACTGGTTTCATTAATGCATCTGCAACATTCTTCACAGTATCTACCTTCTCCAAATTTACCTTTCCATCTTCCACCATATCTCTCACAAAGTGAAACTACACATCAATGTGCTTCGTTCTGGCATGGAAAGTTGGATTTTTTGCAAGGCAAATAGAGCTCTTACTATCACACCAAATAGTAATCTATTTTGCATCAACACCAACATCAAAACACAATATCCTAAGCCAAATGGATTCCTTACAAGCATGAGTAGTAGCCATGTACTCAACTTCTATAGTGGATAAAGCAACCACAGGTTGTCACTTACTCATCCAACTGATAGCACCACCAAACATAGTAAACACAAGCACTGGTGGATCTCCTACTATCAATATCACCTGCCCAATCTGAATCCACAAACCCATGAATACAAACTAAATGCGGAGATCTAGAAGAGTTACCATGATAACATATGGAGTAATATGATGTACCCCTCAAATATCTAAATACTCACTTAACTACATCCCAATGTACCTGTCCAAGGTTAGCCATAAACTAACTCAAGACTCCCACTAGTTGGGCAATGTCTAGTCTAGTACAGACCATAGCATACATAAGACTACCAATTGCACTAGCATAAGGTACTCTACTCATGTCCTCCACCTCACTAGGAGATTTTGGACAATCGTCTACAGATAACTTTGTTCCCATAGAAATAGGAACACAAAGCAGTCTACAATCTGCCATACTGAACCTGTCCAACACAGACTTCACATACTTACTCTGACTCAACCAAAGTTTTCTATTTTTCCTATCTCTATTGATTTCCATACCCAAGATGTAACTAGCTGCCCCAAGATATTTCATCTCAAACTATGCTGACAACTGAGATTTAAAATCAGAAATCATACCCTTACCCTTCCCAAATAGCAACATATCATCAACATATAATGCAACAATAAGAAGGAAATCATTTTCAACTATAAAATAAACACAATGATCTGATTTCAATCTTACAAATCCAATTGAAAACACAAAGGCATCAAACTTAAGGTACCACATCCTAGGAGATTGCTTCAAACCATATAGAGATTTCTTTAATCTGCAAACTAAGGATTCTTTACCTTTAACAATGTAGTGCTTAGGCTATGACATATAAATCTCTTCCTCCAAATCATCATGAAGGAAAGTTGTCTTCACATCCATCCATTCTCTCTCTAAATCATATGATGTAGCAAGAGATAACAGAAATCTAATGGATGTCAACTTTGCAATAGGAGAGAATATTTCACCATAATCCATTCCCTCTACCTGTGAATACCCCTTTGCAACCAATCTGGCTTTGTACCTTTCAACATTGCCATCTGCACAGAACTTCTTCTTGAACACCCATTTACAGCCAACAGATTTTCTCCCTTTAGGCAAAGGTACAAGGTCCCAAGTTTCATTTTTCTCCAATGAAGCCATCTCATCATCCATAGCCTCAATCTAGGAACCTGCATCTTCCATGCCCAAAGCCTCTTTCACAGATCTAGGCTCATCAGTGTTAGTAATCAAAGAAAAAGCACAACTGGAATCTAACATAGAATAACCAAACCTTTCTAGTTTCTTTCTTTCTCTCGTGGATCTCCTCAAGGGCCGAGGTTGAGGTTGTTCTTCCTCTTCTTCTGAACTATTAGAGCTGCTAGAGCTCTCCTCACCATTAGGCCCAACATGGTCTCTTTGTTCAGTCTTCTCAGGGGTAGGAGGCAACTAAACAACATCTTTTTCCTTTTCTTTTTCATTTGGTTGTAGCACAATAGGAGAAGATGTTAGCTCTCTGAAATTAACATTTCTACTATACAACACCTTACTAGCCAAAGGATCCCAAAGCTTGTATCCTTTCACACCAACACTATATTCGATGAAAATACATTTGACAACTTTGTTTTCCAACTTAGATCTTTTCTCCTTTGGAACATGTGCATAAGCTTCACAACCAAAAACACGAAGATGTCTAATTGAAGGCTTCTTACCAAACCACACCTCCATGGGTGTCTTACCAACAAGAGCTGATGTAGGAGATCTATTAACCAGATAGCAAGCAGTGGCCACAGCTTCAGCCCAAAACCTTTGTTCTAAACCAGCTCCACTAAGCATACTCCTAGCCTTCTCCATCAGTATCCTATTCATTCTCTTTGCAACTCCATTTTGTTGCGGGGTATAAGGAGTTTTCTTATGCCTCTCGATACCTTGTTCTTTACAGAACTATTCAAACTCTACTGAGCAAAACTCACCACCATTGTCATTTCTCACACACTTAATCTTCTTACTAGTCTGATTCTCTACAAGGGCTTTAAATTCCTTGAACCGACTAAAGACTTGTGTCTTACTTTTAAGGAAATAAATCCAAGTCCTACTGTAATCATCTATGAAAGATACAAAAAATATAGACTTGGAGATTGAAGGAACTTTTACAGGACCAAATACATCAGAATGAATAAGATCCAAAACATCAGAAGATTTAATAGAACTAGAGTAAAACTGAACACGATTGTGTTTACCATAGACACAATGTTCACAGAAGTCAAACTTGAGATTGCAATCATTTAACCCCTCAATGAGGTTTTTATTTTTTAGGGTTCTAAGACCCTTTTCACCAATGTGGCCAAATCTCATATGCCACAACATCATCTTTTCTACAGGAAGCTTGCCTTCCAAAGTGTTTGCACCGTTAGGTACACTTACTACACTGCCATCGGAACCGATTGCCATAGTATTCTTTATTGCTTTTTTAGATGGTGGGGATGAAGTGATAGCCGCTCTCTTCTTTGAAATAGAAGAACTATTGCACTAAGAAATGCATGCTTCAAGCTGAAACAAACTACCTCTCCTAGTACCTCTAGTGAGCACCATAGAACCTCTCATCATCTTGCATCCATCTTTCAAAAAGATAACTTGCACACCTACATCATTTAGCATACTTATAGATAATAGGTTTTGTGCCAAACCTAGAATGTGCATAACTCTATTGATTCCCTTTACTTGTCCATCAGGAAATCTAATAGTGACCCTTCCACATCCAACTATCTTTAGGTGAGAATCATCACCCAAGTACACCTTTCCACCATTGAACTCTTCATTTTTCAAGAACCAGTTTCGATGAGAGGTCATGTGAAAAGAAGCACCTGAGTCAACTAACCACACATCATCAGATGCATGGGCTACCAAAGCTGCAATAAAAGCATCTCCATCATCTTGAGATTTTTTGAAAGCTAAATCTGAGCCTTTCTTCTTCTTCTTCGGCTCTTTGCAGTCCCTTCGAAAGTGCCTAGTTTTATCATAGTTCCAACATTTCACCTTGGACTTTCTAGGAGTCTTAGAACTCCCACGGGATTTGGATCTACCCTTCTTTGACTTATTGTCATTCTGCTTTCCTCTGTCATTGGATCTCCCATGAACAACAAGGGCTTCTTTAGATGAATCCAAAGTCTTTCTTCGCATCTCCTCAGATAGCAGTGAAGACACCACATCATCCATATGGAATGTGACTATAGTACTTCTGAGAGCCATCACAAGATGGTCCCGTGAATCTGGCAAGGAACAAAGCAAGGTCATACAACTATCCTCCTCCTCGATCTTCACACAAGATGATGCAAACTATGCAATCAATAAATTGAAAGTGTTGAGATGATCAGTTATGGATCCTCCTTCCTCCATTCTTAAAGAATACAACTTCTTTCTTAGGAACAACTTATTCACCAGAGATTTGGCCTGATACATAGACCCAAGTCATTTCCACAAATAATTTATAGTAGTCTCATCAAGAACATTTAGAAGAATGGCATCTACTAGACAAAGTCTGATGAGACCCTTAGCCTTCCAATCCTTGACCTCCCAATCCACTTGCAATATCATTGCAGGTTTCACATCAAGTGAAGTAGCCTCCCATAGATTATGGTCTTCAAGCGTGTCTTCCATCTTGAGTTTCCACAACTCAAAATTAGTGCCATTAAATTTCTCCACCTCCATTCTACTGTATGAGGAACTCACCATCTCAATCTGCAAATAAGATTCAGAATGCTCTGCACAAAACTCCCACTCAACTTGAGATTAGCTCAAAAAACCCTACCCAAGAACTAGGATCAAAAGTTGATCAGGCTCTGATACCACTTGTAAGGAAACTCAGGTGTGGAAATAGCTTCCTACACTAATCTCTAAAGGAAAGTATTGTGCAAATTCTTTTTAAATCCTTACAATTTCAGATTCGTTAACTACTTTAACAAAGATATTGCAGCCATATACCATGCATACAAAAAATAGATAGAGAAGATTGAAACACATAAACACAAAGATATGCTGGTAGGGAAAAACCTTTCGGTAAAACAACCCCACCCCTCCAAAACCTACACAATGTATTATCTTCAACACAAAGACTACAACACACTTATAATGCAAGTTCTTTCAGGAGATGAGAGACTAGTAAAACTTATATCTCTCCCATAGAAGCAGCATCATATATATAGACTCCTCAGGACCCAAAAAATACCCAAAAAAGGAGTTTGGCATCCAACCACTAAGACCCATGCACAAGGCCACATGTACATAGCTGTTACATGCAATTCCAAGAATAGGCGTCCATCCCTAGAATAGACTATGATAGCTTGTCATAGAATCCACCAAAAATAATGGTCACAAGAGAAGTGTAAGAGAATCTATAATACCAACCTATTTTTGGCATATTCTCTTACACACACCAACCACTTCTTCTTGGGCACCCAAATAGGCCCAAGTCATAAGATTCTCTTACACCTGTCATAGCACATTCCTTAAATAGTTCTTATGCGTCATAGGGATCTATCATGACCATTTCAGTCATGATCTCCTTACGCACAAGATGCTGACACATCAAGTAGAGTGACACATCAACATGCCAACTAGACATGTACACTCACACTTAATTTCATTATTTGCAAAAAATACATTTACAAAACAAATAATAAGAATAGGAATTATCCAAGGTTGAGACACCTTATTCCTAACAATTCTGAGGCATTTCCTTTCTGACCGGGAGGAGCAAGACCCTCCTGTCTTGAGTTTCCCTTCTATTTCTAGGTAAGAGACATGTCACTAATACTTTTTTCACTCCTAACTTGGCCTCGGCTAGATGTGATAGGAAGCTCACCCTGCAAACTTTCCTCTAGGTGTTCCTTCCTCCAAGACCTTGTATTTTTGTAACTCATAGTAATATAGTGATATTAATTAAAACACTGGTACAGAGATGTTTTAGAGTCACCACCCAAGCTATATGGGATTATTATTATGATTTTATAAATTAGGAAGGGTAGGCAAAAGAAAGGAATCAACTCTATAATCAAAGGTAACCAACTGGTTTTGACAATAAGTAGGCTAGGAGTCAAGCTCAACTTGTACCTATATTATTGTATACAAATGTTTACAACTTAGAGATATCCACTATTTTGAAAATAGGTAGGTCAAGAGTCTAGCTCAACTTGAAACCTGCACTATTTTCTCTTGATCACAATCTCTAATCCCTAGTAGAGTCACCATTTTGTTGGTTCTTCAAAAGATTTTACACTCCACAAGATACCAATATTTCTATGACTGATGTTAAGGATTGGTTAATTCCAAATATGAGAAATCTCTAGGCAACTAGACCAACTATAGGGACAAGACTACCCTCTTCACTTCTAGCTCTACAAAACCAAGGCAGGTACACCTGATCCAATAGTTTTAACTCTGTTTCGTATCTAATACTGGATCTTACAACATATGACAGTGTGAAAGTACTAAGTAACAACCTATTACTCATTGACTCTTCATCACTGGATAGAACAACATATAAAGTAAATAAAATGTAAAAGATGGGTATTGATTTAATGTTTTTAGGATTACAAGATTTCAATCATTCCATACAAAGAAAAGATGGGAAAATATAGGCCAGTGCTCTATCCATTGGGAAAAATGTCAAAAGATAGAATGAATACAACAATGTTTAAAAGATAACTTGTCTTGAAACATAAATACAAAATATTCCAAATCTTTCCTACTTATAGAGAATCCCTAAATAGATTTAGTAAACATGCATCCCACTCAGAGCAATATTTAATCTAATCCTAGATCAAAAATCAGAGCTAAACACATACATATAAACCTTCAGAAGACTTAAAGATTTACTGAATAAACTCACAGGAGAGACAAAGACTTGAGGTTTGTATTAAGTATAACCTTGAACATTGCACACATCATATTTTGAATCAATAAGCTTGCAAAATAGCAGCAGCAACCTGTACTTCTTTTGTATTTCTTTGATAAAATGATACAATATTTTACAATCCTCGACTGAGGGTAAGGGTTTGAGATTTTCTATCTTTTTAACTCCTAGACTCTCAATGCCTAGAATGATCGTGGAAAATCCTTTATATACAAGGATATGCAACAAGCTACCGATCATTCTAGGGCTTGCAAAATTTCTAACCTAAAAACCTTTACAACTACCTCAAAAAGTTTACAATAAATACAGAAGTCAAGCAGGTGAGATATTTGTAGCCGAGTGACCTTGCTTTATGTTTTCAACACTATCCTTAGCTCCCTTCAACAAATCCGATTTGCAACATCTCGTTGTCTATCCTGCAATGAATGTCTTTCTATATCTCAACAACCTCTATGACTCAAAAGCAACTCCCTTTACTTGCTCTAGGAAGCCGGCGGAGTATTAACTTTTTCAACATGAGGTATGTATTGATATCTCCATTTATTGTACACCTCCTCACCTGGGAACTCAAAATTGGCAAACTTAGTCTTCTTACTTGATAACTATTCTCATTCATTTTCAATCTGAGTTACCTTATGCTGAATATTGTCAAATATTGATTTAGCATTTATTAACAACTTGATAACACTACTAATAGAAAAAGTGCCACTTAGGACACCAGTCACCCTTTCTGAAAAAAGTGTCTCTATCTCTTCTCTCCATTGGTATGCTTCTTTAAATTTTCCCTTATCTATGAAAATGGTAGGCACCAGCTCATAGTTTGAAAGCATTAATTCAACTTTCAGCATACTTGATTTTCTGATTAAATTATCTAAAATGATGCCATACTGCACCATTTTCTTCACAATCTGATGCAATGGTTTAATTAGTGGATTAGGATCATCTTGGCCCTTTGATAGCATTCGAAACAACTTTATACTAGGAGATCTCTCAATCCATTTCTTCAAAATTGGTGACATTTTAGTCTTCTCCTTATTCAAAGTTTCAAGTAATGAATATAACTTACTGACATGACTATGGAGAATGGAGGGCTTCAAATCAATGGCAAATTGCATGATTGCATCGATTATTTTCTCCTCATATTTTTGGTTTGCCAAAGCTGAGGCCTTCACATTTTCATCTTTTTCCTTCTCTAGTTGTATTCTTATTTCCCTCATTTTATTTGTCTCCTCTATTAATCTTTTTTTCTCCTAAGTAACCCTTGCCTCCAAACTTGTCTCTGAGTAGGGGGATGGTGGTAACTCAACAATTGGGCTTGAAGATGAAGCCACTACAGGCTTGTCAAAGATTACCAATTGAGGAGACCTATGATCCAAGGGTCCAGACAGTTGAGCAATTAATTTATCTTTCTGAATTAGCTTTTCTTTGAGCTCATTATAAGACTTAAGAACCATTTCAAACTTGAGTCTAAGCTCCTCCTTCTCCTGGGCATCCTTTTCTACCACCTTGACATTAAATTTGGCAGTTTCCAAGATTAAATTTGATGCCTCTACACTAGAAGTTTCTCCCACCCTTTGTACTAATAAACTGCCTGCATATCCTGTAGAGAGATCCTCTCTCTTCCCCTTGTTTTCCTCCCTCTTTAGGGACCACATCACCAAGGATGCATGGTCATCAAAAAAGGAAATTCCCCTAGCAACTTGTTTGGCCTACTCTGCAGTAGCAAGAGTTTTCACTTTTCTCTTCCTGACCTGATAAAAAATAATTGCATCAACAATGTCCCACTCTGGCAGAATCAACACCCCTGCAGTATGAACCATGGCCCTTCCCTCCTCAGCAGGTAATTTTTTCAAACTGCTTAGCCATCTCTACCTTGATCTCATTTTATATCTCAGTTATATCCCTATTAGGGAACTCTTGCTTTCTCTTCTCACAAATCTCTTTGTATTGATTTATTGTCATCCTCCATAAAAATTGGGAGAATGCCCTAGTCTTAAAAAAATTATCATCGGCAAGGAAGGAATCACTTGCTTGTTTCAAAATAGGGTCCAATTGTTTACCCTCAAATTCATTGACAATTAGGTCCATGGCTACCTCTTTAGGTGCCTCAGGCATCCCTTCTTGCAATTCATCATTGGAAACAAAATTGTTTCCCTCATTTCTCAATTGTACAAGTTGTTCTGCCACCCCATCCTCATCTAATTGGATAGGGGATTGGGAAGGAGAATAAGCCCTCTCTCCTAGCCTTCTTTTTGTTTTTTCCTTTTAGGAGAGGGTCCCTACATTGTTGGATCATTAATGGGCCTTTTCCCTTTAGAAGTAGAGGGAATATTCTCACTCTTTTGTTGTGGTGGCAAGAGAACAATATATCCACTTCTCTTCTGCATTGTACAGACTCCCCTTGGGGTTAATTTCATATACTTAGGCTGGCTCAAAATCTGCTTAGCTATTTTAGGGTCTATCTTGCTTACAACAGCCCTCTTTTCATTTACCACATGCATGATACCCTCAAAATGTTCAATTAGGGCATCCACTTTCCTTGCCCATGGCTCAAAACCTTGTAATGGATCATAGGCTCCATCAAAATTCTAGATGAAATCTACAGTCTTTTTGTAGACAATCCATTTCTCTTTCTTTACTTCTTGAGTTTTAAGATCAAACTCATTCCTTATTATGTCCTCAGGGAAATTGAATTGATGCTCAATATGAGCACACCTTATTTTATCTTTGAACATTCTTGAAAGAAAACATTCTCTATCTGCACACCTAACCACTGCTCTAGACATGTTGTAGGGCTACAAGACCTTATTTAAATGCACCCATCCTCCTTTAGTAATCACATATTGGTGTGCAATAGTTATATCTGGGAAAAAAGTTCCCCTTCCCTTACCAGTGAGAGTGGACTCTTGCAAGTCACCAATCTGTCTTAAAATTTCAGCATATCCTATTTTTAGTGGAGCTTGGTAGGGCAAGATATAAGGTGCCACTCTACAACCATACACTCTAAAAATTATAGAAACAGGGTATAAAATCATATCCCCAAAATTGTGGACAATAGTGATGTCCTGACAGTATTCCTTTGGCCTAATCAGTCTCAGTAACTCCATTGGGATTCTAGGATTGTCAAAGAATATAAAAGTCCTAAGTCTAGAAGCAAAATCTCAGTCAAAAGAAATATAACTGGCATCCATCCTATCCCATGATAGAGTTGTGGTCCATAGCTAGACTGGGAGGGTTTCTCTATTTCTTTCTTTCACAATATTCACTGTTGAACTGAAAAATCCCTCCCCCTTGTATAAGAACATGTGCATAAGCATTGAATACCATCCAAATGGCCTAGTAACCTTCATGTTATTAATTCCCTGCAATCCCTCATGGATCAAGTCAGCCAAATGAGATGAAAAATCAAAAATCAATGCCAACTGGGGGTGAAGTGTTTGTACCATCATGAACATGTATGGGACTGGCATGTGAGTTGCTTCATCATACCCTAGAATTAAGGTGAGATACTTATAAAAGCCTTGTGCTCTCTTACTGAACAAATCTAGCCTGAAAGGCTCTAGGGTGCTTGCACTTACAACACACATTGATCCAATTTGATCAATGAATTCCCTTGGAGGCCTTGCTCTCAAAATATCCTTCTATACCTCATATATCTCTATAAACTCTTTGAAATCTATCTTCTCTAACCCCACTGAAGGGTCATTCAGTGAAAACACTTCCCTAATCTCATCCTTTGTAATGCTAATTAGGTTCTTTCCATTGACATCCTTGACACACCTTGTCACAGGATCATAGCACTTGGCAATTTGTATCAACAACTCAGCATCCATGAAAACACCAGGGCATATTAACTTCCCAACATCAAATTGCCATATGTTACTAAGGTGAGCACATGAATTTCTCTGTGAGGAGGCTGCCCTAAACAAGCTAAGGCCATTATGATTCTCTCCCACCTTAGCATCTCACATGCAATTTCCTCTATCATGGAGCACCTCAGCCACCAAGTCCCTAGGGCTTCTTGGGACAAGCTCTTTCATCCTTGCTGCCCCATTATCAGAATGCAGGAGTAATTGCATCAAATCTTCAAAAACCCCCCTCTTCCTATACTCTATCTGACCAGACAAATTCCTCTTTGGTGGAATTTTTAAATTAGGTATTTTACAAAATAATATATGAATATTTCAAGAGAATCCTAAATGCTATCTATTGGTACTGAAAAAAGCAACATGGGTTTTGAGTACCATGTTAAATTTTTCAGTTTGAAGCCCTTTAATTGCTTTTCATGCATATGTACACGGCTGTCATTTTGAAGCTTATGAGGTGTTCCAAGTGTTTAACACACTCCATTCAATATGTGCATGCATCCTATGATGTTATTTTGTCATCCTGAATCATTCGGTGAACTCCCATTTTGAGCAAGTGTCAAATTGCACAATTCTGCCTAAGTGTCAAACAGTGTACTATGGCCCAGTTTGCCTTTGAATGTCTTGTGTACAGGAATGTTTCATAAATTTCCACTTTGAGGATGTTTATTATGCATATCAAAGAATCTATGTTCCAACTTTCAAGTCATTTTGAATCTGTTTGTCCAGTTTGCCAATCTGATTCCATTTGCACTTTCTAATAGTTTGATGAAGGACAGTTGCATACTTTACTCAGAGGCCATGTTCGGGTGATTGTATGTTTTTCCCAGAGATTAATTATACTATTTTAGTTATTGAATCATGTTGTAGACATGGGAATGAGTCATCTTGCCAATTTTCAGCTCCCCATGTGCCCATTTAGTCACTTTGCCAAAGCCATTCCATTCGCAAATTGTCAATATTCTCTGAGTGTGCATTGTTCAGATTTTCAGTCACGTTTTTTTATCATAACTCAAAAAATACGAACTGAGTCAGGTTTAATTTTACATATGTTTGAGATGACCATGTGTGCATTGTACAAAAAATATTTTACAAAAACCTAGTTTGAAAATCAAAAGTTATGGTCCTCTAAGTACTGACAAAAATAAAAAATCAGCAATGCTTCATAAAGTTTAGTCCCACATTGCTCCCAATTTTGAAATTTGAAATGTTTATATGGAATGCTCCAAACATATGAAATAAATCAAAGTGCTAGAAGCTATGCTTGCCTAGACTTGTGTGGCCACCTCAGTTTTCATGTCACTGGGCCGAGAAGAAATTTTGCAGAAAGGGACACATGTCACTTAGTCTCCAAGTCTCACAAAGGAAAGAACTCATTTAGAGACTTGGAGACTAGTCTCCAAATCTCTAGATAAGATTAGTCTCCAGATCTCCAAATGATTATGAGACTTGGAGACTAGTCTCCAAATCTCTAGATAAGATTAGTCTCCAGATCTCCAAATGATTATGAGACTTGGAGACTAGTCTCCAAATCTCCAAATGAAGAAGTCTCCAAGTCTACAAATGATCTAGAGACTTGGAGACTAGTCTCCAAATCTCCAGATGGCTATTCAGAGATCTAGAGACTAAAGACAGTCTCCAAATCTCATAAAGAAATATAAAGAGAGGAAATCATTATGAGACTTGGAGATTAGTCTCCAAATCTCCAAATGTGGATTCAGAGATCTAGAGACTAAAGGCAGTCTCCAAATCTTTAGATGGCTATTCAAAAATCTAGAGACTAAAGACAGTCTCCAAATCTCATAAAGAAATATAAAGAGAAGAAATCATTATGAGACTTGGAGACTAGTCTCCAAATCTCATAAAGAAATATAAAGAGAGGAAATCATTATGAGACTTCGAGACTAGTCTCCAAATCTACAGATGCGAATTCAGAGATCTAGAGACTAAAGGAAGTCTCCAAAACTCGTAAAGAAATATAAAGAGTAGAAATGATTATGAGACTTGGAGACTAGTCTCCAAATCTTCAGATCGCTATTCAGAGATCTAGAAACTAAAGGGATTTCTCCAAGTCTCTAAAATAAACCATGGTCAAGGAAATAATTCAAAGACTTAGAGATTCATGTAGTCTCTAGATCTCTAGATGGACTGGGGTTAAATGTGAGTTTATCCGAGCATCCAATGAAATGGTGACAAGTGGCAAGTTCTGGTGGCATGTGTAGATTTTAAAGGTTTTAAAAGATTTAAAAAGTTATAAAGTTTAGACTTTGAAGAAATTTTAAAATTTTTTAATGACAGAGTTGTTCACGGGAAAATGACTGGGAGATTCATTTTTTTATCAGAATATGGAAGTATAATATATTTTTCGAAATGCCAAAAGATGACAGATGCAATGATGGCAGTTAGAATCAGATTAGATCAAGTTGTTGAGAGTAGTAAGGGATTTTAATCCGTGACCAAATTTTGGAGAGATTTTTTTTCTTCCAAAATTGATTGATTTTGCAAATCCAGCAGAGGAATGAATCAGAATTGCATGGTGATAGGAAAAGAGGGTACAGAGGACTAAATCACATTTCAAGGAAGACGAAAGGACAAATTAATCAAATTTCCAGTAGATGAGTATATTTTATGCAAAAAGGACAGATGTTATCAGATTTTGGAGGTGCCCAAGAAGATCATATTTTTAGAGAAGAGAGAAGGCTATGAGATTAGATTGCAAAATGGACAAGTGTTGGTCAAGTATAGATTTTAGGGTTTCTTCTTCTCCTTTTTATTCTCTTCTCTTCTCAGTTGTAAGGGTTCTTGGTTCCTTTTCCTTTTTTGGTTCTAGTTCCTGTGGTTGCTCTATTGTGAGCATGCCCCTAAATGGTGAATATTGAATATCTTGTTGTAGAGAAAATTTCCCAGTCCTGTGTCTAAATTCTAGAAATTTCAAGCTTTGTATGTATTGAGACAGGCTCATTTTCAATAAGATACAATGCAATTTCTATCTTACATGGTTATTGTCTCTTTACTTTGTGTTCTACTCTTGTATGTTTTATTTGTAAAGCATCTGAAAACATACCAACTACAAGGTAGTTTGTTTAATTATTTGTGAGTTTCTCTCAAGGAGAGGATTAAATTTCATAAATAGTTTCAGACAGTAGACATATGTGTTAGGATTTGATGATAACACCATACGATTGACATGATAGTCTATAAGGCATCCTATTTAGATTGTAGGTAGTTTGTAAGGCATCCTACTTTATTTCTTTGAAATCTTCCTATGGATTTATATTCAGACTCTTTTGCCCAGTGGAATAGGAACTGGCTGGATGTTTGTTATACAGTCATCTTTCTATCATCAAGCACAAAATAATCATTACCAGTTCTTTTATTTATTTTTTAAGTTCATGCATATTGTGAAAGGACTGTATCCTGGTGATATGGTTCAGATTGTTGATTCCTTGGAGAGAGAATCAAAGGTGAACCTTCCTTGAGTTGTACTCATAAAAAGAAGATGGATCCATATCCTTATCCCACTATTCATGCTGTTACATTTGTAGTTTCATTTGTCATATTCTATATCAGGATGTTCTCAGCTATTTACAGAATCATCTTTCATTGAAGTAGTTTGGAATAACATAATAGCATAGCAGTGAAGACCCTATCCACCATTTGAATGTTTACTTGAAACATAGTAAATCTTTATAGGCAATACCTGCCTGAGTCTTGTGGAGCTCAAAGCAGAAGGAGGATCTTATCCAATCCTCATCAGTTAGACTTTTCTTACAAACTTGGAGTCCTTTAAACTAAGAATCAAGCCTATATCATTGCCAAGTTTGACCCTACAAGAAAAATCCCTAACAAATTGGCAACTCTACTAGGGAGTGAAATAAGTTTACTACTAAGATTATCCCAGAGTCTTGCTATATTTAGTTTGGGGAAGAGTCTCATAAATGTCATAATCTGAAAGTTGTTTTCAGATCTGCAAGTGTATTACCTAGATTTGTTGTTTTAAAAAATTTAAAATTATATGTGACTTTGCTTTGAGGAATGCCTAGAATCTGTTGATGTTTCAAGAAAGATCAGTGAAAATTTTGTGTCCTCTAAAGAGAGGTGGTGACTCTGTGCTAGAATGAACCTGAGGTGTGAAGCCTTGTTTCAAATTTTAGTCAAATGTGAAGAGAACAACAACAATCAGCAAAGGCTTCTAGGTATTCTCCATTTAGTATTTTATGTGTTCACATGGTCCTTATCAAATGGTTTTGTCATTAAAGAAAGGACATATGAAAGTGAAATTATATGCTTTTGGTTTGAACCATGAGTTAAGTCATAGGTGTGAAGTATGTTAGAAAGGTTCAGTGACAAAAGAAGGTTAACTTCAAGTATAGATTTCCTGTCATTGGTCTTGAAAAATTTCAAGTGTGTGTGCAAAAGTTGCAGCTAGTAATGGATGTTCACATGATTTCTTTTGTCAAAGGATACATGCCATTTTTTTATGATGGCATACCTAGTTTTCCTAATGAAATCCCTGATGGAGTCAGAGGACATTTGCCTAAGTTTAATGGGAAACATCTTGTTTCAGCCAGTCACCATGTTCAGTTATTTAGTGACTTGATGTGTGACTTTGAAATTGCTCATGAGGATGTGCATATGAAATTGTTTGTTCAAACTTTGGAAGGTGATGCTAGAGACTAGTTTTATTTTCTACCAGCATGTTCTATTTCATCTTGGAGTGAGTTGCATTCAGCCTTCATGGAGCAGTTTGCAGAAAGGGTAAGCATATCTGATTCTTATAGTAAGTTTTTGAAGATTCATATTGAGAGTGATGAACTTGTTCCTCAATTCAATATCAGATTTGCAAAAGTTTTGAATGAGATCCCTGAAAGTTACAGACCCAATGATCAAGTGTGCGTAAGTGTCTACTTCGATGCATTTGATAAGAAAATGAATTACTTATTGAGGGATAAAGATCCTAAATCATTATATCAGGCATTTATAATTGTGATGGATATTGAAAACAATTTGAAGTATGGATTGACTAGGGGTCATTTTTTCATGAATGTATGCCAGTATAATGAATGTGAAAGAAAAGAAGAATGTAGTGTTGATCTCTCAGTTTCAAATCAGTGAATCAACACTTCTACTATAGTTTATAATCAAGTTGAAATTTTAGATTAGAATACATGTATAGATGCAATTAAGTCTTTTGCTATTGATGAAACATGTGTTCATGATGCTACAACAATAAGATATATTTCAAACTTTGATAGGATTGAGGAATGTGCTGATATGTTGAACCATGAATTAGCTACAATAGTGAGTTCTTGTAATACTGATTATGGACATGATTTTGCTAATGTTTCTAGACATGAAGTTGCTGCGTCTATATTTTAGTCTTGTGCAAATGAAGAGGCTGAAATTTATGTCTCTAATGATGAATTTGAAGTTGTTGACCCGACATTTCAAGAAGAGCCGGTAACACAAGATGAAGAATGTGATTCATGTGCATATCAGTCACAGTCAGAGGAACATAGTGCTGAAAGTGGTTATTCAAGTGAGAATGAAGAAGGCAATGATGTTGAGATGTCTTCGTATGAGTCAGATGCAACATGGGAAGAAGAAAGTAGTGATGGAAGTGAACACTCTTTTGAAAGTGAAGGTATGATTTCTTTTTCTAAATCTGAAAATGAAAATGCATCTCAGTTTTTGCATTATATAAATTAGTTTGAATATCAAGAGTTTGAGAGTGATTTGTCCTCAAAGTATGAAGATAAGGAAATGGTGATTCAATGTGATATCAATGAACATGAAGAATTGAATCAAAGGTTATCTAATGGTTTTGCATTAGATAACAAAGTTGCAACATATAGCAGAGAGTTTAGGGGTGAATCTTCGTCATGCCGTAATGGTTATCCTAAACAAGATAATGAAGAGGATGTAATTATGGACACTATATGCTTGGTAGGTGATGTTGACAGTGAATCTTCATATAGTTCTAATTTTTCTTCATATGCTGAGAGTCTCCATGAAAATGAAATGGGTAGTGAATTTAAAGTGTTTACTAATGCTTTATATGATGAGGATTTTGATGATGATCAGCCCATTTTTTGTCATAGTGTTCAAAGAGGAGTATTACATGGAGTTATCAATCCGTCATTTGAAGAACACACTGAGGTTTCAGATTTAGTTGAACTGGATGCAAATGATGACATACTATCTTCCTTCTGTGAGAAATTAGAATGTTCTTCTTCCATGTGTGACAGAGTTTTAAATGATGATGTTGCATTTTGTGAGTTTGATGATGAAGTGCTTGATAGATTTGTATTTGAAGATCAGTCAGCACTTTATAGTAAAATTAATAATGATTTTTGTGGCATGAATACTAATCAGAATTTTGATTATGAAGATGAATTTAGAGGTTTTGGAGTGGTTTCAGAATTTGATGATGATGAAATGTGTGAGTATAAATCTGATTATTCATTTGAACTCCAACCGGTTACTCCTGAGTATATGCAAAGTCAAGGTATGAATGATGATTTTTATCAAGTAGAGTATGAGACTTTTGCATTTCAGATTGATAGCATGCATGAATCAATAGATAAAGATCAGTTCCAGTCTGATGGTAGTATTCATGAGCATGCTGAGTCTTATTTTCATAGTGAGCAAGATGAAGAAAGTGTTTCAAATTTTTACATGCACTATGAAAATGAAGATAGTTATTTTGTTTTGCTTAATGAGATGATTGAAAGTGCTGATATGCTTGGTGAAACAAATGGGAATAAAATGCCCAACTTACCTCAAGAAGAAAGAAATGAAAATCAGGTATATGACAGAGGTAAGAAGTTTTGAAAAAATTTCGGTGACTCAGGGCCATCGTTTGTACATAGTAGAAGTAGTTTTCTTTCTTTCATGAATAAAGATGTTCTAGAGGGGTTCTTATTTGGAGTTTTGAGAAAAGAAAGAGATAAAGTTTGATTTAAAGTTTCAGGGTGGTCTGCTTCAACCATGAGATTTTGAAGGTTCTCTACATGCCTGCATGGGGCATACGTCCACAGTCAGAGCCACTATTGGTACTCAAAAATGCAACATGGGTTTTGAGTACCATGTTAAATTTTGCAGTTTGAAGCCCTTTAATTGCTTTTCATGCATATGTACCCGACTGTCATTTTGAAGCCTATGAGGTGTCCTAGGTGTTTAACACACTCCATTTAGTATGTGCATGCATCCTATGATTTTATTTTGTCATCCTGAATAATTTGGTGAAGTCCCATTTTGAGCAACTGTCAAATTGCACAATTCTACGTAAGTGTCAAATAGTGTACTATAGCCCAGTTTGCCTTTGAATGTCTTGCGTCCAGGAATGTTTCATGACTCACCACTTTGAGGATGTTTAGTATGCATATCAAAGAACCTATGTTCCAACTTCCAAGTCATTTTGAATCCGTTTGTCTAGTTTGCCAATCTGATTCCATTTGCACTTTCTAACAATTTGATGGACAGTTGCATACTTTAGTCAGAGGCCCTGTTCGAGTGATTGTATCTTTTTCTCAGAGATTGATTGTAATATACTAGTTGTTGCATCATGCTGTAGACATGGGAATGAGTCATCATGCCAATTTTCAGCTCCCCATGTGCCCCTTTAGTCACTTTTCCGGAGCCATTCCATTTGCAAATTGTCAATATTCTCTGAGTGTGCATTGTTCAAATTTCCAATCACATTTTTTATCATAACTCAAAAAATAAGAATTGGGTCAGGCTGAATTTTACATATGTTTGAGACAACCATGTGTGCATTGTAAAAAAATTTTTAAAAAAAAAACCCAGTTTGAAAATCAAAAGTTATGGTCCTCTGAGTATTGACAGCAATAAAAAATCAGCAATGCTTCATAAAGTTTAGTCCCACATTGCTCCCAATTTCAAAATTTGAAATGTTTATATGGAATACTCCAAACATATAAAATAAATCAAAGTGCTAGAAGCTATGCTTGCCCAAACTTGTATGACTACCTCGGTTTTCATGCCAGTGGGCCCAGAAGAAATTTTGCAGAAAGGGACACATGTCACTTAGTCTCCAAGTTTCACAAAGGAAGAAACTCATTTAGAGACTTGGAGACTAGTCTCCAAATCTCTAGATAAGATTAGTCTCTAGATCTCTAAATGATTATGAGACTTGGAGACTAGTCTTCAAATATCCAAATGAAGAAGTCTCCAAATGAAGAAGTCTCCAAGTCTCCAAATGATCTAGAGACTTGGAGACTAGTCTCCAAATCTCTAGGTGGCTATTCAGAGATCTAAAGACTAAAGGCAGTCTCCAAATATCATAAAGAAATATAAAGAGAGAAAATCATTATGAGACTTGGAGACTAGTCTCCAAATCTCTAGATGCGGATTCAAAGATCTAGAGACTAAAGGCATTCTCCAAATCTTCAGACAGCTATTCAGAGATCTGGAGACTAAAGGCAGTATTCAAATCTCATAAAGAAATATAAAGAGAAAAAATCATTATGAAACTTGGAGACTAGTCTCCAAATCTCCAGATGCGGATTCAAAAATCTAGAGACTAAAGGCAATCTCTAAATCTCATAAAGAAATATAAAGAGAGGAAATCATTATGAGATTTGGAGACTGGTCTCCAAATCTCCAGATGCGGATTCAGAAATCTAGAGACTAAAGGCAATCTCTAAATCTCATAAAGAAATATAAAGAGAGGAAATCATTATGAGACTTGGAGACTAGTCTCCAAATCTGCAGATGCAGATTCAGAGATCTAGAGACTAAAGGTAGTCTCCAAATCTCTAGATGGCTATTCAGAGATCTAGAGACTAAAGGTAGTGTCCAAGTCTTATAAAGAAATATAAAGAGAAGAAATCATTATGAGACTTGGAGACTAGTCTCCAAACTCCAAATGCGGATTCAGAGATCTAGAGACTAAAGGCAATCTCCAAATCTCATAAAGAAATATAAAGAGAGGAAATCATTATGAGAGTTGAAGATTAGTCTCGAAATCTGCAGATGCAGATTTAGAGATCTAGAGACTAAAGGCAGTCTCCAAATCTCATAAAGAAATATAAAGAGAAGAAATGATTATGAGACTTGGAAACTAGTCTCCAAATCTCCAGATGGCTATTCAGAGATCTAGAGACTAAAGAGATTTCTCCAAGTCTCTAAAAGAAACCATGGTCAAGGAAATAATTCAGAGACTTAGAGATTCATGTAATCTCCAGATCTCTAGATGGACTGGGGTTAAAGGTGAGTTTG